>JBAMHV010000021.1:12827833-12841765 GCA_037177535.1 Pseudomugil gertrudae | reverse complement strand
CAATGTGCATGTCTTTGGACTGTGGGAGGAAGCCGGAGTACCCGGAGAGAACCCACGCTAACACGGGGAGAACATGCTAACTCCACACAGAAAGGATCCCGGTTGGAACCCCGCTCCTCTGGGATCAATAAAGTATTTTTCATCTCATTTAATTTTATTCATTTTTATTCAGTGTAGCTTGTTGCTTTTGCTGGTTGTTGTCCGATATACAGCTCAACACAGCATATTTTTGTAGTATTGCTCCATTTTCTGCATCAAGCAATGGATAGCTTAAAAATGGACCAAATTATGTGAGTAACCAACAACGGGAGACAGACAAAACTGACCAACTGTCTGCAAATCTGTCTTCTGCATAAAAAAAACCAGGCCTTAAACCATTATGTGCATCATTTTATCCCTCACTGTAAATGGATAAGTTATTCCCTGCTCCGTACACAGCCATATGTGGAGGACTGCTAAAATCTTGACCTATGGGGTAAAATCAGACTTCCAATGAGCATGCTGTGTCTTATTTGATTATGAAGAGCTCCACATTGAAGTAATTGGATGAAAATGCCAATGAGAATCCAAGTCTAGCGTTGGCTCGCAGCAGGCTTTGACCAATCAAGCCTAAAAGCATTACTACTACTTTCAAAATTTGTAAGTGACTTACCTTTTTTTCTGTAGGTCAAAAGCCTTTACCGGTACTCTTTTTTTTTTATTATTTAGTTAGTCAGACTTCTAAGCTATTTGACATCAGCCCAGAAAAAAAATCCACTACAAAATCCTCAAATCAACTTTTAATGAGTTTTCTTGCTGATTTGCCTTCTTTACCCAACACGACACACATCAATTTCATGTTATAAGCATCCCATTACTGCAGGATCAACATTGTTCAGCCTCTGTTCACAACCCATCTGTCTTTCCTGGAGAGTGAGGAAATACAGATCTTTCAAAGTTCAGATTTTTTCTCCTCTTCCTGGCGGCTGTCTGTGTAACAGGAAAAGGTTGGGAGAGCAGGCTCGTTGACTGGAGGACACCCATATGTTGCTGTCATGTTCCCTGCTAATTAGGATTAATGGCAGCCATGGCACCATTAGCTTCATAGGATCCCACTTAACTTTTCACCATGTTTTTCTGCATGAAAAAAAAAACAGCACGTGAGGAAATTGCAGAGCTGGAAAGCTTTCTAGACACTTCTCTTTCATGTTGAGAAACCTTGTGGATTAACAAAGCCTGTCCGTGTTTAATGTTTACTCAAGGTTTCTTGGCACAAATAGTATATTTTATCGGATGCAACTCTTTTTTTTACAACCATTTTTTTCTTAGATCTAAAGTCCTTGATGTGAGCGGGTGTGTGCTGTGTTCAGTGTTTGTTTTACAATCGTAGAGCACAACTTTCTGTGTTTTGGATAATTAATGAGGTGGCAGCTGAACTGTGTTAAGTTGCCCTTCAGTGCACACAGTTCACTGAAGGGCAAATGAAAAAGCACAAGTTGGGCAAATGAATGCAAAAACAAAAACAGAGAAGACTTGAAGGGAAAAACAGGCATTAATTGCTGATTACATCTCTATTAATCTGGATTGTGAGGACCCTCAGATTCTATTAGTTTCACCCTTGAAACTATAGCTAAATATTAACTGGATTTTCTGTGGGTGAAAGATTTTCTCATGCCAATTAGAACCAGTTTTTATGTCCTTGAGTCTGCCTGAAACATAAAGTATACTACCCTTTGCAATTAATTCAGCTTGAGCCTTATGTTATGGGAGAAGAGACACACGTGTCTATGCGGGTTGTTTTTAATTGTTTTTCATTGTTTAAATGCTAAAACTAATATTTGTCTATAAAGGTGAGTTTGTATTAGTTCTTCTTTCAGTGGTTTGATCTCATCCAAGATGTTGGATGCATTTGTCTCTGGTAGAATATTTCTCACTAAACGTGAGTAAGAGTCACAAAGAAGAGTTGATTCAATAAAGAATTGGTGAAAAAAGATTTTAATGTCAAAGCACTTTGGGTCATATTAGAATCGTTTGGCAACCTTATGGATTGTTCCCGAGCATTCACACTCCTATTAGCTCTGTGTTGGTCTTTACTTCTTCTCTAATGAACATCACATTCATTAAAGTTTGTGAAAGTTCATTAAACAACAGCGTGTGGACAGTATCATAAAAATGAATTGGAACATGCCTAAATGCTAAATAAGAATTGATTACGGCATGAGCAAATCCTTTCACATGACAAATTTGATTATTCAGCTTCAAAAATGAACATCTCAGCTGAACGTGGGATAACACACTATCTGCATAGCTTACTCTGCAATCAGTGTTAAAAGGTGAAGACATACATGGTTTGATAATGGTTCAAACACTGCCTGAGCGGGAGACAAAGGATGATCATCGTGCAGTTGGACAACACTGTGATTTAGTTCCCGCATGACAGAAACAAATTCGATAGGCTCTCTGATTAATTGTTATAAATGCCCATGCAGGCAGCAACGGTCCAAGTTAGTTAATCTTGAGAGATGGCATGTCGGCAGTAAAATTATTCACACCGGTGGTTTCAGTTGGGAGGGAATGTTTCCTTTACATTTCCATTTTTATTGCCGTCCATTGCAGGTCATTTCATGTGCAAAGCGACGTCGAGCTTAAACTAATTTGTTGGCAGCTGTTTCACATTCTAAACATTTCCATTAGCAGCCAAACCCCCCACCATGTACAGGAAAATGTTTTCTGAAGCATTTTATTGAATTCCACCAACAGAATTGAAACACAACGGTTTTCACTTTGCACTTTAATCCCTGAGCGTATACAGTGTTGTAATCTGTCACAATGTTGCAATGTTTAAGAGTAACAGATAAAAGAAATGTTCCAGGAAATGATTGTGAACATCCTCAGCATCCATGGTGATAAAATCTAGCAACTCAAGACACCAAGAGTCATGATACAACATATTAAGTTGCAACATTAATTCAGTTCTCTTAACTTGAATGATATTTCTCTCACCAGAAGTCAAAGGGTGAAATGTAAATGAATGAATGATTATAAATATTAAATGAGTAAAACGGCCTATTTCTTTAAATTACAAATGAGTGGTTTGGGTTTTGTTACTCACTTCTCCTAAAAAAGGGTAAGTCTTCCTGCTTATAGTTCATACTATGAAAGCCAGTGTCCTTCCCTCTGGACGTGAGAAAATAAGATCTTAGGAAGCCAACAGGATGGAGTCATTCAGAGAGGGTTTCATGTCTTGGTGTTGGTTTGCATGATAAATGTCCTAAAGGATGTTAAAATTTGATCATTGTATCCATTATGTGGTCATGTCACTGGTACAGATGTGTCACATGGCTGAAGGCCACAAAAAGGATTTCTTGTGGGTGTACAAGATGAGAATGTACATTGTGTTTGAGAAATAAATGTAACAGGTGATACTCACACACATGCAAATATTCCTTTCACACAACGGCTGTTCAACATACGTGCATGTGAGTGGTCCCTTTTTCACAGTGATGTTAAAAAACAAGAAAAGTGAAAACTATGGAGCCTCTAATGCTACTGCGAAGACTCAGACTACAATTTTAAAGTGAGTTCTGCGGATAACCTCATTTTACAAGCCTAAAATAAGCAAAAGTACCAAAACACAAGGAACTTGTGAAGTGAAACTGATTCAAGTTTAAAGACAACAAGACAACAATTATTTCTGCCTTTTTGCTAAATATTTTTCCTATAAAACATAATGATGGGATACTTGGGTTTCTGGTTAATACTCAATATTCAAAAGTGCTATAACCATTTCATTTTCATCACCATCTTTAATGTTTACTTGGTATGCATAAAAGATTAAAGTTCAGCTTGGTTTCTCAGAGATATGCAAAATGAGCATGATTATTTAATACCACATCACAAGATGAAGAGATATAATATATTAGAATAACATCTCTGCTCCACGGGAAGCAACAGACTTTATTTAATGGCCTGGTTAGAAGTTTGATGAGTTTCAGCATCAATGGCAGCATCAGTGTTTCTGAAAAAAAGTTGGATATGTGGCATTTAGTACAATTGTTTTCTTTCACAATGTTTCTCCTGTAGACTGGCGACCTGTCCAGGGTGTACCCCGCCTCCCCATTATGAGCTGGGATTGGCTCCAGCTCCCCCGCGACAGTAGAAGCAGTAGAAAATGGATGGATGGATGGATGGATGGATGTTTCTCCTGTATTAAATTAAATTGAATAGTTTTAGGCAAAACTCACAAACAAGTAAAATGTAATGTAAGTAAATACAATGCAAGTAAAAGGGACAAAAAGTTGTTGTAAAGTTGTACAATGATGCTCCTCCATAACCTTCTCATCTCTGTATCCATACAGATACAGACACTTGAATTAGGTGACAATATTTGCGCTCACTACATATATCATAAGTTTGTTTTTCTTATGTGAATGGATGGTCAAAGTTGTAAACTTCTTTTTTCAATTTTAGGAAAACTCAGCAATCAATTGAAAATGTTTCACTTCAACAAAAACTCACATTTTGCTTGAGCTCAAACATTTCACTGCTCTTTACACTGACACGCACAAATTATTAAACACATTCAAAATCCCACAAAAATCACAAATCAGGAGGAGACCCTGGCCCCGCATCCCAGCCTCTGTCACAAATGCTTCTTGTCGTCGGGCTACGTGTGACTCCCTTGAGCTGGTTGCTTAGCAACCGTGCCTGCATTAATATGCGCGATAGAAAGGGAGCAGGGGATACCTCTTGCCTGTGGAGCGACAAAAACTACAACAGCGTCAGTGTGAAGCTACTGGTTCCTTCACAGCATCCCCTCTCCCTCCCATCTGTTTCTTTCTTCTGGCCATCAGCGTTCATGCTCTGCTCAGTTAGTTGGGGAAACGCACTCGGCCACACAAGTGCAAAGGAGCGATACTAAGTTACACATCATGTAGAGCAAACAGGGGCTTACACCATTTTAGTAAGGCATCTTTATATTCTTAAAAATGTATTCATTAAATAATTCAAAAGACAAGAAATCAACCAAGCATTTTACACCACTGAGCCTTAAAAAAGTTTAGGTAAGATTGGTCCTTCATGAAGTCTCACAGGATGCCTGGTATGAGGAGAATACATCAAGAATTTGCCTTTTGTTGAGCGTTGTGGAATAAAAACAAAGGAGGATGGAACTATTCACATGAACAGATTTGTTACCCTCCCACCCCCATCTGCCCATCAACTGACTCCATTCTTCAACTTGACATCCTCCTTCCACACAGAGAAGAGAAAGGGAAGAAGAGGAGAAGAGAGAGAAGCAGAGGTGGGGAAGCAAACACATGAGAAAGGGGAGGAAGAGCAGAGAGGAGGTGGGCAGCACAGTTACAGCACTCACAAAGCTGAGGAGGAGAAAGTGACAGCAGCTAAAACTTGGCTAGTAGTGAGATGAAATTCGTGGAAGAGACGCTGGAGTGCTGCAGGAGACGACATCCGACAAGAACCTTACATTTTGGCTGCCTGGAAAACAAACCAGTCCTCTTTGGATCCGGTGCCCCTCTACAGCCTAAGGATGAGAGGGGTAGAGTTTCACCTTAGTTGCCAGGGATATCGCTGCACTACGGGAAGGTTTCCCCATCCAGCATGTCCAATGCTACGTTACTCCTGATGCTTTGCAAGGTAAGAGCTTTAACAGCCCAAAGCTTTTCCAAAACTACTATTATATACACAGCATTTATACACTCTGAGCATTTACCCAATAAATCTTTTACTGTTTCTAAATGTCTAGCTACAGATTTATTAAACATAGTGATTTATCCTTTATAAATGGGGGATATTTCCAGGCTCTGTTGTCTTTGCATGAGTCAATGATTAAGGTAGCAGACGCATCCTGAATTGTTCTTTTCAATCAAACTATGTTTGGTTCGTCTTTGGAGCTTGCTATGTAAGAGATATTTCTGGCTGTGTTTAAATGTAAAGTATGTGAACAGAGCAAGCTTTCTATAGAGTATACTTTTACTTTTTGTGTTTAAAAGTAATGACTTCAAAACAAAGCTCTAGACAACCTAATTAAAGATCACATTATCATTAGGAATAATACATAGGAATACTTTGAGTATTGTCTTTTGCATGTCTGAACTCTTCTTTAAATGAAACAAATGTTCTGCGTAATTAAAAACTGCGTCAACTAAAAAGCAAATTTGCCATTTTCTACTAACTCACACAATATAACGTGTAGGTAGTAAAAAATAGGTCACACTCTATCGGCTGTGTTTTATAAAATCTTCCTTTTTTCTGTCAGATGAAGGCAGCTATATACATGTTCATTAATGCTCTGTATGTGAAACTGTCCAGCTTGTGTCTACGTCAGTATGTGATGGGCTTTAACCTGAGTATACGTGAGTGTGTACACATAAACACTTTGGACGGGTTTGCAGCTGTTTGCTTTAATTCCATTTTAAAAACAATGCCAAAAGCGTCTCTGCTTGTCAGACTTAGTAACCATCTGGAGCTGTTTGACATGCTCAGGATCATTCAAGTGGCAAAAGGTTTTACTCTCCACTGATCCGATCTGAGGATGTTAGCTTCTGTTAGGTGCAGCGATAGTGTCCAGATTTGTTGTCCCAGGTAGGGTGTTCAGCCTGTTTCCTCTACCTCTTTATGTCTTACATTATGTCAGGCTGCTCTTTTTGTATAAATCTGATTCTGGCTGCATCTGAGTGAGTCAATACCCATGTGTGTGAACCTTTTGGAAGAAAGTGAAAACAAAACAAACAAATGGGAGCCTCAGTTTTGTACGAGAATCTGTTAATCCAGATAAGCTTCATATTAGAACACTGAGTGATGCTGACAATAGCAGGGAATTAGCTCATGAGTGGTACTAAGATAACAAATATATAGTGTTTCTTGGCTACTCTAATAATCTTTAAATTTGATTTTTGAAATTACATTATGTGAGCATTTTTTTTCTTGCTTGTTTGGAGATGATGACCATTCCGATCCCTGATGCGTACTGTTCATTCTGGGTGTGAAACAGACAGGATCTGTCATTATGGGCGGTTAATGACTGTGGCACGTTGCCTTGGCTGCCACTTGAAACGTAACACTCTCCGTTTATGACTGTACAGGCTGAAGTTGTTGAAAGAGGAGTCACGGGAAGACATCCAAAAGGATATTTTTCTATGTGACACACAGCTGCACTTATTGGAAAGGCTATTACCTCAATACACAGGTTTTTGGCAGAGACTTGACCCCCCTCTCACACCTTCTATATCTTTTCCCTCATCACCTTTGGGCACATTTCCCTCCCTTCTGTTTTTTTTCTTTTTGCTGAGTGCTTGTTTACATCAGCAGCAAGCAGGCATCTTCATGCATGAAGGCACTTCCAGCACACCTCACAAAGATCTCTATTCACGTTGAGGGGATGCCCTGTTTACAGTACTCCCCAGGAGAGGCTATCAAAGCCCATTGTTGCAGATCAGAAGCGTAAGATGCACTTTAACACAGTGCTTGATGACTTTTATTCATATCAAGAGCATGGTGTATTTCAGTACTGTCACATCAGAGTAATGTGTAGGATGTTAGGATTTGGAAATGACAACTACTTTGATGTTTTGTTATTATAAACTGACCTTAGCATAAGTTTAAACTTTTTTTTTACTGCATACAAGGTCTTTATTAAGAACTATGACTATCTCAAAAAGGCACACAGTCAAAAAACGTGTTTAGGAGGCATTTTTGTAGATTTTCTGTAATTCCTTTATTTCCAAATTTTTTACATTTGTTTAGCATCACATAATTTTTAATGAACATATTAAAAATACTAATGGTATATTGGATCAAAGCAATGCAGACAAGCCTGTCTCCATCAGATTTGACCTTTTTGCAACAAATGTTTTTAGACGATATATTCAGACTTTTACCCCACTGAGTCCTGACAGGTGATGATTGCTGCAAGGACGCTTTTTTTCTGCCTGTTTGTCAGGCAACAGGATCAGTCAGAAAGGTGAAAAAGGAAAAATACCACTGTTTTGTCAGTAAAAACTAGAAAAAGTTGCAGGAAACTTTCATCATGTCACATACAACTTCACATTTACCTTGAACACTCCATCACAGACAGCATATCGTTTAATGAAATTAACAATTGCAAATAAAAGCAGAACATGATGACTTTTTTTTATATTGGCAATGTGTAACTGGTCCAAAAAAGGTGTTTTTAGAAAAATATCTGATTGCAGTGATTTGGAATGTTTTTTTTTCTTTGATATTAAAAGTCATTTCTCCAAACAGGAGAAACATACAGTGTACCTGTAACACTTGCAAGAAGTAAAATACATGTAGTCTTTCTAGCATCAAAGCTTTTTACAAAGATGTGCAGTTTCCTGTTAGAAGGTTTATTTTTAGTCAGCATTAGCGTACATGCTTTTCTGTTTCTAGTTGGCATATAAAGCCCAGTGACCTGCAAAAGGAGCACTTTTCTCCTGAGAGGTGTTTGGATGCCAACTTGCTCAAGCTGCTGTGCCTGTGGGTTAAAAACACACAGCTAGTTTCTAATGCTGCACCACAGGCAACACATATCAATACAAACACACTCTCTTTCTGTCTCACACACACACACAGCTGTGAAAACTCACAGATGAGCACTAGCATCCTTAAAGCCTGTATCAGAGCAGACCAACTGTTGAAGAACAACCACAGCTGAACGCAGCGAATAGTAGGGATGTCTCCTGTGCTGTTATTTATTTATTTATTTATCTTTTTTCACTCATTGGGCATCAGTGAGCTGCCAAGGCTGTTCACCTGATGCCCAGCACGTCAATCAAGAGAGGACTTGGCAAATGTTTGTGCAACACAACCATGGCTGTAAGTGTTCATTCAGCTCGGAGCAGAAATTCACTGCTTGTTTAAAAATGTGCTAAATTGCAAGAAAATAGAAATCACAGAAACCATCTCTTTATTAATGGCAGTATTTCAGTTTATGGAGAAATCCAATGACATGTTTTCTCATGCAGCCATACCTCAAACATGAATGCTACATCAATGTGGAATCTGTGATATTTTTGTGCGACAATTAAAGAAAAAACTCCCAAATTTGACTGCTATTAATGGCCTGAAATATATTTAGACAATTTTCTGTATTCATTAAGAGAGCAGATGAAACATCATAAATTGAATAGATTAATCATCCATGACATATTGGATTAAAGTGGATATATTGCAGAAATGCCTGCTTGTAATGCTGGTAAACGGAAAAAATGGTGCTTAAATCTTAAAAAGGGCTTTTAGACATCACATACAAATTCCTCTATGTGAAATTTCTATTTTTGAAAGAAATGAAGTTCTTTATTTTGCTCTGAAAATCTTTTTCATGTGTTAAAAAAGCAAACAAACAAACAAGACCTTTGGTGATACACATTTGCACATCTGTGATTGGCTGATCTGTAATTAAAACTGAACAGCTAAGTTCCATTCCCAGTAACACATGTACAATTATGTACACAAAAATTTGTGTTCTACATGTAAATGAAAATTAATTAACAAGATATTTCTTCAAATATATGGCAACATTTGTAAATCTCCCCGATCACAAGCCCCCTCCACCACACAAGGGGAGGCACATGGATTTTTTTCCTGCTCTAAAATTAGAACACCATCAATGGCACTCTCATGCCTGAGAGTCCTGTTTAACCCATTCATTCAATATGTCATCACCCCTGTAGGGACGTTGATTCTCTTTACTTCAACTGATCTAGTCTGAAAAGATGTGTTTGACCACAATCTCCCATCACATGTTAATCTCATCCAGCCAGACAACAGATCCAAGCAATTGAGTTGTAATATGGTTATTCTGCAGTGAGCTGAGATCAGGTATCACTATTAGTGTAGCTTGTAGTCTTAAGTTACTGGTTTACTTCTATTACTATCATCTGACACAACTTGTACAAAGCACATTTCTAAGGAAAGAAAAACAAATCAAAACACGATGCACTCACTAAAAAAAGATTACGTTTGACTCTTTTTCCCCCAATCTGTCTGTTTCAGATTGGTCTGAGACGAAAACTGAAGACTTTTCCAGGGAAAATGGTAAACACTGTCTACAATGATGAGGAAAAGGGAATTCAAGACAAAGAAAGTAAGGAGGAGAGCATCTTGGCCATGTTGGGCATCATTGGAACCATTCTCAACTTGGTAGTCATCATCTTTGTCTACATCTACACCACTTTGTAGGCCCTGTAATGTTGACATCTCCCAAAGCAGAACGCATCTGACCTATTTTCAGCAACATTGCATTTACTGACTTGGAGATAAAGATGAAAGAAACAAGGAAATGGCTGAACTCTTCCAGTGGTGCACTGGATCTAAGACTGTGTGGCTGCAATATGCCATCCATAATGCATCAATACAAACATTTTCAACTGTGGGTATGTGGCCTGTTGCTTTTCCCTCCTACAGGTACAGTTTTCCAGAGTATCTGATCATTTTTGAATTGCAAAACAATGCATGAAGGAAAAAAAGGGTTCTTGAAATGATTAACTTTTAACACATGGACTTAAAACTTAGATACAGTTTGAACATTTTTGGAAAATATTTTTCAGATGTTATCACCAACAAGGTTATGAGAATTGTTTGATTTGCTTTAATATTGAGCATAAGGATGTAAAGAAAACGCCAAACAAATGTCTGCTTTTGTTGCCTAGTATATAAGAATTTATATAATATTTAAACAAACAAAATAAAAATGTTATTCTGCTTGGTTAAGTGGTTTCTTTTATCTCAAATTTCTCCGTTCTTGATCATTGCTTCCTCCATGCAACGGTATATAACCTGACAATGAGCTAAACTCACTCGAGTTTAGGTGGTTTAAAGCAAGTTTGTGGAAACAACTGGTGTTTTGCAACGCAAGATCAAAAAGCTGCTTGTATACAAGGATGGATGACAAGAGATATTTGTCAAAATTAGCATACTTATTTATAATTCAAGATTTGCATGCATCTGTTGAGCTGTTACATGAAGTATGTACTAATATAAGATGAATCCGTTTACATGAAGAAACTTCTCAGAGGAAGATGAAGGCATTTTATTCACTTAATTCAGCTTTAGTACAAAGATTTGATGAAAATTTGATGCTGTGTGGTTGCATCACCTCTAAATGAGTTAATATGTTTGATTTCTCCTCTTTTTGAAAAGGTTTAAAGAACCAACAGAGAAAATGGAAATACTATACAACACCTTGATTAAAGATCAACCTGAATTTTAAGGCATTAATGAAATCAGCAACCAAAAAAGGAATAGATTGAGCTAATTTTTGCTTAACCTGTACCATCAAGGAAATTATTCCCAAAAAAATGTCAGTACTACATCACATTCAATTAACTTTAATAACTATTAGTCTTTTTACTACCAAACAACATAAATTAGTTTTTACATTTAACAATAACTTTTTTAAGCAAACCATTTTTTAACTTAATCAGTTCTGTTTCTACAGTTGTAAACAAGTCCTTTATGTTCCCTCCAGAATAAAATTAATTTGTATCATCTGCAAAAATAACATATTTGAATACATCACTTACTGTAAAAATATTGTTTATATAAAGTATAAATAACTTTGGTCTAACACTGAGTCTATAGTATTTATTAAATACGATGATCACATGCGTCTTTATAAATGATAACAGATTAAAACTACATTAGATTGATATTTTTGTTACTATTTTCTAAATTGAAATGATTACTTTGTCTGTTTATCTTTAATTTGCTACGCTTTGAACTTTGACCCTGCTCACGGCAGCTATTTATTTGTGAAAATACAGCAGCGTAAAGAGAAAGTCCCTTTTTTTTCTCAGTTCTCTCTAAATCAAGGAGCCTCAACATTGGTCTTTTAGGGTCAGTGTCCTGCAGGTTTTTGCAGCTTCACTGCTGAAATACATTTGAGTCATAAACAGACATGTTGGATGTCAAAACTCTGGCCAAGTCTGCAAATTTGATATAAAGTGTTGCAGCAGGAAAACTTTGAAAACCTGCAGGACAGTGACCCTTGAGGACCAGGATTGATGACCCCTGTAATGTATCTTCTTCTTTGAAAACACCTTGTTCTTCAGCTCAAAATTGTACGATAAAGAAATAATCTAGACGAGTAATCCACATTAATCCTTTCTTATGGCGGTAGAAGTTATGTTATGCATTTCAGCTCACGCTTTGTTCTCTGTTGCAACATTACAACATTTAGTAGTTATGATAGATTTGACCTAAATATGGGTATTTTACAAAAGAAAAATCATCCAGAGAGAAAAACAAAACACAACTGGTGCAGTTTGTGTGTCACAGTAACGGCTAATTGTGATAGAAGTCGTACATGCCTGCCTTATTTGTCCACTGCGGCTGTAATATGCCCTCCTTTCATATGATAAACAGTTGAATGTTAAACTTTACTGAGAAGGACTGAAAAGTGAGTTTTCCTTTGAGTGTTTGGTGAAGCTGTTTTTTAAAGAAACTTTGGTACAACAATAAATTCATTGTTCTACCAGTTTCAGGTCAGCTGATGGTGTGCTAGATTAAATAAAAGGGAAATGCTTCCTGATGCATCCATTTTTCCAGAGTCAGAGAGTAATTCCACATTTATGTGCAAACATGTAAATAGTGCTTTGGCAACGTTAGCACTTACATTATCTTGCTGATGTCTCCCGTTGCCATGTCAACAAAGGGAAGATTGGCACATATGCTGACATTAAAGCAAGGACATACTGTGACAGCAGTAACATGACATAGAAAGCTGAAAAAAATCCCAGCCAGCGTGTCAAAGAGGCAACACTATAACCAGAGTCTGTATATAACTTCATCGAGAATATAATTGGATGTAGACAACAGGCAGAAAATACATTTAAAGATTTTGTGTTCATCAAAACACCCATTTCTCCAAAGTTTACACACTCAAGTGCTTTCGATTCATCAACCCAATCAGAAAGCACGTTGAGAGTCAGAGTGAAGCCTGTTACATACTTTTTTCTTGTTCTTGTTTCTTGTTCGCAGACTTGACTGAAGACAGTTCTTGACACATCAAGTTTTTTTCTTGTTGGGCTCTGAGAAGTGTGTGTGATTGATCAGAAAGTTGAGGTGGGCGGGGTTACCGTGGCAAAGTATAAAGACGACAGGTGCCGCTTCCACATTTTTACAGATGTAAAAATCCTCCATCCCCACCCCCACATCGCCCCTCTCAGCTTCAGCTCTTGGTTAATTTTTGTATTTTCTGGGAGCAATGGCACACAAAATGGTGACAGTAACCTCCCAATAAGGTTCAATTTTGCTCTTCAGAAGCCAGCCCGGAGGCTCTGTTCATCTTTTTTATACAGTCTATGGATTTCACTCAATCCATGAATGGAAGTAAGAATTTGTCATGCTACCTGACAAGAATAGATCACTGTTTGGGTATTTATTAACACATTTGTTGATATAATTGTATTATTATTTTTATATTCTACCAGGTTTGAGTGTCTTCATACAAGTAAATCAGTCCTGGACTATAAGAAAATACCTGAAATTAATGACTGAGGAGATAATGTGGTAAACCTAATAAAACCAGTATATGTTTTCTTTCATTTACATTTGGGTAAACAAACTGATTGTTGAAAATCAAAGAGGAACTGGAACTTTAGCAAACACACGGTATGACTGTATTTATATGATGATGATAATTGCTTTTATCTTCATGCAACATAATCTGAGCCATAATTTCTGTTTATATGTATGCTAAATCTATCTAAACTCACTGTACAGAAACTTGTGGAGGGAAAATGAAAGAGTTAATATTTTTCAGACCGAAGTTTTGTTTAAAAAAGTTTCAACTAAAAAACCTCTCATGAGTGATAATTAATGTATAATGTATAGCAGGGTTTGCATGTTCTCTCCGTGTTAGCGTGGGTTCTCTCCGGGTATTCCGGCTTCCTCCCACAGTCCAAAGACATGCACCTTGGGGATAGGCTG
>JBAMHV010000021.1:12816587-12827733 GCA_037177535.1 Pseudomugil gertrudae | reverse complement strand
GTCCAAAGACATGCACCTTGGGGATAGGCTGATTGGAGACTCTAAATTGCCCATAGGAGTGAATGTGTGTGTGCATGCTTGTTTGTCTATGTGTGTTGGCCCTGTGATGGACTGGCGACCTGTCCAGGGTGTACCCCGCCTCTCGCCCGAGGCTGGGATTGGCTCCAGCCCCCCCGCGACCCTGTTCAGGGAATAAGTGGTAAAAAATGGTTGGATGTATGTATAGCATGTTGATGAAGATCAATCTGAAAGTATCTTTTCTTAATGTGGCAGAGAATCTCAAAGTGCTTATTGTGTCCAAATTTTCACCTGGCACTGCGAGAAGTTCTTAGTACATGGTTTTGTACAGACAGCTTTGTGAGATTACAAGTGAGCATTGAAGAAGATGGATGAAGAAACCAAATCTACAGAACTATATCTCTCCATGGAGTCAGGCATGTGCCATGCTGGGAGTCAGTCTGCAAAATGGAGAGAACAGAGTTTTAAGCTAGCAGGACAATGATGCAAAAATGACACAACCCTAAACAAATTAATTTTTATTCCATCCCCATATGGTTTGTATCTTCTAAGTCATATGTATAGCGTGGTGTCAGAACAATTTCCCACTCCTCTTAGAGTCTTCTATGACACGCAATATACTGGAATAATCCTGTTGGAGGGAGAAAATAAGACTAAAAACAGCTTGACTTTGCTTTTTTTCATTGAATATGAAGGCTTAGGCAATGAACCAAAACAGCTATTTGAGCAGCCACAGCTGCTTAAATTCACACATACCCAGAAGCCTCCTTTAAGCTATTGTTTCACCTGCATCCAGCAAGCACAGCTTTAGAAATCACTCCACCTTTTAAAGCTGAGAGATGATTCTCGAACAATGTGCTGGAGATTGTGGTGCATCCCAGATGGATGATTCAATGCAGCAGATTGCAAACGTTCCATCTTATCGAGCTGAGCTGACATGCATTTGATGGTTTCACTGAAAAGCTTTGTTAGCAATTAATCTACACAGCACAAAAACCACTCCAGATCAACACGGCATACTCATGCTTGTCAACATGTTGATTCGGTTTTCATGCAAAAATAAAAATAAAAAAATAAATTAACACGTGTCAACAGAACACATTGAAATTTAATGCAGAATTACAAGGCATGATTTTCAGCAACTCACTGGCATTTCCCCTCATCAAGCCAACAGAATACAGATTTATTTCCACTGAAAATATCTTCCTGCAAGCAAAATCTCACCCTGCATGGTAATAATTTTACTCGACTGGGAAAAGTTTGGCAATACAAATTTTAGATAAAAAAAAAACTCCAAACAAAGAAAAAACAGCCCTGCATCAGACACACTGTGTTGTAATGTCACATAATTTAATAAAAATGAGAAAAGAATGTTGCTAAAGGTTTTATTTAGATGCTTAAAAACTTTATATTTCTCTTCAATGTGCTAGCATAGGAATGCTTGTCCTGACTGTTATCCCTTTTTGTTACCTAAACTTGTAGAGGCCGAAATCTTAAAACAACCACTGATCTAAGTTTCTGAGTCAAAATGGATTCTGGGAAATCTAGGAACTTGTTTTATATGAATGTGTTAAAAGAGTAAATAAACAGCACAAAGGTAATACTGTACTGGATCAACAAATACACCTGAAATCTGGCTTATACTTCAGATAAGATTACACAAGTTAGACATTTGCTCAAGCAGATAGGACCTGGGTCACATAAGTATAAGTTTGGAGATTTCAGCTCCACAAATATCTGACAAAGTGTCACTATTTCTACTAAACTGTGTGGAAGTTTACTCCGCAGTATTGGTGTCGTGACTTCCTTGAATCTGGCCGTCACCTCACTTCTCCCTCAATTAGAGATCTGAGAGGATTTCCCCGACAGATGTGTCTTGTATAGATTTCTTGTCACAAAGGGTGCACATATCCAGCTGCTTTTCTTCACATTTATTCATGCAGGGAAATAAATCCTGTGATCAAAATCAGGGAACGGGCTTGAAAGCCATGACAAATCCTGATATAAATGTAAAACTTGAAAGAGGAAAGTGTCAAAGTGTTAGGTTCAGCTCAACTGTGAGAGATTGCAAATCTTTTTATGCATGGGAAATGTTTTCATTTGTGTTATTCTGGAGATCAACCAGTCTGCCAGGAGGGCTGTTTGAGATCACAAACGTCTGGGACCTTCTGTGCTGCTCTTAAAGCACCAACCAGGTGAGATTTTGTGAGGTAAAGGAGGAGCCATGAAACAAGACGTTTCAGCTGGGTGTTAGCAGTGCTCAAACTGAAAGTGAATTTATTTATTTATTTTCTGAAACTGAATTTAGAGAGTAAAAGTTGTATTGTTGTTATGATTATTATTGTTATTGTTGAACACTGATGCATTTATATTTAGATTTGAAAACAGATATGCAGAAATACATTTCACATTGTCTTTTGCTGTTTTGTGAAGCGTCATAGAGGTAAAAGTATTTGTTGCTTTCATAGCCCCTGTTTTTACTGTACTTCTTAAACTAATATTGCTTTATGTTTTTTTTACTGACAAACGTGCCTTGTTTCTATTCACCACTGTTCCCGAATGTGGACTTTTTAACCTTAAATGAATGTGGAAGTTTCCATTTGAATTTTCCATAACCCTTCATGTTGTACGCCACATTTCTTTTTCAAATCAAGGGGTAATGTTCATATAATCCTTAAATTAGAGCATTTAAATAGATCACTCCTTCATTTTAGAAAAAAAAACTATTTTTCCTCTGAGTAACAGAAGGGATGGGACCAAGGAGTTGATAAGAATTTGGTTTTTGTGTGATGTGTGATGTATGCTAAGACACTTTTATCTTTTTTGTGATTACCGTTTCTATGGTCTTTTTCTTTCTTAAAATGCAGATGGACAGCTTCAATCTTCAAGAAACATGACAAAGCTGCTCACAGATACGTCCTGCTGATCAAATGATGATTGGCTTTTATTGGATGAAATGGTTTTGTTCACACTTTGTTTCAGCTGTTGTGTTAAAGTATTAAAATACTTTACAAATGAAGCTGACTTCACTGACTCACAACAACCAGAGACAACAGTTTAAAGCATCGGAAAGGAAAGACCAAAGACCAAAAAAGGAGCAGCAAAGAGTTTTACATGTGTAATACTTATTATATAACACTTGATCCAGTTTTCAGTCAAGGACAAAGCAAATCTTTTCACTTTTCTATAGCAGAGCAAAGCTAAAGCACCAACAGAACCAAGAACAACCCACATTTTTTATATGATAGATAAAACATAAGGATGCACATCTGTTTGCAAAGCAGAATAAAGAGGTATATTAAACCTGTCCAGGATGTACCCCACTTTGCCCAATGCTTGCTGAGATAGGCTCCAGCTCTCCATGACCCTGAATTGGAAAAGGTGGTACAGATAATAAATGGATGGATGTTTTGTGTGGTGCCAGCACATAAATTCACCACAATGTGGAATTAAAGAGTGTATTTGAAAATGATTTGATGTGGTTTTAATTTGATGTGATGTGCTTTGTTTTATTTGTATCTTCTGTGAAAGTTTGCAGAAAAGTTTTGGACTAGAACAAGAAGTACAGTTATTAGCAGGATCAGTGGTGTTTGCACCCAGTGTCTCTGATGTGGTTTGTCCTGACCATTCACATCACAGTTTACACACAACCATGTTCAGTGTAAATACTTTTAAAAGTTTTTTTTTTTTTTACTTCAGAATCAATTAGTGAGCACTAACTTACTTTCACGTGCAGGTACAATAATGATCCCTTCAGAGGAAACACACACACTCTGTTGTGTTTGGGTCACTTAGGAGGGCATTGCACTGACTTTCCATCATTTATGAGACACATTCACACCCAAAGACAAGTTCATGGTTATAAAGCAGGAAGCAAACTAAAAGCAGCATCAGCAATCCCACCTCAGTTTCTCCAGAAACTGCTGATGATTTAAGTTATTGACTTAACTACGAGACTCATGCCTCTCTCCTTTATGATCCTGTACATATACTGTATGTAGAGCAATGGACTTTTTCAGTCCAAGGGCCATTTAACCTTTACAACAGAAAAACTCACAGACCACCTAACTCTAAACAGCCAAGAACAATATGCCAATATAAACCATTCACAAATTTACAACATAGAATGCAGCGTTTACAATATTTTTTATTGTAAATTATCTGTTATTTCAATTTTTCATCTTTTAAGTGACCCTGTCCTAAGCCACTGCTCCATAGTTATTTAGATATAAGACGGGTTTGGTGTCATGAAACTGAGTGGGACAACATTTCCAGTTAATTCAAATAAATTTAGGATTGTCATGTTGTTCACATTGTGGACCACCAGGGGGCGCTCGCGGACCACTAGTGGTCCGGGGACCGCTGATGTAGACATCGGAGAATATTATGATTAAGGTGTCATATGTTTTTATATTTCATTATTCTCATTTATTTTAGAAATATTTTGCTCATTGTAAATGAAAAGAAGTCATTTCTTTGGATGTAGAATTGATCCGTTTCCTACAGGTACACATTTAAGTACTTTTAGTACTTCATAGTCTGGGGAATTTTTTATTTGCTTTTATGTTTATTTAATATTTTTAGCTATTTATTAATTCATCATGCTTTGTTTTGTAATTTAATTTGTGATTGTGCCACACAATTGTGACTTGTTTACAATAAAAGCTTCTTTTTTAACCATGACTGTGACGTATGTATTATGTCTTCAAAGCAGTCGCTGTATTTTGTCATAAATCCGTAGCAATAAAATGGTCAACTATGAACAAGACTTTAAAGAGTTCCTAGATTCATATTGCATTATACACAGTGTCAGCATCAGTTATAACATGTTAGCTGATTTTTTTCACAAGAAACAGAACATATGCTGCTGTGAGGAGGGAACGGACGTGTCAGCTGGCAGACACACCATTTAAACAGTGTGTAAATACACTGTGTGCATGGTTATTGTGCAGACCCAGTTTTGGGGTTTTAATTTTACGTGTACAGACTCTGTGCATTGAAACCTTTTTCAACCAGCTTTAACCTGTAATAGACCACTGATCATTTTTCTATTTACAATCAGGTGCAGATTCATGTTAGCTAATCTCTTCATTTCTATCAACAACCAAAATGAACTGATAAAATAAAGAGAAAACCTGTTATTTGACAATGCGACCAGATTTTAATACGATAAGGCACACACGTAAAAAGCTGACAAAATAGTTCATCCTATACGCGTGTAATTAAAAATATAAAGTACTTTAAACAAACCCACTCATGTATATGCTCAGCACACACACATACACATACACATACACAATCCCACACAGCTTTAATTACTGTAGACAAGATGAGGAAGACAAAGTCATTAGAAAGAGAAAAAGCTTCAAAGAAGTTTGTCTTTGATTTAGGACATAAGTCAGGGGTGTTCATTTCACATGGTGAATGCATGTCGTAGTTATCTTTCCTTTAAAACTGGATCATTAAGAGCAATGAGCTGAATAAGTTTAGAAAACTTTATTAACACTGTTTTTATTTTGCTATTGATCTGTATTTTTGTCTGTTGAAGTGATTCATAAAACCTCTATTTGCTGATTCCAAAGAGAATGATTATTCCCACCAAGCAACAGTGAAGAAATAATTTCTGTTGATATGAAATTATTATCTGTGTTCAGTATAAGGTAGTCTTAGCTTCATTACATACTGCTGCATCAAAGTGACAGGGTGTGGGGTATTAATAACATAGAAAAAAACAAGCTCTCCAACCCCATGCGATGTGCTGACTATGATTAATTATGTTAATATTTATTTAGAGTCTGGTTTTCCTGCAGTGATTAAGTAGCTCTCTTGTCAAGTGTCAGCCAACCTTTGCTTTTCTAATCCAGGCGGATCTGTCTAAGTACAGTGTTGTTAGCAGACTGGAAAGTCTTACAGTAAGTTGGTAGATTTTCACTTGAGGTTTTAATGCTTCAAACACACAGAATATGCTAACATACTTCTTTGTTTATAAGCTCATTACTGATCCCAACAAACCTTCTGGAGCTTTTTTTCACCTGTTTGGATTGTGAAATGGTTAAAACAAGAGAAAGAAAAAGAGGAAGAAGAAATAAATTCCCACATTGAGAAGGACGGATCACAGCAAGCGGATCTTTAATGGGCAAAGAAGTTGAAGACGCAACTGACTGTGCTGTTTCAAGCTGAGATGAGACATCTCAGCTCCCAGTTATCTGTCACTGTTGTCCAAACAAAGACTGCTGAGCTGATCGATAGAGTCCATACCACAGGGCTTCAACATAAATTACTTTCCCACTGAAATACCTGCTCATGAACAACATTTTTAACCATAAACCTTTCATGCATTTTCTTTTCCTCTTCTTTTGTGTTATACTTGAATCTTTTTGCATTGAATCTTCAGGGTTGAATTGCAAAAACAGTTGGTCAGAAAGTACAAGATAGATTTGATCTGGTCTGAAATCAATGCTCACTAACTACTTACACTGCAGTGGATAAGCTCAGCAGAATGACTTTTGCTCTCACTGTACTTCTCACTTTAAGTCTAATTTGTACCCTGAGGAGAGGAATGTATGACTCCCTGGTCAAATGATTAAGGCCAGGTAGAGGTGAGGTTTAAGCAGAAAAAAAGCCCGAACAACCAGACACAGCCGTATTCAAGAGCTGAAACACCCCAGTGCACTTCAATCAGTCCAGTTGTTGAGGTAGTTCACACACACGCTATGCACCTACCGAATGTGCATTCACTCATTCCTGCTGTTTAAGAGCATCTCGTATACATCCAATAAGAAGCACTTTATATCTATTTCACTAGTGTTAATAATGTACGTGAAATGGAGGAAAACACTTGCTATTTCAGTTTAGCAAAAACAGTTTTCCATTGAAAACAGCACACTGATGATAAAGAAGTCTTTTCCCTCGAGAGTGGTAAATTTCTCAGCTCACACTGGGTCGTGCAATGACAGGTTTAAAAAAAGTGAAAACATAAAAATTCAGTTCGATTTGAGCATGCACAAAACAGAGATGCGTTTCCATGAAAATCCCCATATAATCCAGCTAAAACTGCATGACTATATTTAAAAACTCAGCCCACGGTGTTACATAAGAAAGAGATCCATGCTTCACCATGAAGAAAAACTTATGTGAACACCAGTATTAAAAGGCATAAATTTAACCTTGAGATTATTTCTTCTTGTCTTATTTTGCATAAAATGTAAAACGGATAAGATTAATGTAATCTAGATAATACAATAAAGAAGTGACACCAAAAGTTTTATCTCTCATGCTGTATGCGAATGTATTTAAAGCTTACAATCTAAAAAAAATCCACAAATAAACCAAAAATCACATGTGTAAAAGATTGAGTTACAACATAGCTAGCTGTTAGTGTGACTTCATTTGCATGAATAATCTTTGTTAAAAGAGTGGAAACCACAGTCAATATTTGCAACAGCAGCACCAGGCCACAAACATTTTGGCAGACAGACACATTTTAATGGGGTCACAGTCATGACAGAGCCTGTCTGCTTGCTGGACTCAAGCACCTTCAGCTGTCAAGCTGAAAAAATAGAAACCGCCTTGATTTCTTCAACATTAAGCACAGACGCAGGATACAGAGGCAGGCAAAACAAGTATGCAGCTGACTGCCAAAGAACACAAGGGATGTCTTCATGTACACTGCCAGAGTGATTTCACAGGCCAAAACACAAGTCTGGTTCCATATAAGACAGGACAAATATAGAGTAGATACACACTGCCCTCTCCTGACGTTACAAAGTGAATCAGTGCAGAAGAGTATTATAAGATTCATTCATTCATGTATTTTCCATTCTGCTTAATCCAAGCGGTGTGGCAGGGGGGCTGAAGCCTATATTAAAATATCTTTGGTGACATTTTAATGGACTTTTGAACGAACATGTTTATTCTAACAATTTTCATGTATGTTGCTTACAGTTTAGTTAAACATTTATTCATTTTTAATTACATTTCACAAAAGCTCAACCATTATTGCCCTACCATTTAACTATGTTGCATCACATATTTAAGAACTGGAAGTGTGATGCTTTGTCCTTGCTTGTGATATTACAAGCGGCATGAAATATGAGGCCATCCCAACATTTCATTGCGATCTGCTCTAATGTGCTGCAAAAACTAAATTTATTAGCTACTGACCTCTAGCTGACACAGAAGGTAACAACAGAGTATGCGAACACATTTCTTTTTGAACGGCTGATCTGGGAAAAGAGATATTTTGGTGGTATGAATAAATGATTTTCTCAGAACACCTAAATTAAGTGACTGTTACAAAATGTAAAATAAAGAAAAATTAAATAAATCTAGAGGTTTGTCTCAAATATAAAAACTCTGTGAAAGGAGCCAGAAGCGTTTTCCATTTCTAACCACTTCTGCATATGTTAAAAACCTTTAACTAAAGGTCAGATGAGAGCAAGCAGAAGAGCAAATAAATAGTGTGACTTAGGATCTAATCTGTATTCAGTCCTTTACACCACGTGGCAACACAATGACAGAGTCCATTGATATTCAATAGGGCGAGTGAGATTTAAACAAGGTTGTGTTCTGCTCAGAACAACATCCCATTTATGATTAAATTTGGTCTTTAATATCAAAGTAAAGGCAGGTAATATTTACAACCTACCAGCACAGCCGAGTGCTTCTGTTAAAATGGTAGAAGACAGTAACATGGAACTGATTAAATTGAAATCAGATTTCTAAATGGTCACAAAATAAAGATAATTGTGTGCTGATTTTGTCCATCTCCCCAAGTAGTCATGACAACAATCCAGCTTGCTAACCTCAATCTGCAACCACATCAGTAAATCCATAGAATTCCTTTCTAAATCATGTTACACCAAGAATTCAAGCACCTCATTGAAAAAACAGCTCGTGCAATGAGTCAGAGAATTATGTTCAGTGCATGAGCCAGAAATGATAAATTAGCAACCATATCCTTTATCCACCAGCAGCAGTTTAACACTGGTGAGATATCAGGTTTGTTGACATGCAAAGCTAAGTAATGCCAAGTAGTGCAAAGCTAATTTAAGCTGACAGAGATAGCAAAATAACTCACACACGTCAAAACATCCTTTAATGAGGCTGTTCCCAAGTTAATACCACTTAATACCTCTCAGCGTGCTAATGAAAATGAAGACATCAAACATTGAGAAGCTGCAGCTCAGAGAGATAGAGATTTATACAGACAATAAACATGTCATGAATACTAGCTGGACAATTTATTAAATATTTTTGAATGTAAAGGATCTTGAAATTGTCCTGTTTTTATTTTCAGAGTCTAGTTAAAGAGTTCTACATAATTACATTTGGAGTTGTGATTTTAAAGTGTCCGTGTGAATTATGGGGGCTGATTATTCCATTAACTCAGGCCACGAATGTTTCACTGTCTGGGGATGAGCTTCTAATGTAGTGCATCTTCGTGTATAGATGAATAATTCATAATCATTAATTGCATGACTTTATCCAGCCATAATAGTAAACCACACTGTTCATTTAGTCTCAGACACCCTTGTTTGGATTTAGGAACAGAGCAGGAAGAAAATGCAGACACAGAGAGAGAGAGAGAAAAGTCCTCTTGCTACAATGCTGTGATGTTTTTTTTCCAGTATTAGTTTAAATCAGAAGGTTGATCTATTTTAGGTTATGGTTTCTCCAAGTTCAAATGTTCTATTTAAAAAAGAAAATAGTGTTAATAAGATGTGGATTGATGCATTTATGTCTTCTTCAACCCAACATAACAATCAATGCAAATATATATATCAAATATTTGAAAGAAATGGAGCAGAAAGAAGAAAAATCTTATGTAATCATTCATTTTACACAAATCATAACTTATAATACAAACAGTGAAACTTAACTGAAAACAGCTGCAGTCCAGCATGTGAACAAAGAGGCTACTTCCCAGAATTACCATCAACAAATCACCACAGAGTAACACAAACAAATTCCTCTCACTTTGTTATCCAATCATTGTAGCAAATCTCTGATTTAGCTTTTTGTTTTCTTTATTCTTCACCAATAATACACATAGTGATATTTACATCATAACAAATCTCACATCACTTCAACTCCAAATCATATTAACCTGTGATTTCAGACACCTTCATGTTATTCTCTGTGTATTGTTTCCATCCCAGCCCTGATACTAATGGTGCAGGACTTGAAGAGTTAAGAAAAGCTTGTATTTATTTTCTAAAATAATAGAAAGAAAAAAATAGAATAGGCAGTTCAACACTTACAAAATTTGATTTCTGATTTAATTTTTATTGTTAATCAAACCAAATGCACTAAAGAGAGATTAGAATATTCTTTTAAAAGGTTATCATCATATCAAATAAGAGTTATTATCTGCACTGTATTCCTGCAACCTTGAACTACTTTGTGATGCTTTTCAGAAGTTGTAACATGAAAAGTGTTTCATTCGGTGCCGACTGCTTTATTTCGTTTATCTGACATCAAACAGCACAGACAAATGGTCACTGTCTATCTAAAATCAAAGCTTGGCAACATGATTAGTTTGCAATGACCTCCATGTTTAACCTTCAGTGTGTCTAAAGGAATAGTAGCTATATTTGTGTGAGGTTGTGTGAACATACAGGGTTGATGACCTTTTCAGAAAGTAGTCATTTAATCTATACTGACAGCCTTTTAGAGACCACTTACCATTCATCTGGTCTACAAGATTAGCCCTTTAGTGCAACTACACACTGATCAAATCATTGTCCCCAGACAGCACAGTGACAGCAAGAAAACACAAAAATTTATAGTTTATTGAGAGTTCATATTTCAGGAAATGTGGCGGCAATCTCTAAGTCTTCAATGCATATCCTTTTCTATACTTCGTCTCCTCCTGAGGTCTCCAGGGTGTCACAGGGCAAACACACATGACCTTTATCTCTGTTTTCAGGCAGGACACCAGAGAGAAAGTGGGTTGAGTTTAATTATCTCTGAATGTACAGTAGGAGCTGTGACATTTAATTCACTTGAGCATAATGAACATGCAAAAGTTTTTTTTTTTTTTTTTTTTTTTAACGTGTCTGTCCAGCATCTCAGCAGACAGAATGAAGGTCTGGCTGCTATATTGTGCTGAGCAATTTTGCTTTGT
>JBAMHV010000021.1:12738796-12763204 GCA_037177535.1 Pseudomugil gertrudae | reverse complement strand
CTAGTCTTTAGTTGGTTTTGTTTTATTTATTTAGAATAAAATTAGTTAAAATGCAGTTCTGCCATCCTCCTGTTTTTTCACCTGCACCTGGGTCCACACCTCACAGCCGCCGCCGGCATCCTGACAGACTGGCTGTGTTGCCAGTAACAACCACTCATTATTAACCTGTCACATCACTTTTCATACTTTAATAATCACATGATAAAAATGTTTTGTAAAAATGTTTTGCTGTAAGATGTTCCTGATAAAGCTCTGGAAGTTTTTACTGATTAAATAATATCAGTTATTAATAACCATGCACCAATGATGAAAATGGCAGTAAGAAATGCGGCTTCCGCCTGGTTAGTCTGAACTTAAAGGGTACAATAAACAGAGAAAAGACTTAAAGTCTTAAGCTATTTCAACAGTGCGTTGTAAAAACATGGTACGTGCAATTAAGGAATTATGGAAATACACAAAATCAGACAGTTATAAAATATTGAATACATGTAATGATTTGGTGGATTACAAAGTAAATCTCAACAATAACTATTTTCTGAAAAACTAACTGATATAGCTAACTATTTAAATGACTATTTAAAAAATAAATGTCAAAACCGATGCTGAAATATGGCTTGTAAACCAAAGACTCCAATTGTTTTTCACTGTACAATCAAAGAAAAAATTATGTTTAGTAAATTGTGTTGATTTAAATTTGATAAAGTGAGCACAACTTTTGCGGAAAAGGTGTTATACAAATTGAATTAAATAAAACCTCCAGCTATATTGATGAACATTAAAACTGGTGTCTGACGTGATTATGATGCCATATTATGGGAAAAAAATTGGAGAAAATTGCAAAGACTGAAATACAACAAGGCTATCTTCCAGACTAAATATATTGTATAAGGATCTAAATATGTTTTAGAAGATTCTCCTGTGTAGAATTTGTCTGTGGAAGGTAACTGTAGTCAAGCCGCAAGCTGAGTAAGACTTCAGTTAAATACTGCAGAAAACGTCAAAGTCAATGAGGAAAATATTAGTGGAATAAAGAGATTTTTCACAGCTGAACTATTGTTTTATTTTTAGGTCAAAAAGACAAAGACTATTTAATTAAAGTGGAGCGAATAAACCTTTCAGTGACATCTATGTTTAATTACTTTTGGTAATCAAGATTAGAGGTTATTCCACTTGGCTAAATAAAGCTCTGTTGGGACCAGATTATTATTCAGCTATTATGTATATGTAATTATTTATTTTTCACCTCATGTGTGTATTTTTTGGTTGTTATTGTCTTATATGTATTGATTTAGTTTTTACTAATCTTTCCTTATATTTTATTATATTAAACGTTTTATTTACATCCTCTGTTAAAAGGCTGCATTTATGTTCTGATGATATACACTAGGAAGAATAGCAGCTGCTAAATCAGGAGCTAATGGGAATCTAAATAAACAAACAAACAATTAGGTATTAGACCTTATGCAGTCATTTGTGCAGATCAGCTCTCCCTGGTTGTTTGCTACAGCTCAGGACCAACCCCTCCTCAAGCAGTAGAGCAGACTGTGTTGATCTATTCTCAGACTGACTGGGTTCTGGGTTGAATTTGACATTTTAATTTAGGTTTTCTGATGCTCACCTGTGGCAGCAAGGCTGTAAAGGAAGCGCAGAAGAGCGAATAAACCCTTCAGAGCAACAAGTCACATCTGTGTTTAATTACATTTGGTTTCTGCTTCAAGAAGAGACATTATTCCATCGCATGGCTTACATGGCTAAATAAAGCTCTGTTTGGACCAGATTATTATTAAATCTGATGTGTGTGGGTAAATATGTCTTTCAGGGATTCTAAACATAACTCGACAGTGTTCAGCTTTCAGCCTGAATGCCACAGACATGTACTTCATTCTTCACTCACCTTGTTTTTAAAGCATCTGAATTGGTTTGAACACAAAAAACTTAAACTAAATGACATGTATTATAACATATATTTTGTGTTAGTTAGTTAGAAATCATAATCTTCAATAGTTCACATTAAACTAAGTTTTATTAAAGTTTTCCAAAGGCTTTTTCCCGGTTTGTGATTAATACTGAAATATGCAGCAGTGTGTGGAGGAATTCAGGTTCCTGCCTAAAGAAGAGTTAAATTCTATATGATTTCAGAGCATAAGCCTGTATTAATAGATGCTAATGAAAAAGGGGTCTTGCTTCCTGTTATCCTGCTGCATCAAGCAGAAGCACAAGTGTTGTTAACAGAGTTGAGATGGCTGTGATGGTCGATTTGTGCTTTCATTGATTGTGTGTGCAAAGTCCATTCTTATCACAGCAGGAATCCACTTCTGGGTTGTTTTCTCCCTGAAGTACAGTTTAATGTTTTTTTTTTCCCTCAAGGGCAAACGTATCAACTTAGACCCGAGACTATGAGTCTCCAAAATCCTCTTACTCTGCGTGATTTTTGGTTGAGTGCTTTTGGAGTTATGTAGATGTTTTGATTTCCCCGCCGTCGAGACACATTCGTCTGGGTTTTACTTGTGTTTGCCAGAACACTTGACCACACTTCCTGGTGGCAGTATCCCACAGGAGGCAATTAGAGCCCATTCTATTTTGCAATTACAGTGATCATCCATGTAGGATGGCAAAACTCTTGGAACAGCTGCGATGAATAAATCAAAGCTGCAGGAGGAGAGCAGGTGGGATTGTCTCTTCCCACAGTGTTGTCTGCTGCGGTTAGGGGTTTTGCTGTGTGGACAGGACTGTAGGTATAGCTTCTATCTAAAATTATTTATGTGTGAAAACTGCAGGTTGGGACATTTTTTCAGTTGGTTATCAAAGACAAAATGTTTCCATCTGTTCATTTATTATATTTTCACTTAAAGCGTAATGATTCACCACATGTTAAATGGTTGAAGATGTAAATCTCAAATAATTTGCAATAAGTATTGCAATTTTTCTTATGACGTCCTTTCTTTATTTCTTTAGACTCCCATTTACCATGCAGACAGTTGCTCATCCCACTCAGTTGGATGGAGTCAACTTTAATTTTCTACTTTAAGGACAGAACATTGCACTTGAAAAATTTAGGGAGTGCTTGTCTCAAAAACAATGTCCTGGTTGTTTTGAATCTTCCAGTCCTCACTCTCAAGCATGTAACAGTCCTTTCTTCTCTTTATATGGTTCCTTTAGTTTGTTCCTGTGAGGAAGGGTTTGCCTGCAAACTGCTCAGATTTTAGGAAACTTACACGACTATGCAACCAAGGGAATCAGTTTTCACAAGCAGATTTTTCCTGTTTTGCTTGAGACTAAGTTCTTTATATTTAATCTCTCTATTCATTTCAAAGCTGTGAGATAGCAGTTGGACAGATGAGCTCAGCCGTGGTTATGTCACCTGATGAAAACAGACATTGTTGATACTGAACTGCTAAAAGCTTTAGGTAAATCACTGTTTTCGCTCAGGGCAAAGATTAGAGCAAACCAGAAAATAGAACAAAGTCACTGCTGCCTTTCATAAACACTTGGAAAGATTTTTTTGTTAAATTTACCAGGAAAACATTGTAAGCTCTGTTACTTTGTTGTTGTTTTTTTTGACAGTAGACAAACTTGTTGTTGCTCTTAAATCACAGTTTAGCTAAACTGTTGCTATTGACTTTATTTTAAATATTATAATATATAAAGTATAAAATAAGATTTATTATTATTATTATTGTCACATAAATGATTGTATGATTACTTTTAATTTAGATTTCTTAACAAAGGTAAATCCATCATTGTCCTTTTTTACTTGTAATTTTGCTATCCCCTAGCAAGAAGTTTACAGGTTCCCCACAGGGCTCAAATTATGCTGCATTAGGCATGTTGGCTATTCAATAAATTAGTGACTTTCCATATTGGCTTTTAATAACATATCCTATGTTATTATATTGTCTTTTCTTTTTTTAAATCTGTGAACAATGTGAGGTGCATGCAGACCAACAGAATAGATGAATGATGTTCATGTAGCTTGGTTAAGCTTGCACCTTGGAGATAAAAGAAAGGCCAGTGCCAGGCCAAAGATATTGCATTTTAATTAATTATTCCAAATTAAGGCTGCATTGCTTATCTTGATCAGCATTGATCTCTAAGACATTGATGACAGTTAGTTAAAGAGCTGTGTTTTAATACATGCTCTGGTTTTATGTCTGTTATCTGTACATTAAAAGCAATATAACCCCATTGAAGGATATATAGAACGCTTATATATATATATAGGTGACCATATATATAGATATATGGTCATCTAAACACAAAAAGTTAGATTTTTAAAATACATTTTTTTTAACCGCTTATGGCCGGATGCTGTATACCTGCTGTTTCTGAGACACTTTGCATCATTTTACTAAAAACCTTGTTTGTTCACCATACTGGTCTTCTGCACCCAGGTGAATGCCAGAAAGCAGAAAGTTACACTATAATAATTTTGACCTATTGCATTGTAATAAATAATAAATATACAGAAAAGAATAAATAGTTTTTTCCAATTTTGTTAAAGGGTCAAATAAAGTTTTCAGATGTAAAAAAATGGGATGTTTCTGCCCAGTTCTTCTTAATTCAGGCAATAGGGGTTAAACACAGGTACACATGAATGGCATTAAACTCTAACAAATATACTGTGGTAGAAATCCACATAATCTTCTTGACATCCTGAGATAATTTGTGTAGCTATTTTTTGTTTTTACTAATCTCCAGATGTTGGCCCAAACAAAGGATCTAAAATTTGATCTGGCAAAACTTATGAGCTGGTCTGCAAGTTGCAAGCCTCCATGTGAGATATAATGATCAGTGAATGTGTTTGTATAAAGAGAATATGAGCTCTACCCTCATGTATTTATATTTCTACCTGATCAATAGATGAGGCTAAAGTCGTATGAAATGGATCTGAGTGCCTAGTAAACTGTTAAACCATATCCCACATGTCAGCCGTCATTGTTAGTGAGATTTTTTTTCTTGCTTGTTATTACTTACAGAAATGTATAAACTTTGAAAGTGAAGTCACCTTGCTATCATCTTCAGCGTTTTATTTGTGCCTAATGGACTGTGTGAGTAAAATATTATAGGTTTAGATGCTGTTTTTACTTCTCTGTGTCCATGGCTGGCATTATGATGCTTTCTCACATGCAAACGATGGAGTCCAAAAACAAAACAATGAAATGGAAAGTAAAACCAATCTGCTATTTTTACTTAATTATCATCCCTAATGAGAACAATTAAAATGTAAACTTAGATTAAATGTATTATGGCTGATTTAAACCTATGCTTTCTATTTGTTTTGATGGTTGCAATTAAATAACAGCAAAGCTTAAAATAGACCACTGATGGCACCAAACTACACTACAAACTAAACAGTAGTGAAACCTATAACTATATTTAAAGACACTTGATTATAATAAGTTTTCATTTATTGTTATTTTTTCACAATGAGGAAGATTAACATGAACAAATGAATGACTCCTCTTTGTGCCTCCAGACAGGGAAATGTTTATGATTTTTGTTTTTCGGCATTGTGAAATATAAAGACAAACTAAACTCTTCTATGTTTTCACCTGAGCAAGAAGCAGCCCAGATAACATGTGAAATGATGTGGCTTTCACTTTAGTCAGAGAATCTCTCCAGAGCGCTTTAGTGAAACTTAACATTAAGCCTTTTAGCAAGTAGTATGAGTGGAAACTTTGGTCAGTAACTATTACAGATGTTACTTATCCGTTTAGCTCAACAAGTACAGCTTTCCTGGTAGTAATTCACATGGGATGACTTTTATTGCTCGTCCATTCAGATGCTTCTCTAAGTCTCTTTTTCCTTCCCTTCCATTAGTGCTTAACCTTACTTGCTGCTTCAACCACATATGTATAATCCACACGAGATTTCTGGGCTTTGATGAAAATGCAAAGAAGCAGTCCACTGAAAAATGATGTACTGACGTAAGTGAAACGAGCACACATATTTTTATATGCTACGTCTAAAAATAGCAAACCTGGGCAATCAAATATTTAGATGAAGGCTTACTAAACAAATATTTTCCCACACTGCTCGGATGTCTATTTTATTTTTTTACACTTGATGCAGACATCCCACTCTCTTGAGGACAGTCAGATACTAATAAATAAAATATGAAGAATACAGGCAGGGCTAAAAGCATCAGTTGCTCAATGAGTGTTAGATTAAACAAGATGAAGCTTTGGATACACAGGGTTTTTAGCATTGGGGTGTGAGGAGTGTTGCAGAAAAAAATGATCATAAATATATGCAGGATATTTAAATGTTGTTTACGTATATTTGAGTCAGTGAGTCAGTTGAAAACACTACACATACACGATCAAAGTCTCCCTGTTTGAGGGAAGATCTTGTTTTTAATGTAATTTTTTTAGCTAAATGATCATCAGATTATAGCTTAGTGATTCTGTCAGATAATGTCCCACAGCTTTCACAAACTTCACAATGTTTTTTATTTGTAAAACAAAATCTCCTCAAACTGGTCAAAACTCAATTTGACCGTACAGGAATAAAGGGATATCCAGTTGCAAATATAATTGATGTAAGCACATATACCGGTGCTTATTTTTAGTGATCAGACTATAAGTTTCTCAGAAGCAAACTAGAATGAAATGAAATTAAATGAAAAATTAAATTAAATAAAAAATACTTTATTGATCCCAGAGGGAAATTCAAATTGTAGTAGTTTTTTTATATAAAAATAGTTAATGAAGGGTCTTCACTGTTCTTGTTGGGATGGTGCCGCCCACACAGGAGTCCATATAATCACAGAGGAGCAGATCCTCTCCCCAACAACGACACATCCAGGATGACACCAACGCTGGCCAACCAGCACTGCAACTCCACCTCCCCCCAGGTCTCCACCGAGCCGTTCAATGCGGTCTGCACGAACAATCTTGAAGCCGTGTACAGACGCATTACAGTCTGGGTTGTGTTCATGTAGCCATGTCTTGGTGAAGCACAAATTATCCTCAAAAGTTGATAACTTGCTTCTCCTTCCATTTTTGTGTTTTCCTGAAAATATAAGAATGTTTCCATAAGTTTTGGAGCCATGTTGCTACCAGACAAACCAGTGATGCCAAATACTTGACCTCAGCCTTGGCGAAACAAGTGGAGGAGTTACGCCCCCAGTCTGAACCTCAACTTCTTTTTTTGTACTTAGTTTGATCATGTTGGTAACGTTATTTCTCTGCAAAAGGCACCATGAAAAGAGTTTTTGGAATTGTTTTGGAAAGCCATTCTTAGATAAGCAGAATACATATTTTATTACTACTTTCTGATGCTGATTTCAAGTGATCTTAAAGCTATATATGAATGTGCGTGTGTGTATGTATGTGTGGGTTAGAGTCTAATACAATAAAATAAAAAAGTAAATGTTATGCCATAGTAGATGAATCAGCAGTTACAGTGGCTGAGTTTGGGGGAGGGGGGTAGGTTGTTGGACTCCTTGCATGCCTGTCTGCCTCTATCATGCTCATGTGAACAGCAGGCGCAGCACAGGATGTGTCATGTCATTATTCACCACCAGGGGCCAATAAACAGGGAGCAGCAGAATGCTTTCTACACAGCGTATTCTCTGTGTGAGGGAAGACCAGAAGTGAGTGCATGTACGTGTGTGTTTACATCCGTGTGCATTGGCCTGTGTGTTCTTGGGAGAGAGAAATTGGGTGCCCGATGTGAGAAAGCAAAGGTGAGCAAATAAGCAGGCCAGAGAGAAATTTTGTGTATGAAAGAGCTCAACATCCCTCCAAGGTTTCTGTGGCTTTGTCTTCCCCACATGTTCCCTGAGTTCTGTGTACAGTACAAAAAGACACTCCCTTATATGAAAAAGAGCTCAGTTGTCCCCAGCAACCCGTTTTTATTCAGCATATTTGAAATATTTCATCGCAATGTATTTTTCATATTCATTGCTAATCAACCACTACATCCTTGCTACACATGCAATATAGAAACTCAGTGTGTAAGACTGTGAGAAACCTTGGACCCATGTGATATCGTGTGTAGTTAACCTCTCATTTAAGCTGGCATGCACAATTGTTACTACTGTGCATAGATGAATGAATATGAAATTGTGTGCTAAATAACCATCATGCCACTTGTATAAATGTGACCCCTGCAGAAACTAAGAAGCTATGCTGGTTGTAATACAGGACTTTTTAAAACTATTATTTTACTGTTTTTATCCTGTAAATACGGCAGATCAGACACACATAATGATCTTGCCTGGGTCAGTTTCTCTGAACATTTTGTTATATAAAGTCAGACATTTTCTATTGAATAGCTGTAGTTCTATGTCTAAAACAAATGTGTGCAGGGTGGCAGAATGTGTAAAATAATTACTGAAGATACTGACTTTAAGTTAATTTGGTCATTTTTAACAGGAAAACAAACAAAGCAATTTTATTTTGGAACAATTCCATTCACATGTGATAAACATATTAAGCCCATGTGGTCCACATATTTGTGCACACCTGATTCACACAGGAATCAGATCTGTAAAACATTATATCCACATTATTTCCACTGTCACTGGCAGACCAAATGTGCTACATTTGTAAAACACATGTGGTTCATATAACTCATGTGATCACAGGACTCACATGTGTTTCACATGGGGTTTACATGTTTTTACATGTGGAATTTTTCTGTAAGAGACTAATTGACAGTTTTTCAAAGAACAAGCATGTTTACTCACAGTTGTATGAACCTAGTGATTAAAATCTGGCTTATGCATATTTCTGTCTCTGTGTGAACAGTTTTTGGTCATGAATCAATGAGCACTATATTTTTAGCCCTAGGCTGGATACTGGTTTGGTTTTGCATGTGCTCTTTTATGATTTACCAACTAAACTGCAGTACATAAAAATATATGAATAAAATGGAAGAACACCATAAAATGTTGCAAACTCATCAAAACCTTATTACATATTTGCTTTATGGAGTGAAAGGCATGACAGAATATTATCTGACTGCTTCATATGCTAATTTTGCTATTGTTCAGGTTGCTGAACCGCTGTGCTGCTTCAGAGTTCATCACTTGGTTTTGGTGTAAAATCAAACAGGTTCTATATTTCAAAACATGTCAGCATGTGATCCATAAATTGTATTATGTTATTTGCTGACTTTGGAAAGACTCAGTGCTGCAGTTTGGTTGATAGTAATGCAGATTTTAGTGTCCATTTTGGTTTGATACATTCATGTAAATTATCACTAGAAGTCTTCACAAGTTATAAAAAGTTACTATGGGGCACTTACAAAAATATTTGCAAATGTCATATGCATTCAAGAGAGTTGATAAGGCATTTCATCATATCTCAAATGTTAAGACACCATAGAGTAAAGTTCCCTTTGCATTCAGAACCATTCAGTTCCACCAATTATGTGGCTTTTACAGCAGTTTATGCAGAATTGGCTGATGACCAAGACTCCTATCCAGAAAATAGATATGCTTGTTTGTAGCAGATGGATTCTAAGTCTGGTGGGAAAAGTTTTACAATGTGTAACCATTATTTCTACTCTGACAAAATGAAGCAGAATAAAATTAGGGAAAATATGGAAAAGCGTAACCTGATTCATTCTATTCTCTTTCCTCAACCTTTAACATTGTAAAGTTTTTTGACCTTTCTCTTCCCCTTACATCCTTTTCCGTCTAGATCCCCGTTATTACGGGAGCCTTCATGGACTCCTCGCCCAATGATGACTACAGTGGCGAGCATTCGCTCTTCAACTCCTCTGCTAGCGTCAACGCTGCTGCTTCAGCAGCCTCCGTACAAGGCCAGCAAGACGAGCAGCAGTCCATGTCAAGTGATGCCATCTGGCTTTGGATTGCCATCATAGCCACTATAGGAAACATTGTGGTGGTGGGTGTTGTCTACGCCTGCACTTTCTGAGAGGCTGACAAAGACAAACTTCTAACCCACACATCCTGCTTTATTTTGGACATCTGGAAACCTGAATGCGGCTCTGAGGACCAACACACACCTTCTCTCTTTGTCTCTCTCCTCTCTATCTCACTTGGTTTGTGGATCAGTTAGGGTCCCTAAGGGTGTCTTAGTTCCAATATTTGACAGTGACATATAGACTACAATTTCTTTTATGAAAAAGCAAACATGGGATTTGAATGTGACAGCTGAAGTTTATAGAGAAAGCTTGTATGTAGCAGCCTTTTAGTGGAAGATAGAGAGGAAAAGCCTGCTCTTACACCCAGCACTCTGAGAAACAATTTTTTTAAGTTAAGTTTGTTTCCATGTTTCTTGCCAGACAACATCTTCTGTTGTAACGTAGATAGGAGAATGAAGGACAAAAGAAGCTCAAGAATGTGGTACAATCAGGTCAGTTTAAACATTCAACAGTCAGTTGCAAGGCAATTTAGAGCAGAGCTGCATCATTATGCAGCTGAACACAGAAAGGAAATGTTGAAATATTTATAAAGTACTGGTGTTATTTTCATGTCAGACAGAGCAGAAGCCCAGGATATTGAAAATTTTTTGTATAGCTGAATTATAGTACAGACAGTGATTATTGGAGTAAATTTTTAGCAGTTTTAGTGACAGAAGAAAAGGACATGATGTTGCCTATATGTTAACATGTTAGAATCTCACTATCAACCTACTTTCACAAGCAGTGATTACTTTACAGCCACCCTCCATCAATAAATTGGCTTTGTGTCATATCACATTGATAAATAACAGGAATTGTTAATATTGTGAATAGAAAAACAAATATCATATTATCTGTTTAGTTATGAACAAACATCTATATCATGAATACAAAACAGAATTAGAAGCACAACTTACTAAACCCATGTAGCCTTCTTTACCTTTAACACTTCTATCTCTGTAAATCCGTCTTGTCATGGACTACTATAACTATATAGTAACACCCGTAGCAAAAGATCAAACATTGTAATATTACAAAGGTATATGAGCAAATGTGGAACAACCAGAAATGCATGTCAGCAAAAAAAAACCCTCAAAACCTAGGTGAACTTTGCAACAGATGCAAGGAATGCTGGAGAAATGACTCTCTCACACATGTTAGGCCTGGTGCTTTAGTCTTACCTCACCTGTATGAGTAAGAGCGAGTTAGAGCTGCCACAGATAATGCAATCATTTTGAATTTTCTCCCCCATTTCTATCAGCGAGTGTGGCTCTTTAATATGTTTTAGAGCAGCCGCACAGCTTGCGTAAATCCTATCTGCTGTTATTGCCTTTATTTATGACAGCCTCCCACTTTTCAGCTTTCTCATTTAGACAAATGAGTAAGCCAAGCTGGTGGTACAAGTCTGTGTGCACATCTGGTACCCGTCAGTGAAGAAGCCCTCACAGGTGGCAAAGAACACTAAAGGGAGACCATAAACATTAAAAAACTGCAGAAAACAATACGACTACCCCTGGACACATTTTGTGCTTCCATAATGCAATTTCGTTTGTTGTCACTCTAAAAATGTAGCAGTTTAGTTTTGCAACAAGTAATTCAACAAGTAAGATCGATAAGTATGGGGGATGTAGTTAGTAAAGGGATCAAACATAAAGAGCTGTAGCAGCTTGTTATTAAAAGGGATATTTGAGGCTAATTTTGCACATGTTGAGATGCAGATATCAGTTCCTTGTTGTAAAAAGAAAGAGTGAAGTCTACGTGCTGTGGAGATGAAAAACAAACAGTGAAGTTTATTGTGTAATTAGGTTAGCTGAATGTTAGCTGAAGGGTTGCATCTAATGGAGAACTGTTTTCACAATGCTGTCTTTGTTAAAATGCATTCATTGCAAACGTGACACAATCAGTACATTTCCCTGCACATTAGCTGGAACTACACTTATTACTCTGCTGGATCATTTGATTAGATTACTGTCCTTATTCCATTACACAAACATGGGGACACAGTTTAATTATTAAAGTTTATCAGACTTCATTGAAAAACATGGTAAAAGAAACACCACATAGTGTTTGGTTCATCATGTTAGAATACTCAAATTTATTCTTTTGTCATAATTAGCAATGTTGCATTTTAGATTTGCACTGTAAGTAATCTGTTACTTGTTACTTTATCAAATAAAGACCTATTGGAATTATTAAAATAATTTATTAATTAAAATGATTTGGCTACAGAAGCACATTACATCCCTGATGTAGCCAGTATTTTTCTTTCTTAAATGACATGCAGACTAACCATGCAGAGCACGAGTGGAGCTCATGGCCTAAACATGTCGAGCAGAAACATGCAGGAGTAAGAAGCAACTGCAATAGCTGAATGTTTTGGTCTGACTTTGAAAACTTTTGTTTAGGAGCATTTATGTTGGACTAGTGTGTTTTTTCTCTCTTTCTAAATGTAAATGAACTGACATTTGGTCAGTTTTTAGTTTTCACCATCCCATTTTGATACATAATGAATTTCTCCACAGCTGTGATAGTTAACCTCCAGCAGTCATAGGTGAGACACCAGCTGCTTCAATAAAATGTCATTCCAAAGCACTGGCTTCTAAACATGTTGATAAGAAGGTTGGACAAAAAGATGATTCCCAAGCATTGGACTCATATTCAACTTTAGCCTTGATTGATTGTGAGTTTTTCACTTTTTTTCTGTTTTTATTTTAACACTCCTCCCTATGAATCCCTGTAACATACCCCTAATAGTTCTAAAAGTGACACTTTGTGGGCCCACTTTGCATTTCTGCTCATGTGACAAGTAGAGAACCGGTTGGTGAAAATGTGTGTGTATTAACTGGTCCAGTTAGTCATCATACAATGGGTAAGAAGGGAATCACAAATTCTACTTTGGAAGCTGGAGGTCATTTTCTCTGCACTAAATAAAGTATTTCTTGTTCTGACTCAGACCCAAGGATGAACTTACAGCCAAAGGTACAATCCACATGTATTCCAATTAAACAAACTATACAGCACAAAGTAGCCATGCAAATTAAATGGCTGGTAAGCTTTGATCTTCCTTTAGGGGTGTGCTAACTGATGTCTGTGCTTTGTTGTGTACCAGGTTCTATTTGAACTAAAAAATAATTATAAGTTCTCATTTTCAGACTAAAGGTTGGAGAAATAGACTGTAGCTCTTATCCCAATAAATGTTTCTCATGTGAGACATAAATTATTACAAGTAGGCTATAAAGTTATTACCCTGTCTTGTAAACACCAAATATGTTCACATGTCCATACACTGGAAAAAAGAGGAAGCTGTTTCATGTTACTGTATCTGTTGCATCATGTAAAAAGGAATTTAGACCCATATGTTCTTGCTGTACTTTTACATTGCTCAAAGAAGGACTTTTAGAGCCTGATATTTTTAATAAATGGTTGATGTAGAAATATTTAGACATGTAAACCACATACACAATGACCCTTTTGTAAAGATATACTATTAAAGTTTCTGTATTAATGCAAATTGATTTTCTCTGACTAATGAAATCATGGCTTTTTCACACTTCTAAATGTTTTTACTTAACGGTTAATAATGCAGGTGTTTTTCTTGACCTGCTATCGCTCTTTGTGAAGCCAACCTTTGTGCATTTTACCAGTGGCTGCTAGGACATCAGGTGAAGCTGATGCTAAGCTCAAATGGTGCCATCTATCATTTTGACACAGAAACCGGTTGTTTAGAAATCACCTGGATTTAGCCCTCATTGCACTCCTGCATTGCTCCATCCCCTTCTTGTTCTGTTGGAAAAGAGGACCATACTGAAATGTTCATTTTTTGAATTTACATAATTAATCAGCTAAATATTATGAACTGGTATATTTCAGACTAAAGCTATGGCTGCCAGCATGCTTTTAAATCCTTCATAATTTAAAAAATGTAACATATTTTTACTATTTGTTTAAGCATATAAAGAAAACTGACCCTATTGGTTTAGTTTATACATTCATATTGTTAGTCTAAGATCCACTTCTTATCAAAAGGGTCTTTTGCTTATGACCATTTAGCACCATCTGCTAGTAACAATACATATTGCAACCAAATGAACATCTGTTGCCTTCCAAGATGAGACCAAAAGTGGTACCTTCTTCATCCATCATTCAGCTTTTCTGTTCTTAGCCACAGCCAAGACATGATCAATATCATTCTGAAGGAATGAAAATACAGTTTATTTGCATTGTTCACTAATGAAAACATCCACTCATCAACCATTCTTTATACCTGCTTAGACCTGCAAGGTCACTGGGGGGCCTAGAGTCTATACCAGCTTACGGTAATACAACCATAGTTAAACATAATACGTAACATTTTTCCTGCTTAAATCCATTAAGACCGGATGAAACAGACATGAGCCAGCAAAAATGATAAAATCCCTGTCTGGTACAGTTAGTATTGCTGTCCATCCTGATGCATTGCAATGTTGTGCCCTGGAAATGTGCATCCTAAATGCTGGGCTTTTACATGGATTGGACCTTTTGGCACCTTTCACCAACATGAATATTTTCCCAAACTACATAATTCACTTTGAGCCTTTCGTGTCTGACAGGTCACGTCCTATTTGGTAGCCTGAAAGACAAACATACTCAGAAGCAGGCACTCATTATCTGGTGGTTACTTAGTGTGTGTGTGTATGTCAGTGCACCGTTTATAGGGCACCTTGGGTTTAATGGGTGTAGTGAATGAACTCTATAATAAAAATTCTATTTTTAATAGCAGGTCCTGTAATAACCACAACATCCAGAGTGGCTTGCTTTTCTGCCTTCAGAAGGGACACGATGTTTCTGTTCCTAAAAGAAAAATGAAAATGAAATACTTTACATGATCTTTTATATGACTCCTTCCAGATTTGCCAGGGAGTTGCTCTGATGCCCTTCAGTGAATAACATAAATATGCAAGTGAAGTCAACTGTTCAATACCTTTAAAAAGCCTTCACTTTCTTCCACAGCATTGTGCATAATTTCCTCAAAATCGAATCAAAGCAACCTAGCTTTATAGGAAAAAGAAAACAAAATACCCAGAGACCTCTCAACAGCCTTTGTTTCAAAGTAGAACGGAAACTTTAGATGATCCCTTGGAAAGAGGAAGAATTCCAAGAAAGTTTTACAGTGAAATCTCCTCACAAGGTTCACAGTTCCTCTACTTAGAACATTCTGTCAATTGGACAACTATTGACCTTGACATGGACTAATATATGCTAATGCATGGTAATTATTTGACTTTAGGTGCGTCTCCTGTGAGAAATCTACATTAAGAGCTCTTTTGTAACGTCTTTGCAAGATGAGGCGACTTTGTCCCTGAAGTAACAGATAGTGTCATTAATTTTAACCCAGAATGAGATTAATCAGTTTGGGAAGAGGTATAACAGAGAAGGAAAGGATATGAAAGAGAAGAATCAAAGGAGAGATTTTCTCGCTGCCCCTGTGTTGCCCTGGGGTCTTAAAGGATGTAACACGTCCAGTCGGGAGTGACAGTGTAGTGATGAGATGCTAATACATACCAAGCTGCTTAGCAACCTCTTATGAAACTGTCACTTCAAATACATATAAGAATATACTGTATGAGTCTAAAACTCACATTCAGCTTTGTTGTCATGTGAATTAAAAATACCACACAAATTGTTCCATCTCAAACTAAAGACCAATAACAAACTGTGTGCAAGAACTGTGTGTAAACTTTGCACCATCTGTCAGGTTGACTTGTATTATTTGTGTTATATTTGGTAATATTTAATTAAAGGGAGCTCAAACTGATTTTCATACATGTGGTGAAGATCAGAAATGAAATTTCATTTAGAAGATGAAACCTCATCTTGACACGATAGTTGTAACCACCTATTGTGAGTGTGGGTTTTGGTGTCTGCGGATGTAGAAAACTGGGGTAGGAGTGATGTCTCATTAGTACATTCCCTTCCAATTATCTTGGAAATAAGTCATGCCCAAAATCTCAATTTGTAGATTTGTATTTTGACTTGGTGAGTCTTCCTCTAACATGCAACAAAGTGACTCATGCTTAACTGCAGTCAGAAAAGAAACTGGTTCTTTTAGACAGATGTTTTGAGTAATTTGAGTGACATTTCAAATAAAACTTGCTCATTGTGTCTGGAAGGTTTGTGTAAATACTTTTCAGTCTCTCCAACTGAATACTGGGGGCAACCTTCGCCATAAACCTGTGTAATTGAGGTTCTATCCACTATCTGTCAACTTTAACATTGTTAAAGCTTCACAAATAGATGGTGGCAACAAAGTCTGATAATGATACAGCATTTCAAAGCATTTTTGCCTCATTAGATGCATGTAACACATCATCGCTAGCGTGTGTCAGGTTAATGTTAATATGTTTCTTCCGACTCAGATTATGCTGTTAATGGACTCAATAATGGGTGTTTAATCACAGATTCTCTGCTTGGAGTCACTTTCAAAAACAATGAGGACTTTTTGATCACATTAGTTTGACATATTTCTTTTTCACAGCCCACGTTGAACTGATTAATTTGGACTTTGTGGAATAGGTGTCAGGGCATAACATGAGTTATACTGCATTTGCAAATTACACTAGGACTTTACAGTTTTTTTATGGTAAAAGTTTGAATGCAGGAGTTGTTTCAAGATTCAAGATTTAAAGCGTTTATTGTCACATGCACAGTAAGGAAACAGGTTTCCCTGTACAGTGAAATTCTGACTTTGCCGTCCACACCGAATGCCATAAATATCAAAGTATATAAAAAGACTAATTTTAAAAAAGCATGCAAAAGAGTAAACATAAATGTAAACTGTAAAATATAAGTAAGTAAAGTAATCTATATACATAATGTGCAACGTGCTACTTAAGCTGTGCAACATTCAGCATTGAATGGGTAGTTGTGCAAAAAGTTTGTGTTTTCTGGTCCACATTGTCACCTGGTTAGTCATCACTAACAGACTTCACATCTCATCAAATGGTACGCAGTGATTACCATGGGATAGAGCATAAAAGGAAAAAAAGGCTGGTGACTAAAAGCTTTAGATTGCTGTCATGTTGGTTGCACACTTTTGTGGTAATCATCTATAAACCTTGCTATAGTTTGTTGTTCTCTTCCTGTCTTTCTTGCTAAATAAAATTACAAGGAAGATTTTGTTTAGTCTAGATCAAGACTGGGGAACTTTTGCCCTTGTCATGGAAGTTTTCCATGTCTTCCAGTTCCAAAACAACAGAGTTAAATGAATGCATCACAGTGCAGATCTTGGTAAGCTGTTGGATTAATTTGATTTGAATCAGGTGCGCTGGACCAGGGACACACGGAGAACCTTCAGGATTCTCGAGATTCCCTCGAGAACCACCACTGATCTAGATGCTTGTCACAGTGGTTTTCTCCCCACAGTGCAGAACTTTTATAGCCAGATTAAGCAAGATACAAAGATAAATTAATAATCTGTTTGATACTGCTGATAATTGATATGTACCCACTGCAACATTTGTGATGATGATGATGATGATAATGCTAATGAAGAACATAAAATAATAGCTTAATCTCAATGACATTTACCTGATTGAATAAAGGTTGAAGAATTTCCCTGATGAATTTAACTGAGCTAAATTTATGTATGCACTTCTCACATTTATTTTTATACATTTTTATAAATATTATTTTTATTTCCACTTACTTTGAATGGTAAATAAAAGGCAAGTGTTACCGTGAGTGTTAATGTAACCCAGAGAGGTCCAACATGCTGCAACACTCCCAAGTGCAGACGCTTCCTTACTGTTACTCCATAATGGAAACTCTGCATCACACATCATCCCTCTCATCTGATTTTGGAGTACCGATAAGAGGACAACTTAATCTTTGTTTCTCTCATACACCCTCCAGTTAGGAAAACAGACAAAAGACCTGTCCTTACACATGAAAAATTGGCAAAAGAAAGGAGATTTGATAAAGACGTGAAGTCTTGGAACACAATAAATGCAGTCCTGCTCACCTTTATGCTGCTGAGCCAAATCTTTTAAACAGATAAATTATCATTAAAACATTTGAACATTCATTTAATTCCTATGAAGAAAGTCAAATTGGAGAGAGGCTTATGCAGCATTTACACAACTTAAATGCGATTTGTGATCCAGGATAACATAATCCACAGAACCACCCTGCTGCTATCTGTGGATAGTAACAAGTATGTTTTTCTGTAGCATTTAATGTCAAAGTAAGAAAAAAAAGCCTGTAATGGCCCAGCGTCCTGTTCAGGCCTTATGTTTGCTTATTGCTATGATAGGCTCCAGCTTTCCCATGACTCTGAGATGGAAGAAAGGGTATAAAAAAGATCTATACACACATGCAATTTACACAGTCTTACAAGTTGATGCCTCACAGAGCTGATGTTGAGAGAAATTTTAGCAGAGTGTCTATTAAAATCTAAATCACCTGAATATTAATAACAATGTCAATAAGTCATAACCCTAGCAGTCTAATCAATGTCTGAAACTGTAATAACTACGTGGATGGTGAATGAATAGTGGCTCGCATATTCAGTTTATATAAATTAATGACAGCATAAAAAACTACCGACATATCATTTCCATGCAAAAATAAAGTTACATTTTGAATCAGCTTAGGAAGGCCAACATGTGAACAATGTCAACAAACATGAAAAAAATTGTCTTATTTATGGGTTTACTTATTTTTGTTTATTTTATTTCTTTGTGTATGACTAACTTTAGACAATTCTGTGCCACCACAGTATATTTGTGACTTATAATTCACACATAAATTAAAATAAAAAATTTAAAAAGATTGTCTATTATAGTTTATTTTGTTTTATGTTTTTATTATGTACTTCTTAGCTTTGTTTTCAGGTAAAAAAAAATACTAAAAACAGGTTAAATCTATGTAGCTTGGTAGCTTCTAGATTTGTTCCAAGTATTCAAATACATTTTTATTAAATACTACTTAATTTTCATATTTAGGTTTCAAAAGCTTTTTGTTCATTGAAAGGATGCAGCTGTTTGAGTTTTTAACATGCTGTTCAAGGTGCCACATGGATAAAAGAAATAAAAAACACTAACTTTTTTAGTTACCTTTTCTCTATCTTTTACTTTTGAATGAGTAGATGTCTCCTGACATGTGTGTGCCCATTTAATGCTGAACCAATCTGTGAAGAGGCTGAGAAATAAAGACTTGATTAACATTGTGAAGGTGATGTTGCACTCAGAGTGAAAATCAAAGGACTGTGCTGCTCTGCCACAGCCATGCAACCACACTCAATGACTGGAAATCAGTATGCAGGACATGCAGCCTGTCACCATGGAGACTGACATGTTTCGCTCTGGCTGTCTGATTCCCCCATTGGCAAGCACTATTGGGGCTCAGCTGCTGGTCAAAATGAAAGTGGAAACCACTCCACGGGATTGCAGAGGATGTGTTGCAATGAGACGAGCACAGACAGACAGTTGCATGGACAAGCTGACAGAAAATGACAGTGTGACTGAGATGAGCAAAACTGTCAGATACGGGAAGGAAACGGATCAGGATTAGCAGCGTAGGATGCTGTGATGAATGTCTGACAGATGTTCTTTCACAAAAGAGGAGAGACTGATCAGTATTGATCTCTGCCATCCCCCACGCACTTGGACACTGACTTATTTGACAGAGTCTCTTTATAATAAGTTCTATGTCTCCTAAGGTAAACAGACTTTCTGACCTTTAAGTTGTGAAGAATAAATTATTTCAATTTAATGCTCTTTGAAACAAGTTGATCAAACTAGTTGATCAACAAATGAAAAAGGCTGATAGATGTTTATTGAAAACACTGTTTAAGCTACCAGCAATATGTTTAAATATGATAAATCAAAATTTTGAGTAATTTAATGGTGGATGTTATGATCACCCATGCAGTATTATAGCACGATAAGTATAGTCACACTAATAATGATAATTACTGGGAAAGACATGAATATTCTAAAATCCTTATGAATGCATGGCCTTAATCTTAAAACTATGATATTTCTTCAGGTTCAGTGAAAGAAATCTAAATGCTTCATTTATGTCTAAGCAAGAATTTTTGCTCTGATCACAAAAACAGTGCATGTGTTTATTAAACATCTTATTCTGTACCAGGATGTATTTTATTTGTCTTATTTCCAAGATATGGAACATCGTGAAGTTGTCCAGAAGAGGGCTCCCTTTGTCATTTTTCAGATATTTCTCTGTCAAAGTCATGAAGATGCGTGGTATGTAGATTTTATATTTAACCCAAAGGGGTCAAATTAGTTCAAATTTCCACCAATGATTAATCTGTCATTTTAAAGTAGTTTCACAATAACCAGCCCACAAACAAGTACACTGACGGTTCCATAATTAGGTTTTAAAAGAAATGCAAACAAATGCAAGAAATAAAGAGCAGTTGAATATGGATCAAATATCGTATATCTGAGTATTTATTCACTGCAACACTGGAAACATGCAACAAAGTAATGTATATATTCATCTTTGAAAGTAAACACCAAGGTTTGAAGTGAGGCAGAACAAATGTCAACACAACTGGAGACTTTTTAGACTGAGGGCAGAGTGAGTTTTGAAAGTGAACAGCATAATGTTAGTGCATGAAAACAAGGAGGTAAGCTCCTAAATAACAAAAGCTCCTAAATTTGCCAGATAAGTTTTAAAAGATTTACAAGCATCATGTCAGCATACATAACAATTCAGGACCATTTTAACAATGACATTTTTTTCTTTTGCATATGTGCATGCTATTGTGCAAGAAATGTTTATTTTAACAAAGCAAACTCAAAATGCAGACTCGGTTCTTGTTTAAACACAAGTTGTTTAAATGCTGATTAAATATTGAGGAAGAAATTAATGTCAGGCATTGGACTGCTTAAGATGAAGCAGTAAGACCAGATCCAGCAGAGACAACAGGTAAAAGGGAAGCATTTATACACAAACACACACATAAGGAAAGCAGATGAGACACAGATGAACAGGTAGGTAATTTGACAAGCAGGAAAGAAAGTAAAATATTTCTACAATAGCATATGTTGTAACCCTTCACTTTTTATGAATAATTAACCCTAAACTATGCAAAGCTAAGTTTCCAGCACCCTGCTTTGCATGTCTTAGTGAACTTCTTATTGCACAACTAAGAAAAACAGGGGTATTATTCTATGGTTTAAACATTTCAGTATTTTCTAGGTTTACGAGATACTAACTCAGATCTATAACTATTAAACTTCTTGAACAGCTTTTTCCCCAAAGCCATCAGTCAAAAACATGTACCTTGTCTTCACTTTATGCCAAAATGGAAATTATGAGCAGTAGTAAGCACATGGAGAGCAGATCTAATGTTGTTAGGTGTGTGCAAAATCACCCATAAACAACCAGTAACACTGGCCTTAATGCACTGTAACTGAACCGCCTAACCTCTCTTGCCCCTGAAACATGACAGCAGCTTCAAAAGAGTGTATAAAAACTAGGGGTATCGGATGGGGAGGGGTAGGTGAGTGACAGAGGGGTGCTAATCAGGCACCAGATAGTCAGCACCCGGGGTACCAGAAGCTCAAACCAAGTGTCAAAAAGCAGAATAAGATGTTTTGACTGAGAAGATTTGGTAAAATAAATATGATTTAGGGTGCAAAATAAGCTAATAATGAATAAAATTAAATAGTATCTAAGTCATGAATCTCCCAACTGTTCTGTTTCCTCTTTCTCCATATGTTGTCTTTTCCTGTTTAGGTGAGACTCTGCATGGCTCAAGCCCAGCTGCATTTTATCAGTTCATAAGCCGTGCAGTTTATCCACACTCCTTTCCTAACTTGGTGCTAGATTGTAGAGCTCTCAGCAGTCAGTGGTATCTGGTCTTGCACTTATATCATGCTTATTCTGCCCAGTCAAACTGTGTATGTTTGTAAATCTTGTTTGAATCTCAGTGAAGTCCTTCTTCATGTTAGTCTTTTTGAATTCTGCTCCTACTGGTGTGATACTCTCCAGATCCTCCCTTTTCAACCATGTCTGCACCCACTGTCCTGCAAGGGCCTTTTCCAGGACACAGGTCCAACTAACCGAGTCTAAAAGGAAACTCTGGGTTATGTTCTGGTTCCAGAACAGCTGCTTTGTGTTGGTTAAATCAATCTGTTCCCAATGTACTGATAAAAATCAAGAATGGAGTCCAGATACCTGGATTCACCATGTCGACTGCTGACAAAAACTGTTACTTACCTCTCCTCCATTGGAGAGAGAAATTCTCCAATGGATTATCTTTGTACAAGGAATGTGTATTTTGTACAACAAGGGAATGCTGCTGCTGCTGAGGAAAAGAAACAGCAGGAAAAATTGCTGCACAGGTCAGTGTGGAAGTTAATATCCTTATGTCTGTTGTCTTAATAACTTCACTGTTAAAATTATAGCATGTGAGTTTAAATATTTATAATACTACTAAATTTAATTTGTATTTAAGTTCCACCTCTTATAAGAGTGTTTCTCATTTTGCATCTTCAGGACCCCCTGCCCTGCATGTTTCAGAGGCAACCTTTAACACACCTGAATTAAATGAATAGCTCAGTAACAAGCTACAAAGAATATTATGGGTAGATTCATGAATCTGATACAGGCGTGTTGAGTAGGAACATGCCTAAGACATGCAGAGCATGGGGTCCTAAGGACCTGAATTGAGAAAAAACTGCTATAATATTTAATCCCTATTCTTTAATAAATAAAAACACACATGGAGGAAACTGAAAATAAAAATTATAATAAAAAAACTTATAAGGTTTGTTGTTCCACATCATTTTTGTAAATCTTTTTTTTATATTTCACTCTAGTTGACATGCAAAGTACAAGTGGCTATTAATACATCTAGATGTTTAGACGCTTATAAGTGCTGTACTTTCACATAAAGTAGATGTTCTCTCACTGAGACATATGGTTTGTTAACCCTACATTTAAGGTTGATGTCCTTTTTATCTAATTGAGACTCCACAAAAACACGTGCTTTTGTGCTGAATACTGACATTTTCCTACATGCATTTTTAAAACATACTGAAGAAGACTGGTTTCTTTCATCCAAAGTGGAAGAAGAGGATAGAGAGGAAATGGCTGTTTGCTAGAATCTAGAAAAGCCTACAGAGGTCTGTTCTTTGGTGTGTGATAACAGCAGATCTCTATCCATTCACGTGAGATTATTTTATGGAATTATGATATTAGAAAGGGCTGCATGGTGGTGTGGTGGTTAGCACCGCAGCCTCACAGTAAGAAGGTTTGAGCCTCGGCTCAGACACTGGCCTTTCTGTGCAGAGTTTGCATGTTCTTCCTTTTCATGCTTGGCCTCTCTCTGGGTTCTCCGGCTTCCTCCCACTGTCCAAAAACATGCATGTTAGAGTGAATAATCCTTCAAAAATTGCCCTTAGATGTGAATGTGTGTGTGTGACTGGTTGGCTGTTTCTGTGTTGACCCTGTGATGGACTGGTGACCTGTCCAGGGTGTACCCCGCCTCTCACCCAATGATTGTTGGTATAGACTCCAGCTATCTGTTACCCTGAATCAGAATAAGCGTTACAGATAAAGGATGGATGGATGAATGATTTCAGACATGTGAGGAAATGATTCAACATAGTTTTGTTTATCTCTAAACTGTTCTGTGTTGCTATTGGGCAAAGTCCCAATAAAAAAAAAAAGTAGTGCAAAGCAGAAAGCTTGCTGTTGCATCAACTCATGACCACTGTATCATGCTGAATGTGTATGGCTAGAGAATCTGAGGGGTTACAATATGTAACCTACTGTTTGTTGAGAAATTGATAATGCACATCTGTTTTAGTTTTGATGGTTTCTCACTCTATCACTAATAATTTAGCTTTTAAATCTCCTAAATGATGCTGGATATGAACGACCCATGTAAAAGCACGTTCCAGATGGCAGGTGATGAGCAGACATTCAGGAATTTTTTTCTTCTTTACAGCAACCATGCCAGGTAGTGGGTTTACCTCACAGAAACAGTTACCATAGTAACAAATTCAGGGTCAGACTTGCCTTCACTGTCTGGAAAGGAAAATCCCAGAGTTTCCCTCTGGAGTACTAAACTTGGAATTTTTAAATGACATGCTTTCTGGAAGCGGGATAGAACATGAGCTGGAAACTTAAATCACCATCGCCATCTTGGTGTAATTGTCTGCTTGCTCACCAATCTATCTGCGTTGTGTTTTCCAAACTAGCTGATTCTCACTCACCTTGACAATAAGCATCATTGTACCTGCACTGCAAATCCTCTGTCTGTGCTTTGTGTCCAAAAATCTCACCTATGTGAGAACGTATGCTTTGCAACGTTAGGTCAAATGCTAACCAATCTTTTCTCCTCCTAACTTTTCTCTTTGGAGTTTCTATGACATGGATAAGACATTTCTTCAACACTTAATGCCAAGAGGAAATCTTCTAAAATTTAGAGAATTTATATGAAGGTAATTATGTGCCAAAACATACGAGCTTGTGGATTTGATGTGAGAACCTGTAGAATGAAATGTGAGAACC
>JBAMHV010000021.1:12694258-12712950 GCA_037177535.1 Pseudomugil gertrudae | reverse complement strand
ATGGCGGATTCGTATAGATTATAGAGGCTGCTACCGATGCAACCGCATCTCTCCCTTACTGAACCGAATATCCGGTTGAATAGGTTTATTGTTCACAACCCTACTAAATTCTAGATCCCACACGCTAATTAGTACATGCCAATTGAGATCTTAGTAGATTTGGCCCTAGGTGTGTGGAGCACGGATGTAGATGTGTGCTGCTCAGTGACGTTCAATGTATGTGGTACAGTGTTGGTTGTGGCAGAGTGATTGTTTGAACTGGTCAGGTTAGGGGCAGATGAAGAAATATTAAGAATCACAGAGTCTCCATTATATGACAGAATAGACACAGAAGATGCTGGGAGCCCAATTTGCAGAAGAAGAGAAGCAGAGAAGTTGCAGCCTCCTCAGTGTGCGTGAATGTTGATGCCACACAGCTCATATAGATTGACTGGTTGACAGAACTCACTGTTTATGGTGATTGATGGCAGATTAAAACTTGGATGAACTTGAAAGTGTACAAAAGGATTTTAAACTCTATTCTAAAAGAGACTGGGAACCAGTGCAGCTGTTGTAGGATGGGGTGATGTGGTGAAATGAGAGTTATAGTGATGATGCATGTGGCTGAGTTTTGGACCATTTGAAGCTTATGGAGATGTTTCAGAGGGAGACCGAGGAGAAGTGAATTACAGTAGTCGATACGGGAGGTGACGAGACTGTGGACAAAAATAGTACGGGGGTGAGGGAAGGCCGGAGACAAGAAATGTGACGTAAGTGGAAGTATGCGGAACTTTATTCACCCATATTTGTGGTGTTATGACACACACACACACACACACACACCCCTCCCCATAACATGCCATAACTAAATTAATTATATTAATAAAATATTATGCAAAAAACAAGGAAGTTTATGACACTGTGTTCATGTTCCTTCCAGAAGTTACTCATTACTCATTACTTCCAGCTCTTGAGCAGTGTTATATCCAAGCACACGCGGACAACGACTATGCTAACAACGTCTTTTATTTAGCATAACATTCTCACTCATCACCCTTGACCCCAGCTTCCGACGCGCTGACGTCACTCTAGCGTCATGGCCCTAAACCAACCCCACGTACAGCCATATGTAACAAGCAGAGCAGACAATTTGTACTTTTCGCTCTTTTCTACTTTTCTCTCTCCCCCTCCTCTTGTGTGATTTGCTCTGTCTGTCTGCGTGCCACTTTTCTTTCAAGAGCACTTCTCTTTCTTCTCCACATTACAACATGGGTCTGGTCAACTGGGCTCTAAATGCTATTGATCAAGTTTATTCCACCCGCAAGGCAGTGAGAGGAGAAACTGCCTACCCGATCGGGACCTTTCCCGCTGGATACGCTGAGGACCTGTGGGCCCGCTGGTGTCCGGTGTGCCTTGGGATTCTCTCGGTTGAGGATGTTGAGGATTTGTACATTTTCGGCTTCATGATCATGGGATTTCTCATATTTGGAGTAAGTAGATTTCTCATGTACTCCAAATTTCTGAAGCTGCTGCGTGGGATTGCAGCAGACATTCAGGGCATCTCTCTCTCCCTCAAAACTCTGATTCTTGCTACTGAGGAGCAGGGAACAAAGCTGGAAGCCATCCTGGCTCAGGTTGGCATTTGGGCTCTTTCCAACCGTTTTGAGCGAGCGATGGGTCACGAGGAAGGTGCTGCAAATTAACCATCTTATTCGGCTCTTTGGGCTACAGGATCCCAGCTGCAGAACTAAAGGTCGCAAAACAATGACCTGAAAACCAAAACATGCCTTAACTAATCTGGCCCTCCCCCAAACGGTTTGGAAATTTTTCTCTGCAGAAGCAAGCCAGATAAAAGCTCTGACCTGACCTTCCCCCTCTTCCATGGGACGTGTCCTTGCTGGATCTCCTAAAGAGCGCACTGTTGCCGTGACGTTCAGACGGTGAACTGTGTACATACTGTGGACCATACACCTCACTATACATGCATGCACACATTCATGTCACATGATACACAGAGACTTCTGATGACCCCACCAGTGAGGGTCATCAGCATGGACTGTTTGAGTGTAATGAGGTCGCAGCTTGTAGTGCTACTGGGGACTCGCACTTCCCCTACTTTTCGTCAAGTGAATTGTTCTTACATGTGCTTTGATGTTGAGGTATCCTCAGTAATCTCCTCGTGTGGTTTATCGCCACAATCTGCATGAACTAGTTCTACTGGTACAATTAGCTGCACCTAAGTACTGTCCGATTAAGATTAAGAATTCTTTATTTGTCTCCTCTTGGGAGAAATTTGGCATGGCTAAAAGGGACACCACTGCACAACAGAAACAGTACAAAATAACAACAGTAATTCACAAAACAACAACATACAACACCATTACAATAGACAAACTAAAACCAAATAAAAATAAATAAGTAAATAATTCTGTATGTCATATTTGTCTATCTATGTAACTTTGGATTGGCTGTATTTGAATACTGATAGTTACAATTAGTTGATAGTTACATTTTTTACGGTACCTTTATCTGATCTTGGATACTGAATTTCCCTCTGGAGATAAACACAGACCAACTATTAAAAGAAAAATAATAAATAAAACAAAGCACTAGATAGTTACTTTTAGCTTTACGGTACCTTTATTTGACCCTCTTTTACTAGATAGGTACATTTAGCTTTACAGTACCTTTTTCTGATTTTGTTTTGTGATTTTATTGTGATTTCTTTATGATTCTACTGTTTCAATGTAAAGAAATTTGAGCTGTCCTGTACACGAAAGGTGCTATATAAATAAACTTGCCTTGCCTTACTGTAATGTACTGATAGGAGGAACTAATCTCCCAACTAATAACCATCAGTTCTGACAATGATATAAGTTTGGGGTTTTAGAGGGGTTTAGGGGGGTTTAGAATGCATATTTGTACTAGTTGATGTGACTAATTATGCTAAAATGGAGCTGATATAAACAGTTTATTAAGGCTATCATTGTAATGTTCTGCAGGCAACAGTTGTATAGTACAGACACACAACAGAATGTACCACACATAACTTTTTGTAGAAGAACCCGTCATTGTGTAGGATAAACGAATGTGTTTCATGCATGAAATCAAAGTGTAGAGTTACATTTTAAGCTACAGACAGACAGGCAGACAGACAACTTTATTAATCCTCGAAGGGAAATTGCGTTGTAACAGTACTCCAGAGGCATGAGTGGCATAAACTAGGAATAAAAGTAAAAGTAAAATATAAAAAATATACAATATAGTAAGGTGAACATGTGCAAAGATACAAATATTGTAAAATTATATGATATATAATATCAAGTGACAGCTGTGGGTTGCAGTGGGTACAGTGGTGACTTAGTCCAGTTGTGTGATAATGTCTCTGGCAGAAGTAGATGAATTATGTAGTCTTATTGCAGCAGGAAGGAACGATCTCCTGAACCGTTCCTTAGAGCAGCGGGGTTTTACCACAATCAGCTAAACCAGTATCACTGTGTATTGTAATTCCATGTTTTAAGATAACTATAAAAGTTTGCTTCACTTTGTTTTAGCAATATCTGGTGTGTCTTCTTGTGCTTCTCTGCAGTAATCCTGAGAATTTCAGCTCTCCGGCTAGTGAGCAAAACACAACAAATGCTACGTGCTTTGCTAAACAAGACGACTGGACCTTCACTGTGATTCCAGCTTATGTCCTAGTCATTGCAGTGCTGGGAATTGTGTTGAATCTGTTTGTGTTGATGGTTTTCTGCCTTCATAAGAAGTCCTGCAATGTTCCTGAGATCTACTTAAGCAACCTTGCTGCTGCAGACCTTCTTCTGGTGTCCTGTTTGCCTTTCTGGGCTGTCAATGTGTCCAATCATTTTGTCTGGACTTTCGGCCAAATCATGTGCAAAGTTGTGAATATGGGAATTCACATGAATTTCTACTGCAGCATCTATTTTCTGGTTCTGGTCAGCATAGACCGTTATTTGGCTCTGGTGCACCCGCTGACCCAAGAGAGAGTTAGGCGGACTTTTTATGCCAAATTACGAAGTTTATTAGTATGGCTTCTGGGCTTCCTTCTGAGTCTTCCATCACTCATTCATAGAGGAATCAAAGAAAAATCTAACCATCCCGTTTGCGTTATTAAATATCCAAGTCAGACTGTGATGATGCTGTGTGAATCTCTGATCTTAATCTTAGGTTTTGTCATCCCTATTTCTATTATATCATTCTGCACTCTCAGAATTCTCAAAGCTCTGAGAAACAGATTAGCAGAAGGTATAAATGTTCAGAAAGTGGACCACAAGGCCACTACTCTGGTCTTGACAGTCCTCCTGGCGTTTCTGATCTGCTGGGTGCCATTTCACCTGATAAAGATCCCAGAAATGTTCAGACTTATAAAACAGTGTTACCTTCTCCAACATTTTTACACCTGCAAACAGATATTTACCTACTTTGCCTTCTTCAACAGTGTCCTCAATCCCATCCTCTATGTCATTGTGGGAAAAAATTTCAGAAAAAAAGTCAAGGGGCTTTTCAGGCAGTGGAGTCGTAGCAACACATCGGCGCTCAGCCGCAGCTGCACCACAAGCTCATACCTAACACAGACTGTTAAAATCCAAGATACATTGACCGGATCTCGGGACACTTGATTTTATTTTATTTTTTTCTTTTGAGGTGCAAAGCTCATGTTATTCATCAATATATCATATGAGAAACATATCCAAAGTATGTTTAAATAATCTGAATATATGTTTTATTTAACATATTGATCATGACTTTTAGTCAAGTCCTTTCAAAATGCCTTTTTAATCCATTCAGTGACATTAGGAGGCTTCACATAAGCCCACTGGGGTTTGTTCCTTACTTTGCTGTATTTAATGTATGTATATTAATTTTGTGTGTTTTTATTTAAAAACATTTTGTAAAACTATAAAGAATAATTTCATATTATAAAAATGCCTATTAACTGTATATGAAATGACAAACAGTTGGACTCATGGGTGTAGTCCTTGTGGATCCACTGTGTTTTCTTTGTCATCCTGTTTATATGTGATGCAGCTTTACAGGATGTGTTTCCAATTACTGATAATTCCACTTCAGCACTCTCAACCAAAGAGCTCTTACACAAGAAATGCTTTCAGATTTAACCAAAAAATGTACACTACTGCATAATTAAACAGCATTACAATGTCTGATTTATGATGCAGATCAAATGGAGTCAAAGAAATAATGGAAGTAATGTAAAAACAAAAGAGATGGAAGCATGCAGTGTATTTCTGTTGAAACATATCACTCATGTCTGTATATCCTTATCTGCAAATATGTGTTTGTGCAAATATGTGTTTGTATGTGTTTGTTACAAGTTTGTGAAGAATATCTGTGATCTTTGTGATTTTGTGGCATCCATTGCATTTCCTTTGTTTTGACTCCAAAAGAACATTTTAATGCAAGAATGTGGCGACTGTGCACACATTTGCATGCTTGATGCTTTGTACACTTTTTGTATTTACTGTTCAAAGTCAGCTGATTTTAAATGGCAGCCAATGTCTCCTAACTCTGCCTAATGTTTGATGATCAGTAATCAACTTTACATGCATAATAAATGTAATGTCAGCACCTTGTGGCAAACAAAAAGCTCATTGTTTATTTTTGTAATATACAACAAAATTATTATTATTAGCTCTTCAAACTATCTCTCTTTTTATTATGTGATAATGATTCTGCGCTATTCAGTTTTTGTTTTGTTAATCCTGAATTTTACTGCTGTATTTTTAAATCAACAAAGAAAGAACAAAGGATGAGGGGAGGGTTAGCTATTATACTTGCATACAGGGGGAAACGAAACAAAACACAACATAAAGGTGAGCAGATAAACAAATGAGAGTGAGAGAGAATAATTACTACAGTAATAAATGTTCTATAAACATGTGCTCAAAATGATAAAAGAAATGAAAGATGTCATATAAAATATTTAGGGTAGGGTGATGTGAATATTTATTATTATTATTATTATTATTAATTATAGTAATAATAATAATAACTATTTCAGATGGATGTAACTATTAGAGCAGTTGCTATGCCGACAGAAGCGCCTCAGACTCCCCCAATCCAAAAACATTCCCCAACATTCCCATCATGCCAGACTCAACCTGAGCTTAAATATTTTTTCTTGTTATTGTATTTTTGTCAGTGCAATTAAAAATGTCCCAGACAGCAGCCTGTGTCTTACACTGGCTGAGCAACCAAGCAGGAGCAAATTATAGGAGTTCTTGTTACATCTGTAAATTGCTGGTGTTTTTTTATATTTTCCTGGCTAATTCTAGTGACCTTCTTCAGAGTCATCTTCTCAGGACTCATTTAGGAAATGATGTGGATGCTGTTACAGGAATAAAATGAACACATTCACTCTCTATTGTAACTTATCAATCTTGTCAAAATAAAACTTCCCACTTTATATTGTGATAAACTTTAATGTAAAATCATAAAATATATTATAATGTAACATGATAAGGACCCTTTTTTTATTAGGATGACAGCCCTACTCTTCAGTGACATATACATTACCCAAAATTAACATTTTTAAGTTGTGTTTATATTTCTGATGATAATGAACTCACTGATCCACACAACCAGGATCTACAGCAGGGTGACTGGAATCTCATTTGGCAGGAGAAATGTGTCTGAATAGTGACAGAAAGGGGAAAGGTTGTCTATGCAGGGAGCAATGCACTCCTAGAAAGCAGGATATGAGATATTTAGCAAAGCTACAAGCTCCTCAAAATCCCACAGGCAAATGGCAACCATAAAAAAACAAAATTAAAACTATGACACTCAAATAACAAGGCCAGTCCTGACAAGTCAGCTTAGTGGCAAAACAAGATGAGCGCTGTTGACAGTTACAACCCGCGATCGATGCTAAAAAGCTGGCCAAAGGAGGAAGTTCAGACCATGGTTATTAAAACACACAATGCACACCCAGAAACTAATATAGATATAGGACTGGTAAACAACATATTTATTATTCAAGAATAAACAAATACATTGGAAAGATGGGAGTTCCTTTGCAAATACATAATGGAAACATATCAATTTACGTTGCATGTTAAAACAGCTTTGCTTACTGTACTCGGTAACATCTGGTCAAACTGGTCTAACGATGCTGAAGATGCTCTGAGATGGTGCTTCCAGACAGCAGACTGGAGTGTCCTCTGTGGTCCTCATGGAGAGGACATCAACAGCTGTACTGAGTGTATGACGGATTATATGGACTCCTGTGTGAACGGCACCATCCTGGCAAGAACAGTGAAGACCTTTCATTAAATATCTATGTATTTAAAAACTACTACAATTTGAATTTCCCTCTGGGATCAATAAAGTATTTTTTCATTTTATTCATTTATTCATCAGAGCTGATGCAGCCACACCCACTGCATCAGTAAAAGCTGTTAATGCATTCTGGGGAAAAAGAGTTTTATCTAAACAAAAAAATAAAAAAGTACACTACACAACTACCCAAACCCACGGAGATGGAAGTAGTGCATACTAAAATCCAGCATATCCGTTTTACATTAAAATTATTGACAAAATTAGGCTTGCATTATCATTAATGACATACATTGTTATGTTCAGCCAAGATTTCAACAAACTCATCTACAACTAAACAGTGTTTTCAGTTGTTCAGCCAGAAAATGTTTTGTGTTGTTCTGCTGGAAATAAATAATCAGGTAATTTACTGTGGTGAGAGACCTCAGGTGACAGCAATCAGGGCAGTCCCCATTAATTGGGCCATCAGCTGCACCATATAAGGGCAGTGATGACACTGGGTGACAGCAGACTGAGCACATGCAGCTGGGCACAGAGACGCTGGTTCTCCCAAACTGTGATATTGCTGCAGCAGGGATCGTTGTTGGCCTGGTGCTGTCTTGAGTGAATCAGTTTTGGTATGTGTTCAAACATTCCATGGTCATCTGTTGCATTTTGTGACACTACGTGGGCATTTCATATCAGGTGTATTGTTCCACTGGAGGAGGAACTTTAGGAACCATTGATCCCCAGTGTGATTGTTTTATCCTTCTTGTATTTTTTTTTATCTTTTTTTAAATTTGTGTTCTTTTCTTTGCAGGCCAGAGCTCACGGTGGTGGGGGTGTGGAGTTGGTGGTGTCTCTTTATGGTTTGCCGTGCTTTGTCTTGCACCATCGGGTTGAGGTAGCACGTGTGTATGGATGTGTTTGTGTGAAGGGTGACCTTACCTGTGAGTGGGGTGAATTTGACACCCCAGCTTACCTGCCGCTTCTCCCTGTGAGTCTGGCTGCTGCATTTTTTTTAAACTGGATTTTATTTCTTTTTTAATGTTAGCTATTTATTGATTTTATAATAAACATTTTTACAAACTTGGAACAAGCTTCCTTTTATTTTGGTCACGCACCTAAGTGCCTTACCGGACTAAATTGTTCTATTCCCTGGGTGAAATTCCCCGGGTGGCGTTGTCGTAACCTCAACTTTTACGTGTGTTGCCACATTACTACAGGTACATCTCAGAATATTATAATATTGAATATGAAAAATCTCAGTCATTTCAGAATGTGAAACCCAGATATCATTTAGATTCATAACACATAGAGTGAAACATTTCAACCATTCATTCCTTGAAATATTGATAATTGTGGCTCATGGATAATGAAAGTATCAGTATCATGCACATTTGTAGCATCATCCATCCATTGTCTGTTCATTCATTTATACTAATTTATTTACAAGGTTATTGGAGGGGTGGAGCCCCCGGAGGTGCTGCTAAGCAAGAGGCAGGATGTGTGCAGAAGGTAAGCATGCAAACCCTCAATGATGCAAACTTGTTGGAATTATAAATAATAGAAATGTCCTGCTTCCGTCAAGACTTGTGCACCTTAGTGAGAAGACACGTGAAAGTAACAAATGGTTTCCACATGTAAACAGTGTTAATTCAATGGGCACTTTGAAAAAAGAGAGAAGTTAAGCAGTAAACTATAGCTGAGTAGAAAATATAATGACATAATATAAATATGAGACATAAAACGGGATTGCACAGTGACAAGATAAAACCATATAGTCAAAACAGGCCTTCAGAGCTAACAGAAATAATCAATAAATCTCTCAATAAAAAGGCTGAGAAAAGCTTGAAAGGCTTGTTCCTTTCTTTTATTGCCCCTAATCCTATCCAACATACCATAGGGTAGCATATTTTATGCTACCCTATGGTAAAAATTTTAACAGAATAATTCCAGATAATGTAAAAAATACATTGAGGTGCCATTTCCTTATTGGTATTTGCTTAGCACATATTTTATTTTTTCACTTTGGAACACAGTTACAGCACCTCAAACAAGCCTTTATATGGTGAACTTTGATCACTGAATGTGAGAATGAAAAGATTGGAAGGCCTCCTTGTCACCCTAGAGGATCAACCTCTAAATGTCAACAGATGTAGATGAAAAACATTGTTATGGCAAGTTTGTGTGTTACTACAGCAGCCCACCTGTGCCTGGTTTGTCTCAGCAACACAATGCTGTCTTTTTTAAAACACAGATGACCTAACACTCCCTGTTAACATCTGCACCATTAGTTATTTGGAATGCATTCTCGGGAACATGTTGTTCCTGGAAAGCTAAATGTCCCGCTTTTACAGACTTCTAACTATTTGCTAATTTGCTTTAGTCTAAGAATTATGTTAAAAAATTATGAAAATGCAGATCATCCACTTAAGTTTACATAAATTTCAATTTTCAATTCAATTTTATTTATATAGCCCAGTATCACAACAAGTCGTCTCAAAGGGCTTCACACACAGTTCATCACACAACAGACATAACACACAATAAACACAGTAATGATTACACTAAACTAAGCAGACATCCTGTCCTTAGACCCTCCTTCTCGGTAAGGAAAAACTAAAAAAAAAAAACCCACTTGTGGGGATAAAAAAAACAAAGAAACCTCATGGAGCCCACATTGAAGGAGAGATCCTCTCCCAGGACGGATAAATGTTTACTTATGGGCGTAAAAAGTCAACTGGATAGAAGTTTTAAAGAAATCAGTCTAATGAAACTTCAGTTATCTCTCAAATTATTTTCTCTCAAGACTTCTTTAGTTTATTTTTGCTGTTCAGCACATAATTTAGCATAGCATCACAGGATGAGTTGAAATTAAAATATAATCTAAAATAAACCTACCGGATACTATTTTTAATTTAACCATCCCTTCCTGTTCAGTCATTTCCATTGTGGATCTTATCTAAGTCCAGATCCATTCATAGTCAGGACCAGACCTCGTTGTGTCAGGATGGACCTCCTGAACCGGACAAACACATGCTGGAATATCTCTGTAGTGGAATGCTATATGTATCCAGCTGTTTATTATTTATTCTTTATCGTGAGTTTTCCAGTCAACTGCTTGTCTCTGTATGTAGCCTGGAGGTTAATGAGGAAAGGAAACATTGTGGCAGTCTACCTCATCAGCCTTTCCATTTCTGATCTCCTCTACACAATTTCCCTGCCTGTTTGGATTGAAGCTGCACTGCAGAGGGATGTCAGTGCAGGTCTCTATGTTGCAGTGAATTTGATGTACAACAGCTTTTATGTTGGCTCTGGTCTTCTTTGCTGCATCTCTGTAGATCGTTGTCTAGAAGTGGTCTATCCTCTCTACTTTCACTGGGTCAGAGAGGTGAGAACCGCAGTAATTGTGAGCACCTCTGTTTGGATTCTGGAGATTATCATCCACATTTTCTTACTGTACCACATGGGGGCACTGGAAGATTTAAAACTCTTGCTTGACCAGTCAAAACCCATGGCAGATAAAGAAGCCCATGTTGCCCTGACTCGGATCGTCCTGGGTTTCTTGGTGCCCGCTTTCATCATGACTTTTTGCTTAAGGCAGATCATGCACTCACTCAAACAGAGCTCCTCCATCCAGAAAGAAGAGCACAGGAAAGTTGGACGACTCCTGCTTCTCCTTCTTCTTGCATACCTAGTGTCCTTTGTGCCCTACCAGACTGTCATGTTGCTCAGGGTCATACTGGAACCGAAATACAGCTATTGGGCCAAAACGCTAAACAATCCATATCTGGTCACAATTGGTACAAATACTCTGAACAGTACACTGGATCCAATAATATACTGTTTAATCAGTGAAAATGCCAAGAAAGAGATTAGAAATACTGTGATGAGAGGAATGGAAGTTTTTACAAGGAGGAGATGCTTAGAAACATCTAGAATTCAGATGGTTTCTTAACCTGTACTTGCAAATGAAATTGAAAGCAAAACACTGTCTGAGGTCGTGTGAGTGGGTTAACCTTGGAAAAGTAGAAATGTAATGATAGCGTAGCATTTTGAAAAGTTTTGACCCATCCAGTCATTATTTTGGATGAGTGCATATATACAAATGTGTGAATTGTAAAATGCTCTTTAATGCCATATGTAAATATAAAACAGTTTGGATTATTTGCAATTTTTCATTTTTAGATGCACAAAACTATATCCTTAAACTAGGTAAGCACTTGCAGAATACAGACTTGCATCCTATTGGGATTGCTACCAAATATTGTAGTCATATATTTATTTTATGTACACCATTAGATTAGGTAGCTGATAATGTCAACATACCTTTAACATTTTAAATAACATTAATACTGTTAATAGTCAAATGCTTATTAAAAACGAGGAAAACCTGTTACAACTTTACTTTTTATTTTATTTTAAATTAACATAATATTGTTTATCCAGACTCAAAATAAACATTTTATTTGCCAGGACAAGCAGTTCTTTCAACATGCGCAAAATAAAACTATATTACTTTAGTAAAGTTATTTTTTTTTATCTTTTCGACCAACTTGGTGTTAATCAAATTATTATTTTATAATCAAAAGACTATTATATTCTATATGAGAAGGATAACCTACGTGTCATATATTTTTTCAATACATTTGGACATGCAAGTGTATTTTTAATGTTTTAATTGTGTAATTGTGTAAAAAAAAAAAACTTCCCAAAAAACTAAAAAATATAGATCATAGTTTTACTAATAAAGATCATAGTTTCATAATTATAATAGTTTTCTTCTGAATACCTTTGCAAGCATATTGTGTGAATTATATTCTGTTCTGTGAATATTACATTGTAATACTGTTAATTAAAATTATGCAGTTTTAAAAATTGTGTTAAACATTTGTGTTTTTCAGTTTGATCTTGTTGTTTTCTGTATTTGTGCTGAAAGTGAAGTCCTTGCTAGATAAATTAACTTTACAAAAGATTTCCTTGGTCAGTTGTTCCAATTTTAAAGATAACATTTATCCAACAACAAGGTCACACATTTTTCTATCTTGGAGTGATAAAAAAAAAGTCCTTTTAAAAATTTGTGTCCACAATTCCTTCCAGATCATTCCCAAATTTTAATGGGATCTAAGTTAGACCAGGACCCATTCTCATAAAAAAAATTACAAAAATCTGCACATTAGTTTTTGCATAACGTTACTAACAAACAAACAGAAGGACAGCTAGACGGATAAATGTAGGGAAAATCTTAACTTACCTAATAAGGGTATAAACCTCTGCATACAATATATTATAACAAGTACTTTTCTGCATCTAGGTACTGTTGTTGGGATAAAACTTTATTTCTTTGAATAAGAAATAAGGATTGTTGTTGAATGAGAGTTTAATTTGTTCAACTGGCAGGCAAAAAATACCTGTAACATCATAATCAAGTGGAATGTTGTGTAGTCATAGTGTACAGCAGAGGTCGCCAACTCGTCTTAAATGGTTTCCATCCAGAAAGTTTTTGTGTTTTTTTCTGTTACAAACACACCTGATTCAAATGAAAAACTTGAAAAACTCTAACTACTTGTCATCTTCTGCAGCTGCTTGTTAATGAGCAGCAAAGGAAACCTGTTGTAATCGATATATCCATCCCCAAAAATATCAGAAAAAGGAACACAAGACATTCAGTGTGAGTGTGTGTGAGAGGCTTGTTTAGGTCCGATGTAGGACTGAGAGATACAGAAGATCCTTCCTTCCCGGAGCCATCAGTCTCAAGAACAAGACCCTTCACTAATTATTTTTGTATTTAAAAAAAAAAGAACTACTACAGTTTGAATTTCCCTCTGGGATCAATAAAGTATTTTCCATTCATTCATTCAGTTCAATTCAGCCTTATTAGTGCCACTTCACAACAATGTCGTTACAGGGTGTTTTACAGTCACATCAGTTTCAGGCAATTCATAATCAATAGCCTAGCTAGAGGAAACCAAAAGATTACATTGACTCTTGACTTTGATCTAATCTTTCTTTCTGATCATGTGTGAGGCGGCAGTATAAAGGAAAACTCCCTTTTAGCCCAGCTCACATATAGCAGCCATCTGCCTCGACTGGTTGAAGTGGAGAGGACAGGAAAGAGAGATCAACATGCAACTACTATCCAGGAATACCTGCAGAATAGTAGTGTTCACAATGTCAATGCCATCATATATTAATGACAGTAAACTGCAGAAGTGCCAAGGACTAAAGGAAGAAGTAGAGAAAGCCTGAAAGGTAAAAGCAACAGCAGTATAGTCACTGGAGCACTATGGGCTGGGAAGTGGCTTCCACAGATACCTGGGGAGACACCAGATATCTCTTTCCAGAAGAGTGCAGTCCTAGAAACAGCTAAGATACTGTGTAGGACCCTTAAGCTTCCAGCACTCTGATAGAGGACGCGGGTTTCAGATGAGCAGCCATCCACCCTACCCAGGGGAGATATCTGGTACAGAAAAAACAAACCTGTCATTAAAAAGCAACATTTGGCAGGTCATAGCAACCAGCCATATTGTGCTATGGAAACAGCAGCTCAAATGTGTCTTTATCGGGCAATAATTTACATCACACGCTCCTGAGTGCACGTCTGTATTGATATAGCAAACAATTCAAGCACACAGTCTCATATTAAATGCAAATTAAATCTGCCTTGTGCTTGTATGTTTTGCCCTGTGACACAGTGGATGACACAGTAGTCAGGGATCACAAAGAGGAACCTGATAACCCCTCTGCACAGTTGACAAAGACACAGAGGAAAAGACAACTAAATGAATCAACTTTGCATCTATTTTGCTTTCACTTTTATAAGAATGGATTTTAAAGCTTGAGTTCAAAGAGTAACTACAGCTGAATAATGAGTAAGTATGTAGTTTTGACCTTTAAACCAAAAATGAATTTCTTGATGTATTTATAACTTAAACAAGATTTTATTGGTATTATTTTAAACAAATTGATGCCTTTAACTTGAAACTGAAATTAGACATTTACATCAAACTAAACTCTCTTTTGCTCTTGTTTTTGTTATGGTAAGGCCATTTGATAATAGTATATGTTCTGTCTCTATTATAAAGTCTGAGACAAGGTAACCTGTAAAGATCAATATGCCAACATATCTAATCATCTAAGTAATTTTAGATTATTGTAATTATCAATCATGCTATTATTATTGTTTTTGCTCAAATGAATCATGATACTTTACTTTTATTTGGTATTATACTTATTAAAAGTGTAAGAAATGATTGGAAGAGATCATTTTCATTTTATTCTAATGTCATCAAACATTGGACACTCTCTGAAAAGTGTTTTCCGCTGGTATCCTCTACAATTCCAAAGTATTTCTTCTCATCTCTGAACAAAATGAAAAAAAATTCAACTATTTTACTAAGTACAAACTGCAATTAGGGTTGTTTTGGCGTTTCTCACCAAAAGATGTGACATTTCCTTACTGAGCAAAGCTTAAAAACACCCGATGGAATATCTTATAAATTATTAGATTATCTGACATGTCGCTAGCACATGTCAGTGAGAGACTGAGTCTTTAAAGTGTACATGATTCATTTTTTGTGACCTATTTGTTTTTACAAATGTAAGCAGTAGTCTCTTAAACTGTTTTTCTTCTCTTTTCAGTTTTATTCTTTACTAAGCATCGATATACAAACACCACACTGGCAATGGAAAACATAACCGTAGGATCCAACTTTTCAGAATGCTACTCAGGTGACAGTCCATCCAGGAGAAAGGTGTTTCTGTTCTACTACCTGGGTGTCATTATCATTGCCATCCCATTGAACACGTTCTCCCTCTATGTGTCCTGGCAGCACATCAGACAGAAGAACGATCTTGGTGTGTATCTGTTCAACTTGGCACTGAGTGACCTGACCTTTACTGCTGGTCTTTTATTGTGGCTGGATTTTCTGTGGAGAGGGTTTTGGATCCATGGAGGCTACATTTGTATGCTGTCAATATACTCTCTCTACACCAACTTTTACACCAACGAGGCTCTCCTCTGCTGCATTGCTGTTAACCGCTACTTGGCTGTGGTTCATCCCTTAAAGTATGCATCCTTAAGAAAGGTCAAGACTGCAGTAGTAGTCAGTATTGCCATCTGGGTGTTGGTGGTTTGCTTCAATGCCACCACCATCACCTGGGAGGACTCATACTATGAAAGCAAGACAGTTTCAATGTGCTTTGACATCTGCATTCCACTGTCAAAGAACCTGGTTCATGTTAGCATAGCACGCTTCTTTTTGGGATTTATTTTTCCTGTTATCCTTGTCTTGTATGCCACTTGGGGGACTTGTCTGGCAGTTAAATCCAACCAGGCCACAAAGGAAGAGGAACGTACACGTATTTCAAAGCTACTGACAGTGGTTCTGCTATCTCTTTTGTTCTGCTTTGGACCGATCCATGTCATAATGTTCTTACGCTTACTGTTGACTGACTGCAAGAATTTCAAATGGCTCCTCTATATCTATAAGATCAGCACAGCTCTCACAATTCTCAACAGTCTTATAGACCCACTGCTTTACTGTTTTATTACTAGAACCGGTAAAGCAAGTATAAAACAGGTCATTATTTTCTTTGTGAGAATGAAAAGAAACAACAGGATTGAAAGTACTGTGGAAAGAATGACATAAATTACTGAAATGATGCTTGTGAGACATGTAAAATCCCAATATTAATAATAAAAAACAATGCAATGTGAGCCATGCCGATCTGTAAGGTTTATTATTTGGCAATCAACAATAATAATATGAAACAAAAATTAAAAAGGAGATGTAAGGCAAAAAACAGAGGAATGACAAAAGCTTGCAAAGACATCAAATTTAGTGAATGTCTACAACTTTCAGTCCACATGTATTTGCTGTGTTATTACTTAGTTAGAGCTGTACACTCTTTAATGCCAGATTAGTATTTCCTATTTATATATTCTGAAAATATCTTTTTAAAAGTTAAAAAAAACATTGAAGTGGATATTTTTTATATTTGCCACAGCTTATGTAAATAATAAGGAAACATTGTTTTTGCTTTCCAGTTTGTTTCTCAGCATCTCAGTGATTTTTATCACTGACACATCTGTCTGGTTTCACTTCAGCTTTTTATTAATGCTTTTTATTTTAGTCACAGTGTCAGTATTTTCACAAACAAGTGAAAATACAGGCGCCATGGGAAGAATGTATGTAAATAAATTATGTAAATTCCAGTAGAGGAAAATAAATGTATTCCTTTTAGCCAACACATATTGGCTATCTACAGAACATTGCATGTCTACTTTGGAAGATTAGGGGAAAACATCTGTTTCAAATTTTTCTGAATGCTCTGTGGTCTGCAGTGAAATGGTTATACAAAAGTTTTAAAAGGCACATGAAAGGCAAAAGATAAAAATAGCTTGTGGACCATTTTAATCATTAGAGTGAAATTTATACTATTTTTTGTTTCTCAAAAGAGAATGTTTTTACTTTTGGTTTTGATAATTATTCAGTATAAAAATATTAATAAATACGTATGTATGATGAAATTATGCTTTAAAAAAAGGATTTTAACTTCCTAAAATAAAGTAATATAATTTCAGGTTTCTGGATATTTTTAGATGTTAGGAATACAAATATGGATATCTAGAGCTCTCTACTGGATATGTGAGGTATTGCAGCATTATTTATTTATATATTTGTAATTATTTTCTTCTCAAAACAAATAAACCAAACGCCTTAAGGTCTATATTTGTTCCTGCATCACTGGAAGACAGAAAAGAAAAGGGAATAAAATAAACAGACCCCACATTTCTTTAGCCCCAGGATGTGTGTGTAAGGAAACAAAAAGACAAGGTAATGTTTTGGGACCAGGTTTGTGTATCCCACATGGCAGTTAAGTCCCTGCAGTGTCAGTGTGAGAGCGTAAAATGAATCAATTTGATTTTTTTTGTTGACAGAGCACCATGACACTTTAGATAATGTCAGCCTTGCAAGGTTTTGCCCCCCACTTTATTTTGCTCAGGTGCTTCTGGTGTGTAATGCTTCTCCCGTTGCCATCATAACAAGACAGGCTGCAAAGAACATGTGATGCTCCATGTGAGTTGTTGTCATGTAATAAATATTGTATGTCTTACCTTGTACATATAAAACCTACATCAGCAGAACTGGTTGGCCATAAAGCAAACTCGAATGTCCATCTTCTAATCTACCATTGTTTTGAATGTACACATATATAATTTTTTTTAATTTTAGTAGAAGCTTTTAGATGATAGAAGTATCTTAATAAATCAGTCTCTGCCACTACTCTCTTAGCAGTAGCACGTGTGTGAGTGGCACGTGACCCTCACTCAGGCAGGGTGGATGCACCGATTAATAAATGTATATTGAAGACTGACTCTGTGCATGCAAAAATAATACATAATTATTATCAGAGCTTAAAAAGATGCAAATTGTCACAGCAGCTCTAGGGAAGATAATGAATGAATAATGATGTAAGTCTGTTGTGACAAGCATAAAGGAAATAAAGAATTTGGCAGCTGTGCCTAGCATCTGTGGGGATGCACAAGGTAATGTAAAGATGTGCATGCTGCAGGGATAGTCTAAAAACACATGTAAGCTAAAGTAAAAAGAAGCAGAAAATAATATATATTGCTTGTACATTTACATCTGAACTTGACTGTGGCTTATTTTACATCAAGCAGTTAATTCAACTCCAAGTTAATTTGTTTCAGTGCGAGTATTACAAAAGCAACATTTCTTTCATCACTGACTCATTAACATAATAGATTTGTGTTATACAACCATTTTCATTGTAGTGTCATCTCTTCAAATATTATCCAAATGATTTTTCTTCATACCTCACTAGTTTCTTTCTGGCTCTTCAGATGCACACAGTTTAGCTCGACCATAAAAAGCAGAGAAGTGAAGAGCATCAGATGCAATGTGGCTAGCTGCATTGTGCAAAAAAACATCCATCCATAGTCTGTACCACTTATTTCAATGAAGGGTCTTGGGCAGCTGAAGCCCCAGCAATCATGGGGCAAGAGGCCGGATATACACCCTGGACAGGTTACACACACATTCACTCTCAAGAACAATTTTAAATGACCAGTTAATCTGACATGCCTGTCTTTGGATGGTGGGAGTACCCAAAGAGAACCCACGTTAACATGGCGCGAACATGCAAGCTCACAAAAAGGCAGCAGTCCATGCTGAGGCCCAACCAGTGAGGCTGCTGCTAACCATCACTTCCCCAGGCAGCTCTGCATCATGCATCCATCCATCCATTTTTTACCGCTTGATCCCAGAGCGGGGTTGGGGGGGGGGGGGGGGGGGGGGGCCTTGAGCAACCCCCAAAAGGGGGGAGGAAGGGGCCCCCCCGGCAAGGTGCCCCCTCCCCCCAAGGCCAAAAAAAACAAAAAAAAACAACGCCAC
>JBAMHV010000021.1:12677570-12692090 GCA_037177535.1 Pseudomugil gertrudae | reverse complement strand
TTAACTTTAAAATGTTCTTGATTGATATTTTACCACAACGTTGGTTATGATGCCAAAGGCATCACAAACGCACTGCACATTCAATGAATAGGTGTGTGATCAGTTTCTGTATATATGCACATTGGTTTGTACAATGGTACAAACCATTACCATGTTTGTAATGGGGCTTTTTATTTTCAATTTTTTTCTAATACATTTATTTGATGTGTTTTTATGTGTCTCTGCTGCTATATTATACAGCACTTTGTGCTGCCATACCTGGTGTGAAAAGGCTTTATAAATAAATCAATTCATTTCTGGTTGTTGTCTAGCTCTCTTTCTACAGATGTCATCATTTCATCACGACTGGCCTGTTGTCACTTGGGTGACGCAGAAGGATGATATTTTTTTGGATGCTGGTTCAACAACCTGCATGCTGTCTTCTTTCCTTATATATCCTAATGTTATGTTTAACTTTACACACTGTTTCTAAAGTTTTCAACCTAAAAACAGTTTTAGAAAATAGTTTAAGTTCTTGAGAACCTTCTGCTGTCACGTAGACAAGCCTCTTTTGTTCTGATATGGGAGAATTTCCTGAAGGAGGCTGTGAAACCTGTTATTTCTGTTGTTAAGCGCCAGATGTCATATGTCTGCTGCTTCTGTGTCTGTCTGTGCACCTGTGGCCTCTTGTAGGTGTGACTTCCAGTTCACACACACCTTCCACCTGCAGCTTGCCTTTTCTGGACTTTACTTCCTGAGAGATCATAACATGACCAGTTAAAGTATCTAGCAATCTTATGGTGTTACATCTCTGCCAAATACAGAGAGAAGCGTATTTACAATCCTACAGCACATTTATTATCAGCGAGCACATTGCAGAACCATGTAACGCCATACAATCCTGATGTTCAGTTTAATCTCATTAAGTTTCTCTTTCATACTTGTTTGATTAAAACTAGAAACCAAGTGCCATAAACCAAGAGTGCATTTGGTAGACTTGAGAGCATTATCAGTTGTATTTAAGTGCAAATCTTATGCTGTTCCCATTAAAAACACTCAAAAAGTCTCAGTGTGTTGAGCCAGTGTGTTGACATCCAGTTGTTGCCATGTGACGCAATGCCATAAAACAGTGATGCTCCAGGCAAAACAAAAAGCTGGATCTCATATATTCTCAGCCTCAGGATGCTGCAGGAACACATATAATGAATGGCAGTGTGCCATAACAATGAGTCAGAAACATTTGAGGTTGGAAGTTCTTGTTGTTTTGCTAAATGTGACTTATACAAAAATGCATCACTGCATAAAATAATTTGTTCATAGTGGGGCTCCACAGTGGCGTGGTGATTAGCGCTGCAGCCTCACAGCATGAAGGTTGCTGGTTTGAATCTTGGCTTGAGCAGCAGCTTTTGTGTGTGGACTTTGCATGTTCTACCTTTTACTGTGGGCTCTCTCCGTGTACTCCGGCTGCCTCCCACCATGCAAACACATACATGTTAGTTTGGTCATTCCGAGTTGCCCTTAGTAGTGTCAGTGTGTGTTTGCTTGTTTATCTCTCTGTGATGGACACCTGTCCAGGGTGTACCCCACCTCTCGCCTGTTGATTGCTGCAATGGGCTCCACCTGCCTACGACCGGACAAAGTGGCATAAGAAATAAATGGATGATTTGTTGTGACTTAATCTTTAAAAGTTTTACATTTTTAGAAAAGTTCATTACACAATAAGGTATAATCAATCAGATTAATTTATTATCAATAAACATTAGTAATAATTTCACAACTATTATTTAATTTCTTTAAGGAAACATTGTGTGTCGATGACTGGCAAAAATCAGTCTGCATTTATTTATCACAGTGTTTTGGTCACTTTTGCTAATAATCTGACAGATTCTCATTTTCAGATTTCATTTAATGACATTTTACACAACTATAAAAGCAGGTAGGAGACGAGGACCATCACTGGGAAAAAGAAGATGTTTCCACTTCAAGCCAGTGAGACACCAGAGGAGAAGATGGAAAAGTGAGTTCAATTGTTATTTACAAAGCAAGAGCTGTTTTCAGCATCACCAGGAAAGTGGAAAAGGGCACTTAAAAAGCAGCGTGACCGGAGTATCTGAAAAGGATCAGCATTAGGCTAGTGTTACCCCGATGGAAGGAGCTCAAAAAGGACAAAGAATAGTGAAACTGGACTGGTCACACAAATGCCATGTACAAGAAGGGCCTGAGTCGTCTCCATCTTCTGAGGAGACGAAGATCTTTTGAAGCATGCAGACCTATGTTAAGGAGATTTTATGGCTCTGCAGCTTCTGCTGTACTCTGCGCTGTTTGATGGGGAGCAAGCCACACTGACTGGGACAGGAAGAGACTGAACAGGTTGATCAGGAAGGCCAGCTCTGTCCTGAGCTGCCCACTGCCCACCTCTCACCTGCTGCACCAGACTGTGGACGGACTGAGCAGCCATTCAGCAGCAGACTGAGACATCCTCAGTGTAGGACAGAGCGCTGCTGCAGGTCCTTCATTCCCACGGCTGCCACACTGAAAAAAACATCTGTACAGTCATAATACTATGTAATACTTCATTTAGCAATACCCCCGCTATCACCACCAGTGTCATTATGTTATATTCCACCATGTAAATATGTATGTAGCTTGTGAGATTGTTTTGATTTACACTATTATTTACATGTGCTATATATACATGTACATGTATATATACATACATATTACATTTGTTGTGATACATGTTTACTTATTCTGTTTGCTTCCGGCACTTTATTCCATACTAAGAGCAGCTGTATTTCTCCACCATGAGATCAAATAAAGTTTTAAGTCGAAGTCAAATTTAAAAACGGATGCTGAAGCTTTTCTCTCAACAAGTCAACAGCCTTTTCTTTTCGTTTGCTCAATGAGCCCAAAACTCACTTTTCTCTTTGAGTTTTGTTAGACAGCACATCTTGGTGAAAATGCACCAGCCTTGTTGGTACAAAAGCAGATGTTTACGTGGTTTCAGTAACTTTCAACATCACTGTAAACAGTAAAAGCAGATTTCTCACCAGCTCTTAGACTGCTACATTAAATTATTTGTGTGAATGCAATACACGATTTCAGAGTTAGATGGGGATGAATCTTACACAACAATGTCCTTTTAAGGCAAATGATAATACAGAAAAATATGTATACGTGTGTTTGGGAACAAGCTGGTGAAGGACGAGGACACAGGTAGCTTCAAAAAGTAAAGGGTTTTTATTTACCTAAAATATACCAAAAATAGCAATAAAAGAGGTCAACTAAACAAACCTAAATCATAATCATAACAATCTGAAAATAACTTTAACTCAGTGGATAATGAAAACAAACCCAAACTGACCTGACCTCCCAAACATGAAACAAAGGAAACTTAAATACTGGCTGATCAGACCATTTAACAAACACAAGGGGGGTAACATACAAACAGATTATGTGTGGCTACAGGTATAGATTTGTTAGGGTAAACATTGTTGGGTCACTGTTAGGGCTAATAAATGGTTACATGTTGCAAATTGTTCTGATTGAGTCTGAAATTCTCCAGAAGTTTATCAAATGTTCAAAGCTACATGGTGCATTATAAATAAATCATTATACTGAGGAGAAATGACCCATGAATTAAGAACGTTTGTCATTATTCTGTTCATTAAGAACCAAAAAAGACATTTATAATGAAATACAGCTCTTTACAGTCACACTAGTTCAAAGGTTGAAGACGTATGGACCTGGAAATGAAATCCATCCAACGCTTGAGATATTCTACTATACTATATACTGTATAGTATACTATATGTATTCTATATACTATATAGACTGTATAGTATACAGTCATTTGGCAGAAGCTTTTATCCAAAGCGACGTACATATAATAATCAGACCATGTAACCAGTTGTTTTGAAATATGCTTTAATTTTCATCAGTTTGCTGCATAAAGCCTTTAAATGGTCATATGGAGCGATGCGAAAGCTTTTTTATATAATATTCAAATAACTCACTTCTGCTAACATTATATTCATGACCATTTTGATATTTAACATTTCATCATAGAAATGTGGGGCATTTCGGTTATTTTTCTAAATCATTACGCTGACCATGAAGTTTTCCTTTTCCTGTGTTCTGTTCATATTTTCATGAATTACCACGAACAAAGCCGGTTTTTCCATGAGTGCCATGTGAGACATTGTACAGCAGCACAACATGTCAACGCTAAACCTGTTTGAGATTTAAAACACAAACATTAACTTAAAGGTGCTTTTCCATCAGTACCTCCACAACGTGACTCTACCGGCCCGGGCAGTACGATACTGTACTGGACTGCTTTTCCATTACAAGTCGTGATCCTCTAATGTGGGAGGGGTCCCCCACACAACGAGATTTTCTCGACGCTTTGCACGGAGTCTGCAGAAAACCACAGAAGAAGACAAATACTATAGAAGAAGACCAACACGAAGATAGAAGACTTCCTGGTAACTTTTTACCTGGGGCTCGGATTATAGTTATTCGTGGGAAATAGACTCATGGAACAGATCAAGAGAAGTTGTCGGAGGGCAAGATGAAACACCCTGGATCATATCAGACCAATCAATGGACGTCAGCCTGTGTACGTCACGCTACCCGCACGGCCCGACACGCTTAAAACCACAACAAAGTAGGTACGAAAAATGTAACCGCACGGCACGTCAAATCCTAATGGAAACGCTCTGTTTCTGGGTATAATCGTGTGAGGCCGGGTAGAGTAGGTACTAATGGAAAAACACCTTAAGAGCAGTATGTGAAGCATGTCAAGGACCTGATTGGTAAAGAAAAGAAGTTTCATAAAAAATTATTACCAAAAAAAATACCTGTTTGTTTCAGATGAAGCCTGATGGACTTATAAAGCGGTAGTTATAATATTTGAGAATTCAATATAATAGTTACAACATAATGACAAAATATCGCAAAGAAGGGGTATATTTAAGCTTAACATGACAAAGGTTCATTAAGTGTGATGGATAATTAGTTTACTCTCTTACGGGAGGCATTGCATGTATCCAAGTAGTGATATCAGAAGAAATGCCTAATAATAATTATGAAGGCAGATAAGAGGATATTTTGTTACCAGCAGTGTTAGAAATGTGATATTACCTAAAAAGCACTGCTTTTGAGCAAGAAAGAACTAATGGATACAAGAATGTTTGAATGTAAAATAAAAACAGCTTCATACTGACCAACTAAACATGAATATCTCTAAAAAAAACTTTAGTTGGATTTTGTGATTCTAGTAACCAATAAACCACACAAGCAGTTTAGTATCTGAACACTGGAGTGTTACTGAAGGAAGAAGAGAAGAAAATGAATCTGACATGAGAAACTTGAGTTCATAAAATGATCTACAAAAGTGTCTTAAAAGTGTAACATAAAACTCTAACACTACCAAAAACCACCCTTCTGTCTTAAGCCTCAAAATGTGTTGACTAATAAACACACAAAAACAAGTATGACTTATTCATATTTGACAGTTTAATGAAAAATACTTACAACTTAGGTGCTAGATTGATTTTAAAAAAAAGGAGAAAACATAGATTCAAACATGCTCAGTGTGTACAAATCAACAGCATCACATTCATCAATTAAAACAGACATGTGTTGTGATGTGGATGAAAGATTAAAATGCCGAACTCATCAATATAAAACACTACTGACAATCTTATTATGCCGGTATTTTCTGGATGCCAGTGTTTCTTAATGAATTATGACTGAAACACGTCTCACTGTGAGTAAAGCAAAAACTGAACCTGACATTTCATTTCATTATGACAAAAAAAGAAGCATTTCAGGTTAGTTTATGTCAGCTAACTGCTATGGCTGCGTTTTATTTACCATGCACTGTGTATAGTTTGCTTCTTTTTTTTAAGCTCATAGTATGTAGTAGTGTTTACCATTAGGTTACATATTCAAAAGCCACATACAATGTAGGGATAATTGTACATGTCGACTAGGTAACTACTAGCTTTGTCTATTGATGCAGCAGAAACATAACCTTGCATGCTCCGGTCATTAAACTTTAAAGTCTTCTTGTAGTAGACTGCTGAGCTAAAAAAAAGAAGTAAAAAAAGCCACAATGGTTCGAGTTGACAAAACGATCAATAATGTCTCTGAAGATGAATGACATGTTGCTGTTGTGCCCACATGATGTGAAAAAAATAAGATTCAGCATGAACAGATGGTCTTGGCTCAAGAATCTCATAAGAGCCTCGGGGGCTGAGAGACAACAGAGCTGGCTGAGACAGCTTTGATTTACATCACAGGTAGCCCATTTTACAGCAACAAACAGGATGAGGTATTATAACAGGCTCTTGTGTATGATCAGTTTTATTTATTTTTGGCAACATGTTTTCTTCCCATGGCTATGGCACGATGACTGAATTTCCTGGGAGCAGTTCCAGTCTAAGCATAGGAAACAGAAAGGCACATTTCTCGACATCTCAAAGGACTGTGCACTCTCCTTGTGACTCAGTCTGAGTATCATTCTGTCTGTCTCTACACTCCCTGTCTGCAGCTTAAATGTTCATGCATTTGATACCTAATCGTTGTCTCCGTCTTTGGCCTGTGCTGGTATGAACCCATTCAACTTAGAGCGCTCCATTGCATACTGTGACAGATTTGTCAGACTGATGTTTTCCTCCTTCTTTTCTCTGTTTTCCTCATCTGGCTCTCCATCCTCTTCCTCCGCTCTCTCTTCTCCCAGCATGGCGTTGCCATTGTTAATGCCCACACTCGACCGTCGAGAATCTTCGGGAATGTTCCTGCGCAACTCACGGTTCTTGTTGCGCCTCGCCAGCTTGGTGAGAGATCCAAAACGTAGATTAAAGAGATTCTCTTCGGAGGAAGATGCTGTCTGTTGTGTTTGCTCACCCCCTCGTTGGTCATAAGGCTCACAGGCTCCCTTCAGCCTCAGGTTATTCAGTTTGGTGTCAATGCTCTCCTGGGAAGAAGTCTTGAAACGTCCAGTATCCAAACTAGCAAACATGGCCCGTTTCTCTGGTGACAGCATGTCAAGCGAGTGGGCTCGCTGCTCCAGGCCGAGCTGACGGCGCTCCATGCTGCGGATGGTGGCGGCACGCTGCAGTTTGTCATGAATCTCAACACTCAGACGTCGGCGTGTCTCACGAAACTCCGCTCGTACATTAGCCTTCCACTCAGCTGCCTGAGCTTTAAACTCTCCAACCTACGACAATAGTGCACAAGGATCAGGAAGGGGTTAGATATTAATATATAATCTCTATCTTTATTTTTTTAAGTAAAAAGATATAATCTATTCAATCTAAAACATAACATACTGACAAAAACCACGTTTATTATATTGCATTGATCTACCATAAACATGCTGATGACTGGGCTGACTGTCCCATGTGCAAAGTGGTATTTACTAAGGAAAAATATGTAATATGCATTTATTTCTTTCATAAATCTGAGGGCTTTATTGAAAATAATATTGCAAATATTAGGTACAATTCTATACACACTCAGAACCTTAATAATTTCATTCTTAATTACAGGAATAAATTATTTTAGAACCCTTATAATTTCCCTTTAATGTAATTTCCCTCCCTTTCAACCTTTTGACAATGCCTCAGCATGAGTAATTAATCAAAAAAGAGCCAACAAAAAGGAAATGAAACTGTTGCTGGCTCTCTTTTTATATTCTATTCTTCTAATATAATATTGGTCAGTGTAATCTAATAAAACCCACCTCTTCTTTGGTCTTCTTAGAAAGCACTCGAAGAAAGTCCCCAATCATGCTGAGGACAGCAGCAAAGTATGCTAGCCCAACAAGAATCCAGAACCACACCAGAGGCTTGTACCATCGCATATAGTCAATTGTCCGATTCCCACCTGGAGAGGAGGGGAAAGTACATGTACAGTAAAATAAAGGATTGTCGTGCTACTTCATCAAAACAGTACATGTTGATAGGGACAGTTTTTTGCTGTGTAGGTCTACCTGCCACATAGTCTCCTATTCCCACAGTGGTTAGAGTAATCACAACAAAGTAGATGGCTTCCAGGGTGCTCCATTTCTCAATGTATTTGAAAATAACAGCAGGGACGGTGACGAAGACAATACAGCCAGCCAGGATGAAAAGGATGGCAGCTGTCACTCTTATTTTTGTCTGACTGATCTGTTTGTGCTTTTGCTGAAAAAAAACAGGAAAGTGATTCTATTAGTTATAATCTGAAGCAAACGCAACACAAACACAAAGGTAAGGTGGAATGGGATTAGAATGAAACATGCATTAGTTGTATTTTTTTGCATTTTTATTCTAGGGAGTTTACCTTGAAAATCTTTTCAACTCGCAAAATGCCTTTCACAAAAATGGTCCCCAGCTGATCTCCAATCCCCGCCAACAGGAAGCCAAAGAGAGGAATGCCAAATATGGCATAAAGTATGCAAAAGATTTTCCCACCTTGTGTGCTTGGAGCTGTGTTTCCATAACCTGGTGAAACATTGTAAGTACAATTAGGAGGAGAGGAGGGGGAATTGGGCTTAAAGCCACTGATTCCATTAATGACAAAAAAACTGAGACACAACGAAGGCCAAAGAGGACACGGAGAGTAAGACGAGAAGCAGAAGCCAATCAAGACTTTCTTATGTAACCTAATCAATTTGAGCCCTTATGTAATACCCTTTAGTAGTGGAGAAGCTCCTCCAGAGACAATAATTAGATTCCCCTTAAGGAAAATTGCATTAATAATGACCTTACGGTGACTTTCAATAGGTACAATGAAGAAGTAAGTGAGGCAAGAGACAAATGGAGAATAATGTACTTCAATCTTCTCCTTTTGATGACGCCTACAAAGTTTTATCATGAGTATTTCTAATTTATTTCATTTGTGGTATTAAAGTAAGTGAGGCATCTGAAAGCTGTTCAACAGCAGTGATCAGGGTTGATTAAATCTAAGTATGACACCATAATACAAGGTTAGGGACATCATGTTTTTCCAGTCATTTAAATGGTGGTGACTGCAGATCACGGAGAAAACAGATGCTGCAGTTGTGGATCCTAAATGGAACAATAAATGTGTTAAATGAGTTTACTTGAGTAAAGCTTTAAGGCACCTAAAATTATTTTGCTTTAATCTCTAAAAAAAATGTTGATCAGTCACAGGATATCATTTGCTTTGCAAAAGCAATAAACCCTGTACAAGGAAATGAAGAATGTTTGGTGTAAACTGCATGTTTATGTCAGCAGTGTCTGTAAGCATTTATGAGAATGCTGAGCTGCACAGGTTGTTAAGTCCCGAAGTGGTTCGGTTCTGCATCACTGAGCGTCATTCTGTGAAGCAAGGCAAATTGTAAAATTCATCTGGATGCAGCAATAGTAATGAAAGAACAACAAAAACACTGTCAGAAGTATTGCAGAATTTCAGTATGGTGTTTAATTATGATACAGTTTGAAGAAACTATATGTGTTAAATGTATATTTTAGATCATATTTCTGTATTTAATTTTCAGGTACTTTTGTATTCTATAGAAAAATATAGAAATTCAGGAAGAAATGCCTTTAGAAGAAATAATAATGATGATAATGATTTTATTTTCATGAAAACCATGGGTGACTTTACAGACAGATGGTTTATTACAAGCTTTGCAAATATTTACTACATAACATAATTCAGTCTATTCAATGGGTACTTTAAATAGGTAAAAGTGTTTATTAAGGCCTCTGATACTGCAATTGGGGAATTTTTTAAGTTCATGTTGCTAATATGTATCAAACTAATATCTAAGAATTGCTACTGGTGTGACCAGTATTTATCTGTATATGGCCACATCTGCTTTTGAAACATGTGTATTACCTGTTTACAACCTTTAGGCATTATTGACTCTGCTTAATGTTCATTATGCTTAAATAAATTACTTCTACCATCTGCTATATAGCATATTTTATATTTACATGCCCAAAATATTACTTCTAAAATAATGATAAAGGAAGATCATAACTGGATCATAATAGCTCCAAAGCATTAGAACAGCTTTCCTATCTCAGCCAACGTCTCAGCCTCTATGAATATATTTTAATGCTAATTGAAAACTTTTTTCAAAGCTTTTTTGGAGTTTTTCATCTTTTTAAACAGAATGAAATTACTTTTACTGTGAATGCTTCAGAAATATTTTGCAGCTGATTACTGTTTCATTGGATGAAGTATTAAAGAGATAAATATCTGAATATTTTACCGATGGTTGTGATGACTGTTCCAGCAAAGAAAAAGGCACTGCCCATGTCCCAGTGACTGGACTTGTATGATGCGTTTCCAACTGGCCACACTCCTGCACTCTTCACTGCCTCTATGGCACTCTGGAAAGAAAAAAACATAATAGTTATAATCACAGCACTTAGATATAAGATATTCTGCTAGACATAACAGTGTATATGGACAAAAGAAGCAGCCCCTCATAGCACCTGACCTCCACTTTGCTGCAGATTCTGAAAAATAAGATGTTAAAGCGATAACTTACACAATCTCAGCTGACTAAAACATGAGAAAGATGAATAGTATCTACTCAGATTTTACTTTGGAAAGTCCTGATGGTTTGAACAGAGGAGCTAAATCAACCACCTCACACCAGTGTTGTGTATCTGTTAGTTCGCTCAAGCATTTATGTTTGATCTTTGCCACAGTGCAGGCAGATCAAGTGTGACCATATTCAGCATCAGCTTGAAGGCTTGTATTTCTCAGTGGCGGAAAGGAACCATTTTTCCTTCTCAAGAGAAGGAAAAATGGTTCAGATGTCCTGGTGGTTTGACATCCTCATCTGAATGCCATACCTTTGGTCAATGTGTATGCGTACCCCAGAACATGGTACAACTGCATGACACGGATTCAACAAACCTTCAACTACTTATCACAACATAACCACACAGCCAACTATGACCTTTTCCTATGACTGCCTCTTTTACTTGAAAATGCTCGTAAAAAGTATGAGGGTATTCTAACACGACAATGTTTGGGGTTTTTTTGGCTTACATGTAAAAGTAAGGTCATGGTTTGGGTTAGGGCTAATTCTTATGCTGTTTTGACAGAGAAGCATAAAATAAAAAGCCTTTGGATGTGAACTTCCGGTAAGCTATTCCGATGAGGTACACTAAAAAATACACTGGTTTGAAGATGGTGAAAAGATGGCACCATAAACTTGCAGCTTTCAATCTGTACTTTATAAAAAACCCTTATAAATATCTCTGATTGTTAAAACTTCTAATTAAGTGTCAGGAAATATGCAGGAAAATCAAGAAGATAAAAAAGAATCATCAAAGACTTTGTGAAACAAGTGGAGCCAGTTAAAAATGACGATGCAGACAGCAAACAAGGTGAGCATGTGGCAGGAGAAGCAGCAGAACAACAGCCAGCAGCCTTCCAGGCATCATAAAGAGTTCAGTTTATTAAAAGCCAAACTCAGTGCAGACTTTGCTATATTTAAGAAAGGCACCAAAAAGGATCAATATATCAATCTGAAATTGGCTAAGATTAGGACCGAGCTAGTGGCACATAAGTGACCACACTTCATGCAGTATGTCTGTTGCTGTGAAACTGCTTTAAATTGTGTGAAGCAAAATGTTTTTCCATGACTCTTTAAGTATTCCTGTATTTGTGCACGGCTCTTTTCCAGAGCAGTCTTCTGTATTTACTTATAAAACAAACCAAAATGACTCATTCTCACTTTTTCTGTGAGCATAAAAATGTGTGCAAACACAAATTATTCAGTGTCTGTCTCTTCACAGCTGTGTGTTCACTTTATCCAATTAGCATGTTCTTAGAGTTTCCAAAGATTAAGTTCACATATTAACTTTTTAGAATCTGTGTTTTCTAGTCCCTCGCTTTCATTTGCTCTTTGTCTTGTGCCTGCAAAACATTAACTGCATCATTATTCTCATTGGTCTCCCCCTGTGCTCCATAATGCCGCCATGAAAACTTAATCTACTATGTGGTGTTCTTTCTAATTTCTGTTTTGGAAATTTTATGAGAAAAGCTATTGTATTTTCTCATCTTTATAGAAACATATAGATTAAAACTTATCCCTTGTGCTTAAATAAACAGAATTTCGGCTGACATGAAGTCAAATGTGAAGAAAGTGTTTGGTAAGAAAAAACATCAGTGAGTTACTATCAGCATTCCTGCGGGATGTCTTCTTTCAGGGCAACCCCCAATCTATTCTTGCAAGCTTTCAGCGAGTTGAAAGTCCGTATAATAAAATATGTAACAACTCTCGTGACATACATTTCAAAGTTGAAGGAGTGCAGCATTGCCTCTACACACATCGCTGCACATGCCTACTCACAAGCTTGCATGTGATTACCTCAGCTTCATCATCACAGCCACTCTAAGGAGACACATTTTGCACCTAACATTTTCAAATCACAGTAATGCTTTTATAGGTTTTTACCCAAAAAGGGCTTGATTGTGGGGAGATGCGTTCCTATTGTATGATATACAAATAACCTAATTCTGGATTGAAGGGAGAGCTATAAATAACTGTACAATGCATCTGAATATTTTATGAGGAGATATATTTTGTATCTTGCCTTCTTCACAACCCAGTTCATGCAGTATGAAAAGTAAAAAAAATAGCATATGCACCTTTGACCTATAATGATGCTGACTTATTGTTGTTAATCAGCTAGATTATGGTGGCACTGTGGCCTCACAGCAAGAAGGTTGCTGGTTCGAGCCCAGGCTGGGGAGGGTAGTCCAGTGACCTTTCTGTGTGGAGTTTGCATGTTCTCACCATGTATGTGTGGGTTCTTTCCGGGTTCTCCGGCTTCCTCCCACCCACAAGACATGCATGTTAGGTTATAATATCCATCCATTTTCTACCGCTTGATCCCAGAGCGGGGTCGCGGGGGGGCTGGAGCCAATCCCAGCTGTCAACGGCCGAAAGGCGGGGTACACCCTGGACAGGACGCCAGTCTATCCAGGGCCAACACAGATAGACAGACAACCATACACACTCACACACACACTCCACGGGCAATTTAGAGTCTCCAATCAGCCTATCCCCAAGGTGCATGTCTTTGGACTGTGGGAGGAAGCAGGAGCACCCACGCTAACACGGGGAGAACATGCAAACTCTACACATAAAGGATCCCAGCTGGAGCCCCGCTCACACCTTCTTGCTGTGAGGCCACGGTGCTAACCAGCTGCGCCACCGTGCAGCCCTAGGTTATAATAGCTATGGTTAAAATAGTTTAAAATAACATGTAAGTCGCTTTGGATAAAAGCATCGGCCAAATGACTGTATAGTATAGTATAGTATAGTATAGTATAGTATAGTATAGTATAGTATAGTATAGTATAGTATAGTAGACAAATGGTGTCTTTGTGTTGCGCATCATGCTCTCATCTGCTTCAAGTTTGCTACAGAGTCAGCACACAGACATTCTTTCAGGAAGACAAGCACCACCAACAGGCTCCTCGCTAATGTGTTTTCACATTCTCTACTGCAGGATCACTACAGAGCAGGTAGTCGCTACAGATTTTTATCCTCACAGTGTGACTTTCTACCCCACAGCAATGATCCAGCCAGCATGGTGTCTCACACTCTCCTTCACCCAACTGCATTCTGATCCCATGCCAAGCATATACTTTGCATCAACTTCACCATCTGCAAGACCTACAGCTTCACCCAAATTGTCCTGTAGTTACAGGAATACTGGTCCAACAGAGCAAAGAGCTGGTTTGTTGTTTTAGAGCACATTCTGATGTGTAAATAATTAAATAAAAAGGAACAACATTGGTAAATGAGATAAACCTCAGAAACATTAAACCAACAAACTTGTTTTCTTAAAGAAAATCCTTATTTGTGCTATAAAAAATCATGTCACTGACTGCAACCGCTGTAGTTTTACTGCAGTTGCATCAGTTAACACCAAACTTTATTTGCTGATAATTGACTCATCAATAAACGAGGGCAGACTGCTGCCAGTGACAGCATGGCTTCACATCCTGCCACTGTGTGAGTCATCAAAACAGCACCAGGAAAGCCAATTAGGGCTGCTGTCTCTGTGGGTGCACAGTGGGAGCTTGAACAATACAAATACCGAGGCAGACGTGGGGAGGTCAACGTCTACACATCGCAACACTTTGCTCCTTCATTTATTGTCTCTTTCGGTCATCTCAAACACAACCCCACGCTTCCCAAGGTTGCCATTTTTCTTGCACCTTCTCCACCCAAACAGTTTGACAACAGTGAGTCACTGTTGATATTTCACCACAGAAAACAGCAACTGAATTATTGGCTTAGGCAAGAGCAAGCCAATAGCCAGGAACTTTCTGAGAACCAGACAGACTTTTTGATGAGTTATGAGTGAAGTAGCACATTCTGAGACCTATTTTTTTATTTTTGTCAACAGAGAAAAGTTTAGTTTTTTAACTTTAGCATCATACATGACTTATTTAATTACTATTGTTACATTAAGGGCCAGATTTACTAAAGGTTTGCGTGTAGTAAAACGCGTGCAAACTCGTTGCGCACGCTAAAAAAAG
>JBAMHV010000021.1:12641824-12667435 GCA_037177535.1 Pseudomugil gertrudae | reverse complement strand
AGTTTGGTTTCACAAAGTGACAATCCACCAAAACAGTTGGAAAGGGGGGGGAGGGGGGAAAAAGTTCGGGAAACAAGAAAAAAAAAAAAAAAAAAAAACAGAGACCAATAAAACTATGATGGTGACAGATTGTTCTCAACCAACATGTATGCATGAGTCTATACTCATACTTGCATCGCCCCCACTTATTCAATTTTCACAATGGCATATTACAGTAAATGAGGCCAGTGGGTCTCATTATAATGGCACACAGTGGTCACGTTTTAATCCAGTAAACATGAAAAATTGCTGTTTATAATGTGGTTATTTTTGTCTTCATGTATCTGGCAGGAATGTAAGACTGGCAAAAAATGTCAATATTTCCATTTCATCTTTTTAATTAAAATGTGACATCTGTTTGATCCTAGGTTTGGGTCAGAAATTAAAGTATCTGTTTGTATTTATGAGGTTAACTTAAACCATCAGTGGCATAATAGCATTGCAAAAGAATATACCATATATTATTTTCAAGCCACTCTGAAATGAGGAAAAAAAAAATTGTGTTATATTATTATTACTATTATTCCTGGTACATCATACTGTCATAGTCATACCTTAATAAAATAGATCTATTGTACATTATATTCCTAGCAATTGTAATTTTTAACAATGGACTATTGCCAATCAAATATTGAATGTTAAAATGTTTTTGATAAATGTTTACACACATAAACACCTGTAATACATACCAGTGTATAATATCATTAAATGGAAATGTAAACATATTTTGTGATCATTACAGAATTACCAATACGTCCTTAATTCATATAAAAATAAATTGTAGTCTTTTAATTGTCACTTCTTCCATTTTGTCTGCATGATGAAGGAACACTAAGAAACAACCCAGGAGTCTTTTTGTCTCTAGATCATAGGAAAAATATCTTTCAAGCAACACTGAATTATTATTTGAAATCTCCTCTTAGAAACTCATTTACTTGTAATTCACTGCTACAAGAAGATACCTGCTCTTGATGTGTGTGCATCCCATTGACTGTATAAAAAGGGGTGCATCCACAGCTGATGTCATCATGTGTGACCTGAATATGAGCAGATTTGTCTGTTTTATGTACTTTACCCTGTCTATCTGCAAATGTTTTTTTTATTACAACAGCCACGCCTTGAAATTACACAATGGAAAAACCACAATCCTTTCATTGTTGAACATGTATGTTGCACAGTGTATATTTTCTGCAAGACAAGTAGTTAATTAGAACCATGTTTTGTGACTTTTCTCTTGTAAAAGAATGAGCGTTTATATTAATTTACTTTTCCCTTTAAGACTTTAAAATAATACCTTTGTATTGACCATAGACTGTTGACTTTGGGGTATTCCTTCACGTATTTACGTGATGACGTATTCATTCAAAGCATCCACCATGGCGACGGGAAAGCTTTGCTTCCCATCTGTCTAAGCTAGTACATTATGTGACGATTACGCGGGTTATTAGATTATTTAGTGCATTAACATGTTCACAGTGACACACGCCGAAGCTTCTGGATGTGCTCCAGCTTCGCCTTCAAATATTTGGAACATTTCTGAAGAAAATGGGATACGCTGAATATACTGTTACAATGGACTCGAGAACAGGTACTGTTAGCATTAGCAATGTAGCAAGTTGACTGATCAGCAGAATGAAGCGTATCCTAATTGTGCTTATGCAGCTATACCTCCATATAAAACATATTTCCTATTCGTACACTCTCTAAAATTTGTCTGATGGTCAAATTACATTAAAATGATAGTTTTGGGGAAAACGTTTAGCTGTATATAATTCTCATTAACCTAACTAAATAACCAGTAACTTACGTTTGAATATGGAAATGGCTTAACACTATTTTTTATATTTGTTTGTGTCTAATCAATGTTTTTAAAGTTACTCACTCCTGCACTAAAAAATAATTTAGTCATTTAAAAAGTTGTGCACGCCAAACAATTGGCATTTTATCATACTTATTAGTTAGATGTTTGATTGCTTAACTGAATTGTCCATTTAGATAATAAGCGTGTCTGTTCATTCTAGGAAGTGTGTCATCTGGTCTGGGGAGCAGCTGTGGAGCAAGAGGGCAAGCTTTACAAAGTAGTCGTAAGCATTAATATGTGGCAGGAAATTTGGTCATTTGTAAAGAGATGGCTTAATTGTACAATTTTATGTTGTATTCTGTTTTTAGCTTTCTGTCCTCGCTCCTCCAGCAAGTTAACACAGTCCATCATTAAAGACCACATGGTGTCACATTATAAAAAGGTTTACTCAGCTAAAGGTGAGCTACTGCATAATGGAAGGTATACATGTTAGTCCTTAAAGGGATGGTGATGGTAATATTTAAGAGTTGTGAATTGGTTTTGTTTTTAATTTGTTATTCATAATCATAAGTTCTGACTTTCTTTCACAGCTGCCGTTGATAATTCTGTACCCAAAAGCATGCTGCAAAGTGTGAAATGTAAGTAACCAAGCACCCAAGTGATTCCAGTTCTAGAAAGTTCACATTGAAAATGTCAAAACTGAAAAATAGTTAATAGTTGATGAAGAAATATATTTTTATACAACTGGAAAATAATTCCATTTAAACAACCATTTACATCATATCTACTTGATTGACAACAGGACAAGTAACACAGTTATTTATAAAACAAACATCTCAAAGGGTTTTCCAGTTCACCCATTTAAAAAGAAAAAATGAAGACAAAAAATGCTTATCAACATAAAATTAACAAAACTTCTTTGGCTTGATCTTTAGGCCTCAAAAGCAGCATGGCATTTAAGCAGTACCCCCTTATTCCAGTGGGAAGGTGTTGGTGTGCATTAGTTTCTTTGTCATAATTAATAATGGACCAGAGGTGCACAGTCCAGGTGCCATAAAGTAAAAGCTGTGCCATGTTTTTGGATCTACCTGTACATTTAGAACAGGTGTTTCACTAACAGGCTTGTTTACCTGGCAGAAGACCTGTGGTCATTAAATTCAGCTGGTTTGGTGATTGGTCGGTACAGCTGCTGGACAGGATTTCTACTTTCTGAACCAGGAATGTCCCCCTCTGTAATGGACATCTTACATATTATTATTGAATGAATGCTGAACTATATACACAGCTTTTGAAGCAATAAATGTTGACACCCAGATTATGACTGGTTTATTTCAATGAAACGGTCAAACCGCATAACACTTGTTATAACATTATATACATGTAAAAGTCCAGACCTGTGATGGACTGGCAAACTGTCCAGAGTGTACCCTCCTTCCTGCCCGTCGATTACTGGGATAGGCTCCCGTGACCCTAAATTGGATGAAGGGGTATAGAAAGTGAAGCAATGTATTTTTTTCTTTACATTCTGCCCAGTGATCTTACAAATGAAACAGAAAATTAGACAAAGGCCAACTGCCTGAAGCCTCAGCAAAAATACAATGAGGATGCGATGTATCCACTCTCATCAGCATCTGTATTGATGGTCATACTTTCTTTTTATGACCATCTTATCACAGTTTCTCTATTGATCCAAACATAAATCTCAAATCAGAGCCTCCGTTAAGTGCAGTTAGTATTTTCCTATTGGCTCCATTTATTTAAAGCTAACCACAGGATGAGTAAAGCACAAGTTACAAAGAAGATTGATGTGGGTTAGAATACTGTTTCACAGAACAGATCATGGATGATTGGTGGGAGTGAATACAGCAGTTTTTTTATATGTCACTGTGGGTGATAATCTGATTTTTTTTTTTCTTTAAATATTTTTTCAGACAATGACCAGATCAGGCAGGAGCGACTGAGAAAAAGCGGCCGTCCTCAGTCTGCCCAGTCTTTCCTACAGAGGAGTAGCAGAACATCCTGCTCTTCCATCCAGGTATGAATTAAAGCTGATTTAGTTTTTTGTGCATTTCATATTCTGCTAATTTATCCTACTAAAATATATAATTTGACATTCCCTTGTTTTTCCCTGCTCACAATATTTGATTGAATTCATGTTTGCCTTTTAGAGATCATCTGGACAATTTGATGAAAGTCCATACTTTTACTCAAGAAACTCTATTGTCTCCAGCCCGAGGGTCACTACCTCCTTTAATCCTAAGGACATAGTATATCCATCGTGTCAGATCAGTTCCCATTACCCTCGCCCAGCATCAGAGATGAACTACGTCAGCTCTGAAGCAGCTTTGCAAAGAAAGCAGTCAGTGTGCTCACTTGCAGCTTTGAGAGATCAGGGTTACTACAAGGCCTTCCAGGACCCTGTCCAGAAGACGTACGGTGGAGATTTACTCCAGAAACATGCACAGCACTTTACACAAGACAAACCATTCACTCCCAAGACCCTGAAGTCAGATAAGAGTTCCTACTTGTCAAAATATCGCTACTACAGGGCACCAAGAAGGAAACCTACTCAGGATTGTAGCACCTCAGTACTGATGCGACAGAAGACGTACCACGGAAGGTATTACCCAGATGTTGGAAGCTGTTTATAAGTACAGCAATAGTGATGTGTCATTTGTGAATTTGTCTTTAAATCTCATGAACTTTATTGTTTTTGCACAGCACACAACACAAGGATAACACACAGGAACTTTATCAGCCATCTCAGGTAATTCAATGTGATTACGTTTGTTCTGCTTAACTAAGATATCTTACTGATGTCTTCCACTTGCCCTTCTGCCTGTTTCTACCTTAGGGTCAATAAAACAGTGACATTTGAAATTGAAGCATTTGACTGGTGTCAAACCAGTTGCAGAATGTTTTTGTTAATCAGCAAGACATAATATTTCTTACAGGAAGATTCTACAGAGCATGTGTGGTCTGATGATGAGGTCAATAGCACATCTTTATCATCATCAAGACAACAGAGCCAAACAACTAAGAGGAAAAAACATTTCTACGGTTCCTCATTCAGGTGAAAATGCAATAAATGGATCATGTTGCGTCTCATTATTGATGTTTTATTTTGTGTGTGTTTGTTTTTAAGTAAAATTCTAATAGAAGTAGTCTGACTCCTTAGGGTCTTCCAAGAAGGCAGGAAGTCCCCCATTATGAGACATGTGTCTGCAGAGTAAGTTGCCCTTAATATTTAATTGGTATTTGTGTACAGATTTGACAGTCTGAGTCACAACTGAATGTCAATGGTTTCTTGCTGGTAGTTATGGCAATGCAATGTCAATGTCTGAATGCATTTACTTTTGTATAAAATATTTCAACTGTTTTTTCAAAAGGGAGGAAGAGTTATTGTACCTTGAATTCATCTCTGCTGTCACAGAAGATATCTTGTCCCGGGGGCACGTCTCTGAAAGGTTCATTTTTCTTAACTGTTTATTTGAAATCTCAACATGTGTTCTTTACTCAAAGTGTATTATTTTCTTAAAATAATCTCATAAATGAATTAAACTCAACATGTAAATATTTATTTTCTGTGTAAGGGTCATAAATCAAGTGATGAAAAGGCACATTGACATGAATCTGCATCAGCTTGAGGAGGTAAGTGCATCATTTCACAAAAAACACATATTTATGGAACAAGTCTTGTTTTAACATCTCTTAATTGTATTCAGAGTAAAATGCGCCACCTTCTGGAAGTGCTGCGTAAAGAATTCGAAGAGCCAAACAACACATCCACATCTGACAAACAGCTTGAAAAAAAGGAAAACAATTTTCTTGATACAATATTTTCACATCTGCAGTCTGAGGAGAGAAGAGTGAAGACCAAGGAAGACAATGACTCATTCTCTTATGCGTCACTGGTTAACAGCAATTTCCCTGATTATCCTGATCCTCTTCTAGTTTCAACACCCGTATGGTCTCCTGAAGGAACTTCATTTAGCATAAATAAAAAAGATGAAGAGAATGACAATGAGAAAGAAGGTATGGACTTTCCATTGCTCGCTGGGAATGTTATCAATAATGCAGATGATAGTCAGGGTGGTTTCCATCATGAAGGCACAAATGCAACAAATGATGTCTACAATGGTGAACACAAACACACCACTACAAAAAGTGATGTGGACAACGATCAAGCAGGCATTAACTTTGATGAACAGTCTAAAGATGTTGAGGACCTGGGAAGAGATTTGTCAGAGCTGTTACACGTGTCCAGCAACACAGACTCAGACAACCAGGAAGCCGCCCCTAAGCAACACACAAATACAGTTTCTTCTGCCAGTGATGATGAGTTCTGAGTTTGCTGTAGTGTTTACATTTCTTTATTTAAACATATTTGAAATATTTTTAAGTTTTTGTTAAAATAAATAAGCACTGGTTTTGTTCTTTCACTCTGACTTTTTTGTTTGTTTTGTTAGTTTTTCCATTTGTTAAAAACTATCAGTTCCAGGTGTGATAAATTAGGTTCAGAAGTAATTTAACAACAACTGATATAAACTGTTGAGTTTTTTTTTTGTCTCTTCTAATTTCATAAACTTAAATAAAATTCAACATGAAATTGTTGAACTTGTAGCACCCTTTAGATTGAGTAATTTACCTGCTCACATTTGATATGGTGTAGTTTTCTAGAGAACTCTTATTGTGAAGAGTGTATAACTCATGTCTCTACCATTGTAGCAGCTTGAAACTGACCGTCACCAAGAAGTGTCTTTAAATAGCAATAAACTTTTTTCCTGCTTATTCTAAGCTGCCTATTCTTTTTCTTATTATTTCTAAGACATAGTAGACTACAACAAATCAGTTGTGTGCCTTATGGCCACTTTGAAGATCATGTCTTGGGTTATTTAGCAAACAAATAATGCTTTGCACAAATTTTTTTGTATGTAATTACAGCTGTTGGGTAGCTAAATAGATGCAAAAAAAGTAAACAAACAGGTCTGCGGCCAGTAGTGCGTGACAGCTGTCTCATTTCTGGCATTTTCACCATTCAGCATTCCAGCTGTCTGATGCATTGGCACTGAAAGCCAGATATTCCTCCGCGAAGGGGAGGGGGGGTACTATATTATTATTAAAACGACTTTTTCTAAATATTACGGGCACTCATATTTTTTAACGCATTCTCGGCAGAGTTGAAGGGGTATCCCTTTAACTCGGCGGTTAACTAATAGGCGAAACACTAATAGTAAAAAAAATAGTAGTGCCGCGGATGAACACGAAAAACACTTGTTGCTCTTCCAATCCCAGGAAGCGAAACACGCTTGGAACTTGAGTTAACTGTTGGACCAAGAGGCATGGGGCGCTTCGTTAGTTTAGATACGGACAGAAAAGGCAAACAAATAAACTACCTCAAATTCCAGTCCATTTAAGAATCGTAGTTATGTGGTGACTTAAAAACAGAACGTGTACGTATTGAATTTTAGCTGGACTACTGAAAAGAAACAGGTGGCTAACGGTAACGTAAAAGTTTTTTTCTCCCAAAATATTTACCGGCGACGTCAGCGTCCTGAGGGTGTCGTCTATTTGCTGGAGCATGAATTAGCAGGCTAGTGTCAAAGCTAACTCAAACGTTACATTAAAAGTTAAAATGAGAAGTAGTTTGCGTTCTCTGTTAATGGTAGTTGTTAGTTAAAACCTCCCAACATTTATGTAGCAGACGGAAAGGATTTAGACTAAGATAAACGGAGAGTTGAGGTTTAGTAAAACGAGCAAGGACTTTGTAGTAGCTTGCTGCGTATCAAATCAGGTCACTGTAGTTGGTGTTTGAAGCAGACTATTCTCCGGTAAGGGATTACTTAACCAGAAGCTTTGAAAAATTCTTCTTGTAACCTAGATGTGACAATCTGCTTTTCAAATTTTGCATGTCCACATATTTGCATACAGTTATTCAGAGCGTTAGCCAAAATAACTTTCTTATTGGGTAAAGTTTCTGTAAACACAATTAGCAAATGCAGCATTAGAGGATTACTAGAAACCAGGTGTTCTCCTGTTCTGGTCTATGTGTCATTGAATATATCGGTAATGTACTATTTAGTGACCGAGTTGTGTCATAATGTATTGGTGGTTTAGTGTTGTGGCATGAGGTTTTAGAGGTCTTTCTTGTTCCATTTCAGATCTAACAACTTAAGGATGAACCTATTGCCTTGCAACATTCTTTCATTTTTCGAGTGGACACCAAGGAGAATATTTTCTGTGGACTAAGTGAAGACCCCCCTTTGTAAGAGCTGAAACATGCCCTTGCCATTTGGCTTAAAACTCAAAAGGACTAGAAGGTATACTGTTTCAAGCAAGAGCTGTCTTGTCACTCGGATTCAGCTTCTTAATGGAGAGTTTGTTGAGTTTACACTGTCTGTGGAAAGCACTGGGCAGGAATGTCTGGAAGCAGTAGCCCAGAGACTCAAGTTAAGAGAGGTATGTATGCGTTTTTATTCAATACAAGTGCTGATTGTTCTCGCTGATACTCTTTTTAGCATCTCAGCAAGAAAGTATTTTGAGTAAGGCTGTTCTCAGACTAAGATAAGCAGTTTGTCAATGTTTTCTCTTGTGATTTTTCATCATCTTTGTCCTCCTCATAATATTAGGAATTTTTTAATTATATGCTTCACATTTGGTATTACATATGTCAATATGTTAACATGTAAGATTAAGTTAGAATTGTTCATGTTTGCATTTGAGTATTTTTGTCATAGTATGACATAACTACTTGTTCATAAACTGAGTTTGATCCAAGTTTCATGACCGTTAATAAGATGAGGTATGTTTGGAAAATGAGTTAATTTTCCAAACTATCTTGTAGCTGTGCCTCAGTTGTGAAAATAACTGTTGCCTTCGGTCACTGAAATACAGTGTAGAATATATTCTGATACAAAAGCAGATAAACTAGTTTGCTATTATCACAATATAATAATTCACATTCAGTGAAAGTCACAGTATACACAATTATTAACTGATTTTGTTTGTCAGATAGTGCATAGTTCTGAAAAAGTTATTAAAACAGATAAAATATCAATGTTTATATAACCCGAATTAACCAATTCTTTTTTTTTTTTTGTGTAATAAATTTGTTGATTGTGTCAGACTGTGCTATGCTATGTCAAAGTATTTTTAGATGAGTCCTGGAAACAATTGATTTCAGTCTGTCATTAGTCAATGCTAGTTATTATGTTTCTGTCTCCATTTTCCATTATTTATGTTTCTAACTTTGAACAACTCAAAATGGATGTATGTGCTTTTAATTTGATTAAACACAGCAAACACTGAATTGATCTGATAGATTTCCATGCAGCCCAAAATCTTCCTGTGTGATTAGGGTGTAATGATTTTTCTTGCTCTGTGTTTTGTAGATAACATTCTTCAGTTTGTGGTACTTTAATAAGCAGAACCAGCAGAGATGGATCGACCTGGAGAAGGCATTGAAAAAGCAGCTAGACAAGTATGGGCTGGAGCCCACTGTTTACTTTGGAGTCGTGTTTTACATACCCAGTGTCACTCAGCTTCAACAGGAAATAACAAGGTGACAGAATGTATCCAGAAAAGTCCACAAATTTCTGTATTGTAACTATTTTGCTTTATTATTGATCTTTTGAGCTATTCTGGTCTATCTGAAGACTTTGAGCCCTGGTTTTAATGTGGTGTTTCAACAGTTCAGCCAAGTCTAAGTTTATAAATAATAGATAATAATAGATCTTGCATAATCAAGAAACATTGGGTAAAATAATTTGTACAGTTTTGTTTGGGATTTGTTAAAATGTTCTTTTAATATCGCTTAACATTACATATTTCACCTGTTAATGTCTGTGCCTCTGTTTTGGCAAAGCTGAAAGTTTTATGTATTTCTTAGATTTTTGTCTCTTCTCTGCACTTAAACCAGTCCTCTCTCCACAGATATCAGTATTACCTGCAGCTAAAGAAGGATGTTCTGGAGGGAAAGATCTCATGCTCACTAGACCAAGCTATACGCTTAGCTAGCTTGGCTGTGCAAGGTAAAATCTATTTGTTATTGCTGCCTTATGACCAACTAAAAGTGTTTAGCATCAATCTCAGTTTATTGCTTTTACTACTTGCTGGAAAAGCAGAAAATATGCATGCACATATAACTATTTTAATGTTTATTGCTGATTGCAGTTGTTCATCAAGATACGGTTTCTTAATTATTGTACTAAGCTACAGCTACTAAATAAATTAATCAGATTTGTTAGTATGTTATTGTCAAGACTTTTTGTCTGAGTTTCAACTCTGTTATGTTCTCCAAGCTTTGCCTGTTGGAAGAATCTCAAACACTGCTGGCAAAGTTATATCAGGCATAACAACTTACTGGCCTCGATGTCAACATAGCAAAGTCACTGAGATCACTTGCTGTTGCAGCTATGTTCATATGCATAGCCAACATAAAGGATGTGTCCTGAAGGAAAGCTTAATGAAACTTCACTCAAGTTTCTTGTATGTTTATTCATGGATTAATTTCATATGGAAACTTGTAAACTGTGTTTTGTTTAGTTACATATTTGTTTTAGCATGCAAACTGTTGTGAAGTACAACATTATCTTTTTAATGACTGGGATACTTTGCATAGCCCTGCATGTTGCCAAATAACCAGAAGCTGTAGAACAGTTTGAGACCTTTTATACTGTTAGATGCTACATCATTAAACCAACCTCTCCTCTCCTATAATTAGTTCATTATATCATCATGCACCACAACCTCCAAAAAGACATTACACCATTCTGGAATTTTTCCATGGCTATTTGCCTTGTGCTAAATTCAGAGATAAGTGTAATAAGCACAGTGTCATAGTGTTTGTATTGTTCTGTTTGTTTGCTTCATTGTCACTTTTCTTGCACAGCTGATTTTGGAGACTTCAATCAATATGATTCCCAGGAGTTCCTTCAGAAGTTTGCACTGTTTCCAATTGTAAGAGTGAATTTTTCTCAAAATATGTAATATTTTTGTAATTGTGTCAACTTTAACTGAACCGTAACTATCTTTGCAGGACTGGATTCATGATGATCGAGTGCTGGAGGAAGCCACCCAGAAAGTGGCACTTCTTTATCAGTCCCTCAGGTGAGCATGCTTTTAAAGCATCCGCCTGCCTGGAATTGGCTAATTTCAGTTATTAGTGCCTGTCACTTTATCATTAGTTTAAATTGTGCAGAAGTTAAAAGGATTTAATTTGTGAAGTCTTAACCTTTTCAGTCCTAACTGGCTCCGTAGAATTTGTAGACATTCCTTGACATGTCAAGCCATGGACTAATACTTGACAACCACTTGCTCCTTTAAGCATCAGACTGAGGATTTTAACACCGATACTAACTAATGCTTAAAAAGGCCTGAAAAAATGCCAGTACAAGTGGCAAGAAGCAGAACTGATGAATTGAAAGCAAGACCTGCATAAAACGAAGCTAACTCAATATTTTTCCATGTGTTTTGAACATTTTTTCAGGATTCGTTACTTGTCTCATCTCATGTGATTGTTGTATAATGTTTTTATTTGTTGATTTATACTTTTTTACTATTGTGTTACCTTTCAGAGGTTTGTCAGCCCCAGAGGTAGAAATGTTGTACATGCAGGAGGTGGAGAAAATGGAAGGCTATGGCCAGGAGCGCTATCAAGCCAAGGTAGGTCTGTGAAGTCCAGTCTCTTGTGTCATACTGCCCAGTCTAAGGAGCTCAAACTCAAGACCTTGAGGACCATTGTTCCACAGGGTTTTAGATGTTTTCTGATTCAACATACTTGATTCATACTAGTGGGTTTTTTATGCAGAACTTGTAAGCAAGCTATAGGATTTATTTAATTTAAATCAGTTGTGTTGGAGCAGGGAATGATCCAAGACCTGAAGAACACAGACCCTCAAGAGCTGGAGTCTGAGATCCCTGGCCCAAAGCTTTAAGAATCACAACACTGGCTTACTAGAATCAGGAAAAGCAAGTCCTAATTCTTTCTTTTCATGGGCTCAGGACAGTGCAGGTACAGATGTAACCCTGGGATCCTGTCTTGATGGCATTTTTGTCAAGCCTAAAAATGGACGTCCTCCTTTATTATACAGGTGAGTCTAGATGGAATTTAATGCTTTTTTCTTTGTTTCTCTTTTCTTCTTATAGCAGAACAATAAAAAGCATTACATGTGATGTTCTTCCAAAATTTGAAACATTAAAATAAGCTACTGTTTTTTTGCACAATTATTCTTAGAAATGCACCCTTTTAATTTTATCTATAGAAGTTGTGAAAATATTTTCACATATTTTAAAATTGTGTAAAATATTACACACATATATATATATATATATATATATATATATATATATATATAATTTGCATACTGCGGGATTTTATGGCCTGAAGTGTCATTTTGTGTTTTTAATTTATTTGTCTTTTTCCCATCTCTTTTATCCTCTCCCTTTTTGTCACCGTGTTAATTGGCTGTGTAGGTGGCATGAAATTAACAACATGAGTCACAATAGGTCTTTCTTTGCTCTGGAGCTGGCCAACAGAGAGGAGAGTGTTCAGTTCCAGACCGTAAGTCTGCAGCTGCTGCTGCACCATCTCTCATCTCTTCACATTTCTGGCAACATTGCTGTCTTTTATTTGATTTAGCAAAAATGTCATTTTACACTCACGGCTTTTACCCCTATCTTGCTTTAACAAAGCCTCTGTTTGTGTATGTGTGAAAGGAGTGGGGTATTTAAGTGTGTTTGGATCATTATGTCACATACCGTTACCTGAAACAATGTAGAACTATATGGGAGCATACACAAGAGTGCTTGTATTTAAACATAACTTTTGTACCAACTGTTTCACCATCTAATTTTTTTTTTTCTTTTGTGTAGGAAGACATGGAAACTTCTAAATATGTGTGCCGGATGTGTCTGGCCAGGCTCAAGTTTTATAAGATTAACAAGAGTACCCTGTAAGTATTTGATGCCACATTTAACCTACCAGTATTTCCTTTCTCTTTCCTTGTCACTGTCTTCTGCCTGAGTCTCTTTTTTTTGGTGTAGCTTCATGTCTGTCCTCCGCTCTCTTCAGAGAGGAGTGTGACATGTTGCCTACTGAGGGCTCTCAGAAGTCCCTTCTTACTCTATCCTTTCCTCGTTTTCCAATGCTCTCTCGTACCTCTCTGCCTTCTAATAAGGGGTGAGCAACACAATCAGCAACCACCTACATTGTATCATTATCCATATCACTGTGAGTAGAATGATGCTTGTAGGCTTTGGGTCATCACTTAGTCATTGGTAACAGTTTTTTCTTAATTTAAATCAACACATTAACAAATAAAACATAATTAACAGTTATGACTACATTTTGGCCAACTCTTTGTTCAGTTTACTAGTTGTTCCCAAAGTGGATTTATCAAAGGATGAGGCTCAGCTAAATAATTATGGTATAATTATATAATTTATAATCAGAATCTTTCTTTTAAAAGCATAAAACCAAGCACAGTTTTAGCACAGTGTGGCAGGGGATCCATGATTCTTGTGTATATACTGTAGAGGTTTCTAGAAGAAAATGGAATCACTGGGCAATGAAATGTTATTTTTATTTTGTACACAATGTATGATTTTTAGCATGTTTGCTAGTGTGCTAAATAAAATGTATTTCAGGTCTTTTGGGGAAAGGGTGCTAAAAAGTTTAGATGGACTTGATCTTGTTTACCTGGAAATATAAAAGGCAGAGTAAGGTATCAAGAAAAGGTGCTAGTTTAAATACCCATGGACTCCTTATCCTGATTATTTCTGTTGGACCTTTTTTCTGTTTTCCCACCAGCCAAACCCAGCCAACAACAGTCAACCCAGTCAGACGTAGATCTTCTACAAGGTTATCTTTGGTATGCCTGTGTTTTCTGCACAATGATCCAAATTTACACAATACTGTGTAGTAATTTTTACTTATTCTAGTACTAAATGATGTTTGTTACAATAATTATTTATCAACCAAAAATTATATTTGTGTATCAGTTGGTAGATATATATATTACTTTGCTTTTGCACAATGTTTTGATCACAGCACTGATTTAAAGGTGAATATTTTATTTACAGCCAAAGCCACAAGCCTACATGATGCCCCCTCCACAAATGCACTACAATGGCCATTTCTCAGATCATTACACATCATCTCAGGGTAAGCAGTGACAAAACATTTTGTTCAAGCAAACGGCATGAAAAGGTGTTATTTGAGTCCTTAGCATGATTTGTATAAATTGTTCTGTAATTCTGATTCTACATCCATATTGTTGTGGTCTTACTCTCTTATAGACAACCTGTACATGAACAGTCAGAATGGTTATTACTACCACTCTCAGACTAGCCTGGATCGCTCTCCTCTGGAATACAGCAGTGGAGGACGTTTGCGCAACGGAAGTGTCTACAGTGCCCACAGCACCAGCTCTCTGACCAATCCCCAGCACTACCATCAACCTTCACCTATGTCCTCCAACCCATCTATTACTAGTGATATCACCAGACCCGATTATGTCCCTTCTCATCGCCACAGTGCTCTTATCCCACCATCTTATCGTGCAACTCCTGATTATGAGACAGTGATGCGCCAGAAGAACCGAGGTGTAGGGGGAGGAATGGTTTTATCTCAAGAACACCGACAGAGCCACTCAATGAGAAACTTAAACATTGGAAACTCGTATGCTTACAGTAGACCAGACCCTCTAGTATACAGCCAACCAGAGATAAGGGGAGAACCATCCCAATATCACCACTATCCCTTTAATTTAAGCTCCAGCTTCCACAGCCCTTCTCCATACCCCTATCCTGCAGAGCGGAGGCCTGTTGTGGGGGCAGTCAGTGTCCCAGAACTCACAAATGTGCAGTTACAGCAGGCACAGGATTATCCAGCCCCCAACATCATGAGAACACAAGTCTATCGACCACCACCACCATATCCATATGCCTATCCTCGTCCTGCTAATAGCACACCTGATCTGTCGCGTCATCTGTATGTCAGCAGTAGCAATCCAGACCTGATCATTACAAGGCGTGTGCATCACTCAGTCCAGACTTTTCAAGAAGACAGCCTGCCTGTTGCACATTCATTGCAAGAAGTTTCAGAGCCTCTTGTCTGTGGGCCCCCACATAGACAGCCATACCATGCTCAGAAGCGTAACTCCATTGAGATTGCTGGTTTGGCACACAGTTTTGAGGGGATGAGGGTCAAAGAGCAGACTGTGTCTTGTTCAGCTGTAGAAACAGCCACCCCACCTCCAGTGTTGCATGGTGGTCGCTCCCAGGGATCACAGTTAAATGTGTTTTTTGAACATACAAAGACAGATAAGAGGGCAGATAATAAAGAGGATGTGCACTATGGACATAAAAAGTCACTGTCTGATGCAACGATGCTGATTCACAGTAGTGGAGAAGAGGAGGAGTTTGAGGATGATAGTGGACGCCACACTCCTCTATCGCAGGAGGCAATTCCAACCATTGTGTCTGAGCAGCCACAACAGCAGCATCACAGCTTGACATCTCTCCCCTCTTTTATAACTCAGCAGTCGACTCCCATCGATCCTCCTCCTGCATATCCTATAGGCTCTACCCTCGATCCCTCCATAGCTAGTTCTTTGGCCTACAAAGTTCACCCTCGCATCCAAGTAGATGAGCCTCTCTCCCTGCTGTCAGATTTCAGACAGCCTAGGATTATGCCCTCCGTATCGGAGGGGGACCTGAGTGACCAGGCCAAGCAAAAGTCTAAGAAAGACTTTAAGAAAAGGCCTGTGTCTGATGTTCCTCCTGGCAAGAAAACTGTGGAAGGTTTACCCCCTCCGGTGAGTCCTTTTCCAAACGTTTTAATAATCTTTTAAATCTTTTAATAATGCGCCTAATAACTCAGCAATTGCCAGTTGTTTTGACTGTATTAGAATAGTACATAAGTACTAATAATTAGTAATAATTAACAGACTCCATACCTAAATGAATTTTTTTAGCAGCATTTCACTTTAAACCTGTATTAATATAAGGATAATTTTTTTAAAAAACAGTTTGTGTATTTAGCTTGTTGAATGTTATTGCAGTTTTTTTTAACCTAAAGAAGCCATCATGTGTTTATGTCGAGCAGTAACTTTGTCCTCGTGACCTGAGTTCTCTGCTCCTCCTCATTGCTTTGTGTGGGTGTTTCCACTAACACAATGAAACTACTTGTGTTGATTATGTGAGAGGACAAGCTGTTAGGTATTTAGATAAAAAAATAATGTTTTAGAGTCAACTAAAGATGCCATAATGAAATAGAAATAACAGTATAATGGATCACAGGAGATGAGCTTGGATCATGTGTTTAGTGTGCCTGCACACACATGGACTGCTGGAATCGAGTGACTGCAGTATGTTTACACTTCAGGCAGATGGTTATCATATTGCATTGTGTAACAGTAGATATAGTTTTGTTTGTTTTTATACTGTTTCATCATATTTTTGCTCTTTAGAAGGGACTGAAAGAGGTTTCGGTGACTAGGATTTAATGACGCAAACAGGTTTACAATTTGAAAGTATTAAAAGAACGCAGTTCCACAACCTTGGTAAACCAGAAATGCGACATTCATGAACAAAACACCTAATTGGGCTGCTCTGTCCCTCCCCTCTAGTCAGTCTACACTTTGGCCAATATTCCTTCTCATTCGTCACGATGTTTCACTCTCTGCTTTCAAAAAAGGGGACGAAGAAAGGAGCCAGGTCAGGTCCTCTGAAAGTTGCCCATCTTAATGGCTTGTCGGTGTCCAGGCAGCCAATACATGACGTCAAAGATGAGCCAGAGGAAGCGTCCAATGATGAGAGGGTAAGACGCTCACATGTTTGTGTTGTTCAAGTTGTGTCATAGTCGTGTTTATTAGTTCAAAACTTAAAAAATAAACGTGTTACTTGTTTACTGGTTTTAAAAGTTGATTATGATCTGCCAGCTTTGTTGAATAAGTAATCTTGTTGTGTATTTATGAACATTACACGAAGTACAGAGTTCATGCTTTATTTCCTGACTTTCAAACATATTAGTTAAGCAGTTTAGTTCATCTTTATGTTTTGGCAAAGAAAGTAAATTTCCAACATTTTCTTTAGTTTCTAAAGGACTTTGTGTCCAAACGTAAGAGTTATTAACCAGATTTGCTATTACCATCTCAAAGGACATTAATATGATTGTAAAGTGTACTTTATTTTCACCTAATGTAATTAATTTATTTATTTGTCTAAAATTACACCACTGCAGATTAAAGATAAAATAATAATTTGAAATGTAATTAATTTTTGGTACTCTTAAAACTAGTCTGTTCCAGGATTTTACTTTTATTTTGGGATTTTTCAGAAGCTGATCAGAGTAAAAATGCCATTTTTGACCTTGTTTTTATAATAAGTTTGACTTTACTGCCGCGCCGTGAGCCACAGTTTACAGTAAATTCCTCTTAAAGCACAATTTTTTTTTTTACTGTAATGAAAGTGAAAGTACAAATGATTCCACTGTTGTACTGACTGGATGTGTATCCTGTTATGAGCTCATTTTGTTGTTCTGTTCGTATTTAAGCATGCATGAAAAATTTCATGAATGTAAGGACTGAGTTTAGCCCTAGAAAGTCAGCTTGTGATGAAGTTGATGATAGATCGGAACCACATTGCCTGTGAAAATGATGTATATTTCTGTTTGCCAGTGTAAACTGCTGGAGCAGCACATGTATAGCGGGGAGATCTTAAAGGAATATGAAAGTATCCCAACCCGCCTTCCAGGAGGAGAGTGCACCATTGCTCAACTACCAGAAAACAGTGACAAAAACCGCTTCCAAGATGTCCTACCTTATGATGACACCCGAGTGGAGCTAGTTCCTACTAAAGAGAACAACACTGGCTACATCAATGCATCACATATTAGAGTAAGATGCACAGAGTTGGTCTTCTTTTTATAAACCATATGAATTTAAATGGTTAAAAGCCTCAGTTGCAATACTGAGATTTTTCTCCAAGATCATAAACTAGACTTGCATAATACATTTGGAGTATTCCCTGTGAACCTGATCTATCTTCTTAAAACATGTATTTATTGTATTCTTCTGTCATTAGTTAACAGTAGGTGGACAGGAGTGGAGTTACATTGCCACACAGGGTCCTCTGTCAAACACGTGTCAGGATTTCTGGCAGATGGTTTGGGAACAAGGTGTCTCCATCATTGCCATGGTTACTGCTGAAGAGGTACGTTGATGTTTTTATTTAGGCCTTGTATTTTATTTGTCTCATCTCACTAGCCTCTTCACATCATTTTTCTGTAGGAGAATGGACGAGAGAAAAGTTACCGCTACTGGCCCCGACTTGGCTCTCGTCACAACACTATGACATACGGTCGCTTCAAGATCACCACACGATTCCGTACGGAGTCTGGCTGCTACGCCACCACAGGCCTAAAGATCAAACACCTTGTGACCGGACAAGAGAGAACCCTCTGGCATCTGCAGTATACGGACTGGCCTGACCATGGCTGTCCTGAGGATTTCAAAGGATTCCTCAGTGAGCCATTTTTTTTATCAGATCTTTAAACACTCACTGAACATGTTTTCCAAAATGTGCACAATTTGTTAACACAATTACATCCAATTACATCTGTTGCATCCCCAGCCTATCTGGAGGAGATCCAGTCTGTGAGGAGACACACAAACAGCATCAGTGACCCAAAAAATACCAACCAGCCTGTGCTGGTTCACTGCAGCGCTGGAGTGGGCCGAACTGGCGTCGTTATCCTTTCCGAGATAATGATTGCTTCTCTGGAGTACAATGAGGTACTTACCTTCATGCTGTGAAAGTTTAAGAAGATAACCCCTGTGGTATACATGTTTATTTTAAAATAAAATGCTGTCTCTTTCAGACACTGGATGTCCCAAAGATTCTAAGGGCACTGCGTGCTGAGAGGATGATGATGGTTCAGATGTTGTGTCAGTACACCTTCATTTACAAGGTCCTCATTGAGTACCTCAGAAACTCCAGGCTGATTTGATCATGGACAGAATATCTCAGATATTGGCAAGGTGGACACTGTACAGCATCAATGCAGCTTGCTGATTCTGTTCAAAATATAGAGGCCAAAATTTGAACTTAGTTTTGGCCAAGTATTAAGAGGATGTGTGAAAATACAAGATAGTTGCATAAAAAAGCACAATCACTGTGACTGCTTCTGAACAGTATTATCTATAGATGTTTTTAAAATCAGAATTAATAAACCCAGCACTTTCATACTATCATTCTGTACATACTGAACCAATATTAAGCTGCATAATTAAAATATATTATAGATGAGTGTCAAAAAAGTTGATTAATTTATCTAAGGACACTTTTTAAAGTGTATCATTTGGAGTGCTGTTGCTTTAAATGCTCTGAAGGATTTCTTTGTATGGTAGGAAAGATGCTAAAATGACGATGTCTCTTAAAAACAAAAGGTATATTGTGCGGAGAAATTGGATGGACATTACCTCGTCCCACATATGATGCAAACTTAAATGACCTGAGATTGAGTTTTGGAATTTAGCTCAAAATAAGCTGAACAGAGGTCATGGATCATCGAGTAGAGATGCATTGCACATTTGAATAAAATGTCTTTTGAAGTTTTTGGGTAAAATGGGAAAAATCTTGTTTTTATCTTTTTAGAAACTATTGAACTTGAGAAGTTTATCAGAGCAAGACTTCTAAACTTTAAAAGTTGGTATATTATGACCCAGTGCCAAAATATCGGCACTGTTGAGCAGATAGTTTGTATTTTAGTATAAATGGGACTTTTTGTTGCAGTGAAACCCTTTTTGCAAAACCATTAAAGGCACCTCAGATCCTCAGTTATCCCAGCGGAGCCTTTATTTAATCGTCAGTGTAAAAAACAACGGCCTGCTACGTAGGAGGACATGCTACAGTGTGGGTGCAGTGAGCTGCTGTGTTTAAAGAGGGTCTGATAGACGGGCCTGCTCCAGTTTAACCATTCTGGCTGCCATGTTTGTTTTCAGGCCTGGAATGTCGTCGCAGACGTTCCTACATTACCAAACAACCTAACTATTAATGAGATCATGTCTGACTAGTCAGTCTGTTTCTTACTGCAGCTGTAAGCGATGTGTGCAATCTGCAAAAAACTTTACACACTGCGAGTAGCTTTTAAACAACTTGAAGCCACATTTTTTCTTTCATTTAAAAGGTGCCAATTTAAGGTGATCCTTATTTCACTAGCCCGGTTTATTTTTTTGGGGGGGGGTCATTTTTATTTTAAGCAAGAAATAAATGCCTCTTATTTGATCCTGAAACTTTACCAACTTGTTTTAAAACCCATCATTTGCATCAGATTAAGTGTTTGTTTTTAGTGTTGTGTTACAATGATGTCTTGAAACTGAAAAGACCCTTTTGTTTCCAAAATGTAAACCTTTTGTCCTTGTACAGGTATGTTGTTGACAATGTAAAATTCTGCTTTAATGAATACTGGTTACAATAGAAACTGTGTATAAACTGTATTGAACAAACCACGTATTGATACTGAAGAAAAATGTGTAAATAATTAGCCAACAAGTATTTGGGGACAATTTGTTTTTGTTACTTTAAGCTATTATACCACCTTGTGGTAGATAATGATCAATAAAAAAAATAGTATAGCCAGGTAAGCATTCATTATTTTAAATCGGGAGTGGAAAGGTGTGAAGATATAAATATGAATAAAAGGTTGTATCATTACTAGATTAAATGGGAGAGATGTTCTTCAATTTACAGTGTAAAATACAGATTTTAAAACAACTTTTATGTGCTTTATATCACAAAACACACCTGAGGATCATACCGCTTCACCACAGCTGCATTTAGTGGTCAGGCTTTACAAGTGTTGGTTAAACAGGCAACACTAAGTTTCTACTGGATGTAACCTGCATTGGCCACAATAATATAACCATCCTTCAGTTATTGGGAGTACGTTCAATACTCGGGCTACTTATTTAAAGCTTACAGCTTTTATCTTAAATGTATTTTCTTGGAATAGTACAAGTAGTGTCTCAGCATACAAAAGGAGAAGTCTCAGTGAAATACTACATGCAGTCATGAAAAGCAGACCTAACTTTGAGTTTTGATGTATCACATCTTCAAATAAGTTCACCACAGATTAACAACATTACGCTGCCATTATGTAAATGCTGGTCTGGAGCATTCATTGAGGAAAAGCGTCAGCTGTGATCTCTTTAAGAGTGTTCCTCAATTTCATCCTCAGGACCTTCTGCCTTGTATGTCTTAGATGTGTTCCTACCCCAATACACCTGACTCGGGTTCATGAACCTAACCATAACATTCTTTGCAGCTTGTTTACAAGCCATTAATTAAATTTAGGTGAGTTAAAGAAGGGTTCCCTTTCTAACATGCAGAGCAGGAGGTCCTGAGGACTGGAATTAAGAAACACAGCTTTAGGAGAACATGGCAGCACAACACAATGGTTCCCTGAGTCCAGACCTAAACTAGACCTAAAGCATAAACATCCATCCATTTTCTACTGCTTTTCCCTGAACGGGGTCGTGGGGTACACCCTGGACAGGTCGCCAGTTGTGCATAAACAACTGCCTGCAAATTTTGAAATGAAACAATGGAGGAATATTTTGCTAAATTCTTTTACACTAATGATGTGAGACTGACAACGCTGTGCAGAATGATTGCTACAAGCAGTTGTACAACTTTATCACACAGTGTTTCTGCATTTTGGCTTAGTTTTTTAAATAACATGGTGCAAAATGTAAAGTTTTTTTTACATCTTATTTTAAAACCTTTAATTTCAAGTCAGGAAAAACAATGTCCTGATGCATAAACCTGATGTACGTTTTGCTAAATTGATGTCCATGCAGAATTGACAGTGTGCTGTCACAGTCTGAAGAACCTTTGAAGTGCATTGCAAAGTACTACAACTGTTAGAAGTTTTGATATTTATAAACCACAATTTACTTGTTAGCTGAATATAGGACATTATGGCCATCATGGCCCAGAACAAATTATAAATCCTTTGTGATTCCTGTAATCATGATACTACTTTACCTTAAACACACACAGCATAGGGGAAAACTGGACAAAATCTAAATCGCTGAATTAAAAAAACAAAAGATGAAAGAGTTTATAAAAATCCTCTAAAAGAGGTTCTCCAATGAGAAGAGGTGCGCAGTCAGTTTTGCTTGTAAAAACACTGAGCTGAGGTCAAGTAAAATAATGCTGCATATGTAAAAAACTACATCTGTGTCACTGAAAAAAGCAAAATGATCTACACTAATACTGGTATCGTCCTTTCTTTCCTCCATGTCCTCCATAATCTCCATGTCTACTGTGTCCTCCTTGGTTCCATCCACCTCCTTTCCAGCTTCCCCCTCCTCTCCCACTGCCCCGACCGCCTCCTCCTCCTCCCCAGCCTCCTCCACCCCCACGTCCTCCTTGATTCCAGCCCCCACCACGTCCTCCTCCTCCATCTTGTCTTTTCTGCCACGGTGGCATCTCAGGAAGCGGGGGTTCTATCTCGGATGGACGCCCTCCTCGGTCGGGTACCCTTCCCATCAGGATCTGTGGGGAGGAGAACAAAACGGAGGCGTTTCTTATGAGTAAAACTGCCAGATATAAGCCTGTTGTTTTAAAAAGGGAAGTGTTTGGTTGTTTACTGCACCTTGTTGACAGCACACACAGTCGTCTCTCTGCTTGAGCCGCTGCTGGTCTTCACAACATGGCAGATTTCTTCTCTGGCAGCCAGCAGCTCAGCCATGCCCACTGAGGACTGTGGTCTCAGAGAGTGTCTCTTAGGTTGGTAGGCTCTTGCCATACTGTCCACTTTCTCCTGAGAAGAAAGTTTGCATTTATCAGTTAAAAACAGACGAGTGCACATCAGTTTAATATGTGATGATCACGTGAACATGCCTTGGCTCTGTCTGACCATCCAAAGGACTGAACAGTGACATCCAGTCGTTTGATCAGCATCCTGCGCCGACACTCATACTCTGACAACAAAACCTTATTGATGTTGTGCAGCTTCTCCTGCAGGCACAGAATCCACAGCAACAATGAGAAAAACCTTACCAAGTGAACCCGAATACAGATGCATGTAAAAGGAGGTTCATTGCATACCCATTGCTCACTGTCGAGACATTTCTTCAACACTGGGTTTCCAATGTAGGCCTTGGGAAGATCTTCAAGTAGTTCTTCAACCTATAACAACATATTGGAGTCCTATGAAGAAGCTTGCATCTTGTAAATGTATCAAAATGTTCTACACAACATGGGGATGTGGTTTCACTGGAGACCTTGCACATATAACAGGAGTTATATGTATATATAACACCAGGTTCTGAAGGAAGACTTTCTATATTCCTGTTTGGATTTACATAGTTTTCTACTTCTATTTATGAATGTATTTCATTCTTTAGATAAACAAACATAATTTTTAACACCCATTTACACTCAAACTCACTCTTAGGGACAATTTAGAGTGACCAATAACCTTAACATAGATGTCTTTGAACTGGGAGAACGTGCAAACTCCACCCAGCAAGGCCACTGTTTGAACCTCCACCTAACTGAGACTTGAACCAGCAACTTTCTTGCCATGAAGCCACATTGCTCAGCATTTTATGCTAATGTTCAGCGCTTTGGTCAGTGGTTGCAGCTGTTTAAAATAATACAAAAAATAAAGCTAGCTTGTCTTTTCTTATCGGTTGGCATGTCAAACCCACAGAAGAGACTGCTGTCAACAAAATCAAAGTAATAGTGTTACCTTTTTTTGTACAAGAGAGAAAACCTCTGCTGTCTCCTGTCCTTGAGGCTCAGGGACCTTCAGTGTTTCACAAATTGCTGAAAGTTCCTGATGAACCGGACTCTGGTCTTGGTGTTTATCAGAGGCTCGCCTGCTCCTCAACAGCTGGGCCGCCTGAAGCTCAGAGCTAAGAAACACTAGGAAAGGACGTATGTTTTAATTCTTAGATCTTGTACTAACAGAATCTGCAGCTTGATGACTGGTCTAACTTGGACCACTACATACATACAAACTTGAGATGGTCTTTTGCATTTTGCACGCTGCCCTTGAGAATCGCTGAAATTTCTTCTTCATAGGGACAATGCAACTCCTTCAGCAAGCCACTCACCTCAACCTGGAGGCTGTCCATGTCATCTGCATGGAGAACACAGAGAAGAGGGATCTTTAGGTGTTAATTCAAAATTTATGCAAATGTAGTAAGCAAGTGGAAGACTGCTAAAGTAATTAATATGATAGAGCTATACACATCACTTTGACTCGCGCTTCACAATTATACCAGTAAGTGTTGTAATTGAAAGTGTTGTTTCCATCATAGTTTAAAACGCACAGATAAATGTATACTACAATTACAAATACACCGTTACATAAATACCATTAGAGTTTGAATTAATAACGTCGAGGGTGCAAACCAGAAGGATCACGTGACCTTATACTGGCCTGAAAGTGGACTGTTTAAGAATATAATGAGAAGTGACAGATATGTATAACAGTCTGTAGTAAGTAGCTTTTGTACAACAGATTAAAATAAGCAATTAATTCCAAGGCGATCAGTTTTAAAGGTGGATTGACGTGGTATACCTGGTCCTGAGGTAATGCTTTCCTCCAGGTTACACAGCGGCTGCAGTTTGGATACACACCACCTGCAGAGCTGTACATAATCAGGGGAGGACAGGCCTCCTTCTGCGGCTCGGAGCAGCGCCTGCTCCTCCAGCAGAGGACCATCATAACTGGGACCGTAATACAGAATGAAAATTTATTAAATACTATAAAAGGCTTAAGACTGGAAATCTCGTCATAGGTCATATACAAGCACACACTAACAGCATATACGAATTTTAAAGATTAAAATAAAACAAACTATAAATCCAAAGCTGAACAGTTACCCAATATGCTAACAGTGGATTAGCTTACCCGAGCTGCTCTAAAGAGTCCAAAATGTCACACTCCATCGCCTAATTGTGCTTTTTTTCCTTTTCTAACTGTAATTATTTTCTAAAAACATGACAGCGTTACATATAGGTCTGTATTAACATAAAAAATCATGACATTCATTCATTTCTACAACGGTAAGGTACCTCCTGGGTGTTCCGACTAAATAGATAAGCCGGAGTGAAACACTGTCAATGATATGGTTCCGCTACTTTTTCTTTCTTCTTTATTTTTAAATAATTGTCTCTTTTACTTTAAAGTTATTTAAAACACTTGTTTTCTTTTCTTTATTCTTCTATTTTTTAGGTAATTATTTTAAGCAGTTTTGTTGGTGCTCAATTTTGCTGGCCGAGCACTACTGATGCTACATCACTTTTCTTTGGATTTTTTCTTCTTGTATATTTGCTGTACAGTTGTCCTCTCTTCAGAGCCAAAGACAAGTTTCCATTTTGAGAATCAAATGGACAATAAAGTATTCTGAAAGTGACTCTACATTTATATGGTAGCACAAATTCCGCCAGCGTGAAAAGTCTTACTGAACGACCCAAACTGAAGCTGATGTCTTAAAAAAGACGCATATATTACAAAAATCACAAAACATCACGACAGTTAACACAGAGCTACTGCTGTTTGCTGCCTCCTAGCGGCACATTCCAGAATTGTTTCATTCATGAAGCTGTGTACAGACGCATTACAGTCTGGGATGTGTCCATGCAGCCATGTCTCGGTGAAGCACATAAAACCAGCAGCGCCGAGATCCAAAAACGGCAAAAGGCAATTGCCACTGGCGAACGGAAATTTGCCACTCGCGAGTGGCAAA
>JBAMHV010000021.1:12614656-12626092 GCA_037177535.1 Pseudomugil gertrudae | reverse complement strand
GGACATACGGTTCAGCACGACGCACTGCCATGATGGATAAAATCTTTATTTCTATGCATCACTGTGTACCGGTGCACTTGTGCCCGCCTCGGCTGCTGTTTACACCACTTCTCTGAACACCTGCGTGAAGCTGGCACCCACCCCTCGCGGTAGCGCTGGTTTGTGCCGTTAAAATTTTGAGATTATTTTCAGTGTGGTTTGCGAGGGGAGGGGGGCCAGCTTCACGCAGGTCCCTGAACTACGTCGCGGGGAGACGCACTCCGTCTAAGGTGATGTCACGGGGTAGGCGGGGTATTTTGACGGTCTCTCTGGCGACTCAGTGCAGGCGGGGCAGATGAGTGCGAGGAGCTGAGAGCAAGCCATAGTAAGCTGTTCCCAGTACCAGGTAAGAGACCTGAGTGGTATGACAAAACTATAGTATGGTGCATGTTGCAAAATGCATCTTATTATCATAAATGTGCATAGGATAAACTGGGAAATGGAAAATATAGCATAATATAGGACCTTTAAAAGACATGTCTAGGTATGACATTTGAAATGGATGTAACCATTTACATAGGTATGGGAGTATAAATTAACACTGTTGCAACATAACTAAATGACATTATTCTCTCCATTACCTTGATTTGTGTTAACTTTGCATGGAACGCAGAATAAAAACTCAGTGATGCAATAAAATGACCTTTTACCTAAACAATGTGTGGACTTGTGTCCAGAAAGTTCTGATAAACATTTGTGGGCAAGGAGCAACTGATTCACAGTAGTGATATGCATGTAACATGTTCTGCAGTACCTACTCTATAGGCCTCGGTGTTCCTAAGTTTAGAGAGTTAAACAGATTGCTCAATAGCCAGTAGGTTTTCTTTTACTGTACCATGAGGTCTGGTGGAAGATTGCAGAGTTGACAACTCATCTACTAATTAGATAACTTTGCACCTTTTGCCTCTTCTGAAAATGACTACTTATAAGGACTCAAAGCTGCCACATTGACTCCACACCAACATAACATCTACTTTAGCTTTTGAGAAAAAGGCTTATAGTGATTGGCATTAAGATGAACTGGTAAAGCAGCTGAGCCATAGAGAGCACAGTTACTTGATGAAGCTAGTCCTTATTTAACCTGGGGCCTTTTACTGGATGGCACCTCAATTCTTTGACTTATCCCATCCTTTTTTGTTCATAAAAACATGAAATAATTTTTAAAGCCATAGATAACATCTACAGCACATAGCTAGACCTACCCCTTTTCCACTTTTAAAACTAGTCAAGCCAGTCCTGTTAACACTCAAACATACTTTTGAAGACTGAAAAAGCTAAATACCCAGTCTGGTCAAGTTTCTTATGACTTTAATCTGGGTCCTATGTCAGGTTGCTACTTATTGTCTGGGGCTCTGGGGTGCTACGGCTGAGTGATGTCATCATCTCATAATAAATTTGTTATCTCATAAAAACTAAAGCAGCACAAACTATTTTTTCAGTCCAAACCAGCCCTAATGCAGCATGAAAAAAGCACAAACCATTTTTTTTTGCACAAAAGAGCACAAATGCAGCACAAAAGATGGTATGTTCGCTAAGTGTTATATGGGGTGAGGTGCAAGCTTCACGCAGAAATGCTGCAGCACCACATCTACAGATAATCCCAATGACTGAGATAGATGTGCGTTCCATTTTTGTCTGACAGTATCTCCTGTTCTGACTGCAGCTGGAAGAAAAACGATTGTTAAAGATGTTGCTCGCTGCTTTTTATCTAAAAAAAAAAACCCTAAAGGGGTCTGTAACTCATTATGTATAGTGGAAGAATGACCAAGTTGGCAACACTTCAAGTTACTGGCTTTTTCCACACAAAGGTGCACATACTATGAAAATTAGACGAACTGTTCCAATTTTTATGTGCACAACTTTCACATGCACATGGTGTTTCCAACCCTGCCACTGTCTGGGCAAAATGTTGCACAGCCGGTCTCTACAGGAAGAGGCGAGATTATCTGTGTAACTGGGACTGATAAGATAATACAGGAGGGGTCATGCTTGGGTTCAGTGAGCAGGTAGCAGCAGAGGATTCATCAGCACTAATCAACACAGTCTACCTCTCCTACAACAGAGGTTAGGTCAGCTATTACAATGCAAAGATAAACTAGCAGAAATTAGGGGCTGTGAAGCCCACCACTCATGCTACATCCAATCACATAACTTACTTCACATGTATTGACTGGCTTCCAATATACATGTAAAAACTCTTAGAGGAGTCAAACATATTGATTGTTTGACTAGGAGAGGATTAAATATTTTACAGCCCCCTCTCTCTTTTATTAATGTTTCAAGATAAACAACTTTTTTGCCATTTCAAAATGCCTTTCTGTTAAATGATTACAACACTAAAACACACCTTGGTTTATGTCTTCAATGGCCCGGCGTATGCCCCGGTCAAAGGCACGAGCATCAGCAGGGCTCTGGAACGTTAGTCCAAACTTCTTGTCATTGATCCTCCAGTGGTGAAAGATGGGTGTGACTTTGTTGTACACCAGGTCTCTCTGCAGAACACACTCCAGGACCACCTAAGAACACACAGTTCAACAGTAAACAAGATGTGCATTTCATGATGCTAGGAAGCACATCAGGCTTTAAAACAGGCACGTTCAACCATTCTAACACACGTATTGAGGAATAAAAGAAAGTGAGCACTGGAGTATATTTCTACATCTGGAACTACATACTGTATGCAACTCCAGAATTTCCAAAATAGATGACCTTGAACCCCATAATTTCCCATACTTTCTTGGATAATTTGTTAAACACACTCTTAATGGCAGGTTTCTAATTACAGATTATATTACAAATGAAGAGCAGTGGTGACATGAGGTTGTGGATGCGTGGTTGATGTTTTGAAGCCAGGCAGCCAGCTAGCGGTGCAGGAAGAGGCCATTTCTAAAGCCTATTATTAATCAGGACTACTGGGCCGTCCTCTAGGCAGATTAAATGAAATGAGAGATGGCCATTACAGTCCATGAGGTTTTTACAGACATGCACAAGAGGTGGCTCAACAGAGTGTGAATGTGTGACTGTGCTTATAGTGATCTAAGCAAGAGAATGTGTGCACAAGAGCTGGTGAGATGAAAAGATCAATGACCCAAGTAATACACTGTCCATCTTCATACCGCAAGTACCTTGTTTGAGGACACTAAGCACAAATACTCAATATATGACAGTAATACATTCCTCCCTGGATCAGGACAACAGTCAACATTTTAAGAGGCTGTTACATAAGAGATCACTGATCAATGTTATGTGTATGTCAGAGGTAAAGTACACAGGTCTACTGTCAGTTTATCTGCTTTTTAACCTCAAAGCAAGTGGGCCACAACACATCGCACCTGCGCACTTGTCCCAATGGTACTATAGCATACCTGCCTCGCGAGGTAGGAAAAAGAGGGACATGGAGTTATGTTCTTGTCCCCCACACATGAATGGATGTGAGGGGGTGTTCACAGTGCCTCTGGGGGTCAGAGTTTGGAGGCGAGACTGAATGGAGCCGGAGCAGGTAAAGTGACCGTGCAGCAGGATCTGACAGAGGAGGAAGTATCACAGTTGCATGGCAGGACGATACTTAACACCGCATTCCACAATGTGCTCAAAGAAAAGAGCAGAGGAGCCACCTTTTCAGAAAAAGGAGACATTAAAGGGAATACAAGCAGGACATATTTAAGGGGTAGAGGGACAAAAAGAGCTGGAGGTGTGACATTGAGAAGACACATATTTGCCACCAGACCTATGATTTAAAGCTAATAAATTGTATTTTGGTGGTTACCATAAATCAAAATAATCTCATAGTAAGTTTAACTACAAATAAACTTTAACAAGACTAGTGCAGCAAAGAAAAGCTTTTAGAGAGAGCCTGGAGTACACCAGAGTCAGAGCTGCATCAATCAGAGGGAGTAAAAGACTGCTAATGACAGAAAGTGAGGTGGAGTGGCAGAGAGCTTAGCCAGTGATTTGTCATAATCCAAGAGCCGGTATAGTAAGTAATCACCAACCAATTAGATCTGTAGTCTTAAGAGAGTCAAAGAATGAGAGAGAGAAAGAGAGAGAAGGGAGGGAGCAGGAAGGAGAGTGATTGGTAGCTATATGGAGAGCCAGCTGAGTCATCACCAGCACACTCTGTGCCGCATCACTGCGCTTATAGACAGAACCCCTCCACCTCTTTCTTCTTTCTCCCATCTTTCTGGCTCCACCTCCATTTCCTGCACTTTGACTACATACTATTCCCATTTGAATTCATCTCCCATCTTCTACATCCCAATGATACAGTTTCTGACAGCCAAACTATGCCTTTTACACCAAAAGTAAATGCTTTATTCTTCTCTCTAGCCCAGGTTGCTGTTAGAGGAAGATTTTTTGAGATACCTTCCCTATTCTTTTAATTTCTGGTTAAAATAAAACATGATAATTATACCCTTTAACCCCAAGGATATACACAGCATATGATAAACTATATTCCTTTTCTGCATTTCAGACATGATAAATCAAACAACTGTTCTGGTTGTTTTGTTTCAACAAGATTTAAATAGCATTATTCATACAGCATAATTATTGTCTTCCATTTACCTCTGAAAACAAAACATTGGTGTTCTAGTCAAAAAAAGAAAAACTGTGGTAACGAGCACTGATATTGCATCTTTTTAACAGCATATTTTGATGTGGTTTTGTTTGTAGTTGCTGTTTGTTGAAATCATCAATCTGCCTTTTCTTTTAATGCCCTCAGACTGTTGGTAGCGGTGCGGTTGACGCCAACACCCTGGCACTGGGTGGCATCCTGACAGACCTACATATGGCTGGGTGTTTGTTGTGGTAACTGGGGACTCTAGTGGTGATAGGGGTGTTTCACCACATCCCAGAACAGTTGCTGGTGTCTCTGAACCATGTCTGTCCCATGTCTGAACAACAGCATTCCCGTCACACCCTTTCCTGTGCCACACACATGCTCAGATAGCAACGCACAAAACACAAACATGTCATAAACACAAAACAGACAGAAAATGAATTGAGCCAAAGAAGATAAAATGGTCATTTGGTAACAAGCTGTAAAAACTCTTTAAATCTTTAGGAACCAGCCATTCTGCTTATCATGGTGGCCTCTTCTGTCTTATAAAAAGGGCATTTTTCACCCAAATAGACTCATAACTACAGATCTGATACTATCCTGCAAATCAACCTCATCTGTTTTACATTGAAAGCTTAGAGTGTGTATGCAACAAAACCTACTCGGCTTAGCAGCAACTACTGCCAAAACCTCCCAGGATTATTACCATATCACATGAATTTCTTAGATCGTCTTGTTACTTTGACTATGATCTTTGGTAATCCAATGTAAAATAGCTATGTGCATTATAAAAGCAGAAAATAAACCACCTAATGTAGCAGTGATTAGAAATAATCTTCACATGTTCCACAAAAAGGCATTTTATGTAATCTTTACATTTGTAAAGAATACAAAGGACAACAAATAAAACTGTCAGAATTGTAATATTTAATCATACCATTATTTGTAATACAAATAACTACAATGTTTTCAATTTTGTAAACATTAAAGGAGAAAATTGCAACGTGTGGCATGAGCCACACCTCCCTCTACCACTTTCCCCACTCGCGTTGTCTGCAAATGAATATGTAAAGTGCAAACACACTGAGCAAAACAGGATCACTACTGTGGAACATGTCCAAGTAACTTAGAATGCTTATGTTGTTACTTAGAGTAGAAGCAGAGTTAGCTCTGAGTCGCCCCTAGCAGTGCTCTTCACTTTGGAACTATAGGGCCAATATTATTCTAGTTCTGACCCTTTCTTTACCCAACAACTTCTTCACAATGATTTTAGTTGTTGTTAGAGGTAATGTCGGATCCTAGATGTCTTCACATTAACATTGTTTTTCCATCATTTTATTTAGAAAATACTGTTTCAATATCTGCTTGCTTTAGTTACTTATGGAGGGAGAGTCAATGGCTCAGAGAAGACAGAGAAAACTGCATGAACATACATGAACATGCGGCCGAACCAGCTGGCAAACACAGGGCTGGAGATCAACACAGAGGGATGTAGAACAAACAAAAAATACATTAATTTTTCCAAAGTGTTTACTAAATTTAAAGCATAAAAGCCCTGTAGAAGCTTGTCAACATGTTTCACACCAACAGGAGAGTCATGTAAGATGCAGCCATACTATTTGGTGCAACATGGGGTTTAGTTTTTCCCCCCCATCAACACTTCAGCAGGGAGTGGAGTCATTTATCATACAGCTAATCACTGACAAGACAATTTACAACATGAGTCTACAATTACCTCACATTCATAATACTTGTTAAAAGTTGTTGGAAGACAAACAACTGGTTATCTTTAAGTTTTATCAACACAAACACATTCACAGTTTTAACAGAATGACCAGAAACGTATTCTCTGACCACAAATGGTCTTTGAAGAGCAACAGATATTTAAAAAAAGGTAGGTAAATGTGTGTACTAAAGAACCACCAGCTAAAGTGTCAATGTTAAAGCTCATACTCCATCCTTCAGCCTCCATCCCACATTCTTTTCTTGAGTAATCTGCCCTTCTCCCTGATGATGTCATCATGCATCACAGTTATTTTCAGATACCTGTGCTATGGAGGAAAGCCAAAAAACACTTCCTGTGTGTGCACGTGTGTATGCTAACACTGAGTATGATGGAGAAAGGAGGGGAGCCTTTAAAGGGGTCATGTTGACCATATTTTAGAGAATACACCATTTCTTATTTATATTACATGAGTTTGCAAGGGAATATTAACTAAAAACATAAGTTACATGTAAATAATTAATGGGAATTTAAACAATATAAAACAAGACAGTATTTGCAAACATTGACTTGAGGTTCTTACCAGCTTGTCTTTGAGCCTTTCACCCTTGATGTGGAACTCGACAGCAGTGGGACTAGGACTGGGACTTGGGCTTGGAGTGGGACTAGGACTTGGACTACAAGGGCTGAGATTGCTGCCACTGCCTCCACTTCCTCCACTGTGGGTGCTGCTGCTGTCCTCTGCCCGGCTGACTTTATAGACAGTGACACAGCTAAGTCCTCCACCCCCCAAGGGAAGCCACCCACCACTGGAGTCATCCCGAGTCATGACCACTGCTCTCACGCGCGCATAACTGTCACTGCAGAAGAGGAAGGGAAGACAACAAAGAAAACACTACTGTTAAAAACACACGAAACACAAGTTATTACAATACTGCATTTCAATTTTCTAATCAGGAATCTTTTATTAGATTTTATCACCTGGACTACAAAAGCATCATCACAACAACATGGCCTCAGCCTACATGAAATATCAACCCACATGGTACAGATGAACTGCGGTATGAACGGCAGAGCTGATACTAATCTTGGCATTCAAAGCTTTGAACCTAAGGACACTTAGCATTCTAATACTGATCTTGATGTCAACTACCATAGCAACAACTCGAGTATCTTAAAAACCAAGTTGTAGTACAGTACTTAAAATGGTATAAATAGCACAAACAATGGTTAGTAAAAGTGCAGCGAGGAAACAAAAATCAAAATAAAACCTGCCCAAATATGGTCTAAATGAAGGTAACTAAACAGAAATATTAACATTAAAACAATACTGAGATTTAACCATATAAATAAAAAAATTATTCACATAACAGACTATTAGCTCTCTTAAGCTGTCGGTGTACGTTTAATCTCAGCTAAAAGGTGATTGACCATGTGGTCAAGTTCAAGCTCTTGCCAGTGCTGATTTCCAACCTTCCCTATAAAGCAGCTGGTTTTAAACTCAACAGCACATGACGGGCGACTCTAGCCCACATCGCCCTCTATCCTTTGAATCTGAATGTAAACATTAAGACAAACATTTACTGCAATGTTGTGGAAGGTTATTCATACTGCGAGCAAAAATAGGGCCTTATAATTTCAGAAAAACAAAGCAATGCAGAAACTCCAGAATTATGTAAAATTTTAATAAGTTGTAAGACACAGAAGGAATTTGCTCATTTGAGGGCGTCGAAACCAAATAACAAATTAGGAATCAAATATATTTTAATAAATGCAGCAGGGCTGAACAATTTTGGGGAAAAGAGAATAAGAATTATTTTGATTTTCTGATTAATACTGAAACTGGGTTAGTAACTCCATCTTTTACATTTTTTTTTTACATGAGATGGAGAATTACCAACCAGGATTGCAACCAGTGGCTAAAACACGGAAACCTGAAGGCTACATTTCCTTTTAAAAGCGCTTAAAGTGTTGCATTTGTAAAAAGTAAATAACTGATGTTATTTACACCACAGCCCATTGTTTCTGCATCTACAGGATTTCTGTACTGTACACAATGGAGTTCTACCCCGATGTGTCACGTGGCGTCATGTGCACACCATCACTGTAGGTATTAAATTACAACTTAAAATTCATCCAATATTTTTAATAGGTTTTTTTTTTTTAAAGTCAACATTATTATCAGAGACTTTAACTGTAAGAACATTGAATAAAATTGTCTTCTTGTCAGAAAACTGACAAGTTGGACTGTTTTCTCTAGTTTTAAAAAACCACAAGTAAAGCGAATGAATTTGTAAAACAGCGGCTGCTAAACATGTGAAATCCTAACCAGGTGTACTGTTTATTTTTATGAAACGGAAGTGCAAATGAAGCTATCTTATCTGTCATTCCATTTTCTCCCTTTTTGCTGACTTCAAGTCAAATGATTAGATATGAGCAACCGGAAATAACAAGTCTTGGTGTGCTGAGGGCAGCGTTTTGCACAAATTGTTGGTAACATATTAAGGATTAGGATCAGAAAACCTACTGAAAGTCAAGTATGCAACAACTGGATGTTTTCCATTGACACGCTGTTGTTGTGTTAAAGTTAACCAGTAAAATGTTTGTAAAGTCTCTTTTAAAACTGAGGCAAATTATGAATTAGGGACTTTGATAGCCATAGCATTATTAACATACAATATATTAAAAAAATCAATATGTAGTCTTAAAGAAGAATATATGGACTCAGCCTTTTGCTTCTTCTGACCTTTGGTCTTGCATGTTCCACACCCTTAGCAAACCTCAATGTCCTGGTTCTTCTTAGTTAGTAATTAATCCAGGAGCCAGTAAGCATTAAATCTGAAGCCATCTTCTCTTCATATGAAGGAGATCCTACCCTGGCATTCTACAAAGATGACCCAAATTCCCTAAAAATTACTCCTGAGCATGACAGATAAATTAAAAAGTATACACAGTTCCTAAATCAAGACATACACAGTCTACTTTGAATAAAGACAAAGACATTTAGGCATTTACTGTACATATATAAATTTAAAATAATCTGATCTTCATATTACTGATATATTCATCCCATTTTCCACCTTTTCTCCACAACCACTGAGGAACCTTTTTTTTATTTTTTTTAAAGAGTTTTCCATTTTAGTTTAGAGGGCAACATATAATATTCTAAAAGGCATTTAATCTATCCAGCTGACTTTAAGTAAACTGGTATTCAATAGGGGAAAAATTAATCTATTCCAAATTTACCAAATCTTGATCAAATGGGAATGGTCAACATTAAAACTGAACAGAAACCTTCCATTACTAAATTCTTGACATTGTTATGTAACCTCAACAATCATATGTAGCAATCACTTGTTGATTTCACAACTAATGTAAATCTGTTCAACAACTAATTTATTTTAAGCAACACAAAAACTACTTTGGCAAACAACAAGTTTATATAATAATTTAAAAAATTTCAAATGGACATTTTCTCAGGTATTGCTGGAAACTACTAACTGATCAATGAAAGACACTTTCGACAGACAAAAAAAACTTTTTTATGAAAAGTACTGATTGTATAATTACAATAAAGTAGTAAGTATGATGATAACACCCTGTTATCAAGGAACATCTTAGACTTATGGCTCCACAACGTAAGATGACAAGAAATATGAAAAACATGTTTAACATCATAACTTTTATCCTGTACTACTTTGCATTCACAGTGAGACATTCTTTCTTTCAAACTTCCTCCTTGTAATCACACACAAACATCCTTTTAATGTCAGCTTACAAGAGTATCACCAAACGTCTTCTGACACAGCAGAAAAATGTGTTTCTGAGCAGTACTGAAAGAAGAAAACACTGTTGCTCTCACACCCCTTCATGGACCCCAATAAAAGATGTGGGTGATGGGTGCAGAAGGGGCTGTCAGTCAGTCAAGGGTCTCTGGGGTGAACAGAAGGCAGGTGGTGGTGTCGCTCAGCCATGACCAGGCCACAATAACCAAGGTCTGACCTTTCAGGCCTACTACCATCACCATCACGCACATTCAAGCAAATCATGACACTCACAGGGAGGCATGAAGTAAAGTGAGCTATGTAGTAGTTAATCCAAAACAACAACAACAAAAATACAACCAAGAATAAAAACAAATATATTAATTATTATTAAATTGCTGAAATCAAGTCTCTGCTCCTACAACAGTGACAGTCTAAAATACTCAATTGCCAAAATAAATATTTCAATGTGAAAATGAACCAACACACACACACACACACACAAATCACACTTGCAAAGTTCTGAGTGGGATAGTGGAGACAAAGGCTGGTCTCCACGCCCCTTGCTGAGAGCACACAGTCGAGTGGACACACAATTGAGAGCGGAAGCATATCAGCTGGCCTTGGCATGCAAGCAAAAGGGTGGGTAGGGAGTGGGAAGAAAGAAAGGAGCCCCCATTTCTGAATATTTCCAAGTTATTCTGCTGGATGACTGACTTCATTTCCGACCAAAGCAGGAGAGAAAGACCGGGGGGAGGGGGGGAGGAGTGCTGTGGAGGGCCGGTGGAGGGAGTAGGCTGTGACCATTGTGACTCTATCATGGTAGAGAATAAAGTAACAAAAATTGAAAAAAATATATATATATTTTTTAAAGTCCTTTGTCAGCAAATAATAGCTTCTGTTCATCTATTTCCAATTTTAAAAGTGTGTCAATATTTTTTGGACATGTAAACTATAAATGTATGAAGATTTTTACACCATTTCCAAATCCTTACAAGTTTTGTCATTTTTGTTGGGGAAGTAACAAACAGTATACTAAAGTACAACTTTTACATCCGGCAAAACAGGCAAGTTATTTTCACCTAAAAAGGACCCCAACTTCTTAATCTCAATTATGATAAGAGGTCATTTCAATGTTTTCATAACTGGCATTTATAGTCCTTTTAAAATCACACATTCAAGATTTTCCACTTACAAATGTAAAAAACACAATTGCATATTTACTGGCATGCTTAGATTCAACTTTCAGTCACATATTTATAAATGCCATTTCTGCAAGAGAAGAGAAGAGAAGAGAAGAGAAGAGAAGAGAAGAGAAGAGAAGAGAAGAGAAGAGAAGAGAAGAGAAGAGA
>JBAMHV010000021.1:12596564-12614556 GCA_037177535.1 Pseudomugil gertrudae | reverse complement strand
AGAGAAGAGAAGAGAAGAGAAGAGAAGAGAAGAGAAGAGAAGAGAAGAGAAGAGAAGAGAAGAGAAGAGAAGAGAAGCATGTGCAGACCAGGCAGCTATGGGCCTTGAGGCTGGTTGCTCCAGTGTATGGTGGAGAAGGGGGATCCTGGGACAACCATTTCCTAAGTGGACAAAGTAGCCGTTTGTCTGCTGCTCTGGGCCATAGCTCGCTGGGCTCTAGCATGCCATCATGCTTTGCTCCTGTCTCAGCCTTGAGCTTTTCCACCCCAAAGGGGAGTGGTAGAGAGGAGTCCAAGTGGGGGGGGGGGGGGGGGGGGGAGGGGGGAAAGGAAAAAAAAAAACCTTCCCCCCCCTTCTTTTTCCTCCCCCCACCACCCTCCCCTTCCCCCCCCCCCCCCCCCCCCCCCCCCCCCCCCCCCCCCCACGAAAAAAAAAAAAAAAAAAAGATGTAGCCTGAGCCTTGGTTGCTCGCCAAGTCACCCTCCCTTTCCTCCACTCAGTCTCCCCCTTCTACCCAGCCCCTCCCCAGGCTGCCTCTCTGTACACAATGGCCGCTTCTCTGCTGAAATTTCACGTTATTGGATCCTGGGCCTGGAGTTTTGTCCTCCCACAATGTCTAGGCAGCGGAGCATGCTGCAAGAGAGACACACTCTGCAAGCTAAAAGCTGGAAAACCATTCCTTCTTTCATTAGCATCTGAAAAGGAAAGAATAGTCCCCCTCACCTCTGTTTTTTTCTTCCCTTTACTCCCCCTTTTCCTCCTCATCTCTTCCCTGTATCAAAACCAGAGGAAGGCTGTCGAGCTCCACTAGAACACTCTGGTTTTAAGACTTCTGAGGACGGAAAATCATTCAAATATAATTGGGGAAATAAACACAAGCTACTTATCCCAATCCGATTCTATAGATTAGCCTCCAAAAAGAAAACAATCTCTAGTTAAGTAGGTGTAACACGGGAGGTGGTGTAAAAAGCTACTTTTGATGTGACTCATACCATTTTTTTTTACAAAAATACACAGCTATCCACAACAGCTGTAACATTAAATAAAATATACCCAAAAATGTTCATTCTTCTAGGGTGTTAAATTTCTTTACATTAAGAACTCTAACAATAGTGTGAATATATAACAGTATATTGTATATAAACAGGATACTGAACTTATCTTGCAGGCATTTCTAGAGGAGTAAACATTTAAATCATTCCAGTCCAAATTTAACCAGCGGTAACTTAAGAGTGAAAGTTGCAGGAAGATAAAGGGGTTCAAGTTCTTTCATTGTGATCATGCCTCACTGAAGAAATAACATGCATGCAAGCTGGGCCTGAGCCATCGATTCCAGCAGTGCATCTAATCTAAATGATGCAAACAAGCTAGCCAATTAGCCACAGTTCAAATCCCCTAAATAACCAGAGGCAAACTCAAGGGCACAGACATACCCAAAACAAACACCAACATGGCCTACCACAGATGCATTGCAAATTAAAACATACGGTCAGAGGAAAATACTTTTTAAAGCGCTGTCAGTCATTAACAAAACTGAGATAATTATGAGACAAAGAAAAAACACCAGTCAGTATTACAAGCCTGCTTATATATTAGCTGAAGTGAAAACTAATAAGCTGGCTATAGAAAGAAAAATTTGCCCTATCTCCACTCAACACCTCAGGCTGCTGGTGAGTCATCTCCCTCACAAGAACATTCAGCTTAGCTACCAACTGAGTCAGGAAAGGGAGAAAAAACAGAATAAACCTAGTCTGCTGCTGAACCACGCAGCAAATCCTAACTGCAAATATATTATCATTCAAGTACTACATACCGTGTTGACAAACTAACCAAAGAAACTACATGTAATGTCTATTAAAATGCACCCAGAGCCTAATTATCCTGCAATCCAAATGAAAATATGAACCTGACAAGTACATAAATGTGTGAAGTGCTCACTATGATGACGTTTCTAATACTAATTTTCAAACCAACCTTTCTATTTCCAGATTAGGCCTGAAACCCTTAACAATAATGTCAAAGGTGCCGCTGTGCTGGGGTACTATAAATCAGAGGAATCCCATGTGTGTATCAAATGCCAAGCAACTATTCTCAAGCATCAATCCAATCAAAGCTGCATATTGAGATGACTTTAATTTGAACCACAAGCATTTGGAAAATTAAAACCTTACGCTTGCCATTATAAAAGTAGGAACCACAAAAGTCTACTACTGTGGCGTCTTTGGTCTGCTTTGATGAAAGCGTAGTAATCTCTAAGGATCCAGCCGTGTAGCTGTGGGAGAAAATATTGATCAATCTCAGAAACTACGTAGTAAAGTCAAACCACCAAACTGAGATGCTGGCCTACAGATGTTGACACAAAACTTCTATGAGTTGTATGATAAGTTGTGAACAATCACTAAATGCCACATTGATATGGGTACTAGAACATCATTAGCAGCACAAATGTCACACACCAAACTATTTAAGCTGAACTGTCTTGGACTTTGAGGAATGAAAAAAAAAACTTATCAACCATTAAGTCTGCTTCATGTGCTAAATACATTGAAGGGACAAAATGTAATTAAAAGCTTACAGAGCAGACAGAAATACATATTATAACAGTTGTGTATTTTTTGTTTTAAATACTTGACTCATGAAATTCATCTGATACGATTTTGCTGTCTGCTTAAATTCACTCATCCAGGATTTGGCCCCATGTTCCCCATAAACACATACACATGCCAAATGTTTCCAGAGAAATAAACACAGAAGTATGTGTGCACAGGCGCATACACAGAAACCCCTTCCTGTTTTCAAAGCATTTGGAAACTCAATCAAAGACACAAGGTTTAGAATTTACATCTGTCCTCTTTTATGTCTGTGGCCTAACAGGAAAGAACCATCTTAGCCCAGCTGCAGCAAAGAGCTTACTGCAAGGCCCAGCCTTCATGTCCCTGCATGTAGCCCAACTGAAAACAATATCCACAATTCAGACACTTAATGCTAAAAGCACTTCTTAGAGGCATCAAGACATGGTCTGTGAACATCAGAGGCCCTCCTTAACAAAGAAATAAAGACAAGCTTTGCTATGTGGATGCTGTGATAGAAGCACACACACACGCACCAAAAAAAGCAAGTGTACTTGTTGGTTTAGTTCACATGCACAGCATACATCCGGATAACATCTTTGTTTTAAAAATAAAATAACAGGTTTAAAAATTTGCTTTAACACATTGCTGACATTTAAACCAGTTTATGCATGCTCCAAAAATACTCCAAGAGGAAATGAAAATCATAAGGGGGAAGTAGCTTGGGTTTAAAATACACATCATTCAATCCCCATTCTAGCCATGGGAATGGAACAGTCCTCCACAAAACAAGGTCTGATTCAGTTTATTAACCAGTCTCAAAGGAATCCCTAGTGCTCCAATTACATAGAGCAAAACTGTCATTATTAACACAAAAAATAGATTAGCTTACAAAAAAGTATACACTCTAAAATGTGTTGTCTACTCAAAAATATGGTTAAATGATCATTTATCACATGGAAGTCGCTTTGAATAAAAGCGTCTGCCAAATTACTGTAGAAAAGACATATTTCTCTCCAACTAAAAGAACTGAAACTTGAACAATATTTACTACACCCAAAATAGGACTAACAAACAGTTATGAACATTACAAGTAGCCTTGTCTCTTTGTCAACACATTTCATTAGCCTCTGTGTGTGCCAGTGCCATCACAACAAACACTTCTGCAAAATAATACAGAAGCAAAACTAAACATGTGTTCAGCTCAGCAGAGTTGGTCAGAGGTAAGACATGTCAGAAGCATAGACGATGCCAGCTTTAAAGGGAAGGTTATATCCAACTGGTGGTAACCCTGTATATAAACTATAAAAAAAAAGTCCTGGGAAATTATTTAGCTTAACGTAAGGGCTACAGGATATAGGCAATTACCAAGGCCATAAAGTACCAGCTCCAACAGCTGAAGTAGCTGTCTCCCCTTGTCGTTTTAAGACATAATGGGGGTTGTTTGTGAGGAATGTGTTTGGAAAGCTCTGCAACAGGAATGGGAGTGCAAAACAGCCCACAGGTGATAAGATCAAGACACCCACATTAGCAGATAAAATGCTGAGCTGTCAAATCAATCACATGGAGAAGAATGAGAACACACACAAAAAAAGAAGGAATCACCAAAGATCACCTGACTGGTAGAAGACAATAACACAGCACTACAAAGATCCAAACAATGAGGCCATAACCTATGCATGAATGCTCAACAGGGAACAGAGACAACCGATATTCACTGCGCAATATCAGTGTATACTGGATGAAATCTAAAATATGATTTGAAACAAATAATAGGATACAAAAAAAGAGGAAAGACTTATCTTATGCTTACATTTTATTTTCATAATGTAACTGGTGGTTGTCACCAAACAGCATATAATGACAATGCACAAATATGTTCTATACAGAGATAAAAAGATATGGACTACAGTGCGTCTCAGTGAAACATATTTCAAAACCTCCCCCTTACCATAGCCCTCCACAAATTGCAGACAACACACAATGCAAAATCTCATCGTTTTAGGTGCATTCTTGTCATTTCAGCCTTGTGAATAGCATCAAGGTTAGGTAAGATGTTCTCAGCATTGTGTGCTGTACTTGGCTTACCAGCTATCATTTAGACCAAACCACTTCAGCATGATTTCTTCTCAAATCGTGTCAAAATTTTTATCTAAAAAAGTTTCAATGCAAGAGGCTGAATGTCTCTTTTCTCAATCGTGTTTTTAAAATATTACATCATCTGTATTTAAACATATGTACTCCAGAAAAGTCCTTTTTTTAAAAAAGAAAACTGGCTAAAAGACCAAAAATGATCACTGAGAGGTAGCACAATGTTAAATAATAATTATCACTGTGATCCTTATTGCAAAAAAGAAATTATTCCCAAAACATATATTTTAGCTTGTTTTATTTCCCATATGTTAAAAGATACCACGTTGCACTTGATATACTGTAGACTCCATTACTATGAATCATACAACTGCTAGAGAGGTGGTGGAATCACAGCAACAATGCTTGGATCACTTCGCCATCTTAGCTGCTGCCATCATACAGTACAGAACAAATCCAGCATAAAAATACGAGTTTTAGCCCCAATAATACAAAACGGTGACAGTAGTCTTAAACTGAGACATGTGGAACTTGCATGTTATTCAACATAGAAATTTTAAAGAGTTTTTACCGTTTTCCTCCCTTAAAAATGGGTAAACACCATATGAAGATATCATAGATATCAGTGCAGATTGAAGGCTTCACCCCTCCAACTAGCATCATACAAAGAAGACTTATAGCACAAATTAGTTCAGATGAATTAACCTTTAGAAACAAACGTATGAGAGGTTTAACTGAAATCTGATGGATATAGCTTGATATGAGGGGGTGGGGGAAAAAACAGGATAGCATATGTTACATAAGAAAACATAGGAGCCCTCCAAGGACAAAGGCAAATAAATCAATCGGCCTCAAAAAGACCAGATAAACGGACTAGAGGAAAAACATGGGTGTGTTTCTAACATTAAGCAACGACACTGTAAATGGCTGAATGGCGCATGACTTCCTCTGTGACAAATACATCATAAAATGAGAATATTCGGAGACGTGAAAGACTTGTTAAATTGGCAAACACGAGCAGAATACGATATGTACAACTGGGTTTATTGCAGCATACAGTGTTGTAGATTATATGTGAATTATATGTGCGATCATTGTGCGATCGGTGCAGTGCTGAAGGCTGTACAGTGCTGTGAATGGGCAGGCAGGTACTTTATGAATGGAGAGGATCATGTGACCGCAGCACCTCCCGAAGCAGATATTTCTCACTGACTGTCAACAAGCGCACACAAGGGATCAGCCCATTAAAACAATGCTAAAATGTGACTGGAACTGGGCGCGACGTGTATGAAAACAACACACGCACAGATTAAAATGAATGTTCGTAGGCTGTGAGGTATGGGGCGTGAATCTGATGTCGATTTTAGGTTTTTATGAATGGGGATTGTGATATGTAAATGAGTGTGATTGAGAAAAAAAAAGGGAATCTTCGGCTTTTCACTGCGCAATGAACACGGAGAGTTGTGACTTAAAGGCTGGACTGAAATGCGTACAAAAACTGCACGATTTTGATCGATGGTTGTGTGCCGAAATCATGGCGGACAACAGTTACACACTGATCTAGGCTGTCAAAATAACTCCGTCTGATCACGATAAACGGAAATGGTATACATATAAAAATGTATTTAAGATTAGAAATTGCTGACTACCCTGGGTTATTCTTCATTTGTCTTATCTGCGCAATAATTCGACTCGAACATACGATTTTTACATAACTTCGAGCCACATAGGCAAACATTACTACACATACAATACTGTGGCCTAATGGGAATTCTCTAAGCATTTATTTAGTCAGATTTTTTAAACAAAATGAGTAAGGATGATATGTTTTATATAGATTTGTCTACCTCGGCTAAGTGCTGTTCTTTCAAACATATTCTAATCCTTTCCGATAGTTTACAAATACTCTCAAAGTAATCTTTTATCGCGGATATTAGTAAAGCTAGATGATGAAATACCAGCGTAGCACGGTTAGAAATGTCATTGGGAACAGTGCACTGCACAATGTGAGAAGCTTGAGCTAATGTCTAAAGATATGCGAGTGTTTACTACTGAACTGCATCCTCTATGTAAGGGTGAATATGCTTTATTTAATATACAAACAAGCGTATTTGAAAAGTACTCACTCGTTGTTTGGATTTGTTGAATCTTCACTCATTTTTTTCCTCACGGAGATCCAAATCCTAGCAATAGCATCGACGACGCAGTGACGGCGGGATAAAATACCACAAAAATCACCATTTTCTTTCACAAGCCAAACTTATCCTTATTTAGGATAATGAATAAACGATGTAAAAAGGGACATGCCTAACTGAGCGTCCCCGTGAAAACCAAGTGAAGCTAGCTTAGCTTTGCGTGCTGGGACTAATGTTAAATCGCGAGGAGGAATGACAATCGTTGATTCATTTTATCCTCCCTGGAAGTAAAATCCGACCACAACAAATGAGCCAACGGCATCATCCTCGTCGACAAACACAGATCCTCGCTTTGAAAAAAAAAGTATGTGTATAGATCCTCAAAAAATGTAGAATTTGTTGTAGACTGTAATGTTTGGCAGGTTATTTATGGCTGCTGTCGAGCATCCACTCGCTAACTTCAGATCCTGGACAACACTTGAAAAAGCGCTGTGCAGCGTTGCTCCCGTTAAAGTGTCCGAGTAATTTGCAGTAAAGGCATCCTAAGTGCGGAAAAAAACCCAAAATGCTTTCAGTATTAATACTTGCAAGTTAAGCAAAGACAGATAGACATTATATTATCTTGAGTTGGTGGACATCTGCTTCCATCGAACTCCATTTTCAACTCGGGGAGGGGGGAATGAAACATCGGAAAACTGGGCGGATGTCTCGACCCTCGCTTGAGAAGTCCAGATCCTTCCGCGACGTAGTGAAAACACATTACCTTATATAAAAAACAACGACATTTCTTTCACATAGTTTATTCTCTTTGTTTTGATAGTCATAGGTATTGTTGGAAGATGAGTCACATGGTAGCCATACTTGGTAATTTAATCGTGTTTCTTTGCAAAGTTGACCTAAAGTAGTCCCCCACTTCCCAAAAGAAGTTTCCCTTCAATCACGCATTGATACAAGAGGGAAGCGTCTGTACGATAGCACGCGACGTAGAAAATAATCTGGAGGAAGGACTCAGGCTGACACATCCACTCAACCATTAACATTTTCTTCTGTTTTCTTTCATGAAACAGCTTATCATGATCGAGCGCACTCACCCTACTCTTTAAAATACTGATGCAAAATAGTGTGGAAGTGCTTTAGATGTGCACAGCCAAGTCTGCTGCTGCACGTGGAATTACATCAGACTCTCGTCACGATTATTGTAGCTATTACTGAAGTAGTATTTCTATCTGAGCCTTAATTAATCGTACAGGAGTGGTGCAAACGGGCGCAGTTTTATGCTAGAGGTTAAAGTAAACAGGAGTGAAGGTAATTATCGAACATATATTGTCCTTGCAATGTAGCAATGTACTATTTTGAGACAATTTGGTGCACAATAGCAGCTGTACAGTTGGTTTAATTAGTTAATGAAAGTTTATCATATATATTATGGGGTAAGGCAGTTATTTTGAAATGTACAAATAAATTTGATGAATGATACTTACATGAGTTACCATCTAAACCACAAAGAATGGCTTTGGATTGTTAAAAAAAAGTCTACTTAAACTTAGACTGTAAAAAGTCAACTTTAAAGTTATAATAATATTAAAGCTGTCTAACCTGTCACCTCAAACTCCTTTCAAACTGGTAGAGCACCCTCTAAAATGGCATTTATCAATAGCCATATAGGAAAATCAATGTATGGATCTATGAATCTAATTTTCAAATGTGCTAAAAGCCTTTCAGAGTGAATGGGTAGCTTGGTTGCGTAAGACTTAAATGCTATTGGATTTCTGTGCTGTGTGGAAAGGCAAGAGATCAGGCTAAATGATTCTGCCTGGTTGTCATAGTGACAGCATGTTGTGTGAGAAGTTTCTTTGTATTTCTCTGGCTTACATACAGCTAGTGCCAGAGCCTTATGTTGCATTCATGTGAAATACCCCTCTGTGTCCACTATATAGATATCCATGCATGCTCAACTTTCACATACTGACTACTTCCGTTAATGTAGGATTGGGCTTTTTTTCTGATGTGTGACCTGTTTTGCAGTTGTCTTTTTAAGAGCCGCCTGGTATGAATTTCACATGCACCTATGTACAGAGTCTGTATTTATATAAAAGCTCACACTGGGTAATCAAGATATAGAAGACTGAGTGTCTTTTATAAACCGTACCTACTTTCCTTCACTTCTTCCTTTTTAAATTGGGTTACCACTGATACTGATCAAGCTTACAAGTCAATATAAAGTGTCCCTTGTTTGAATTAGAGCAGAAAAAAAGCAATGACCATGAACTTTCACACTTGCATGCCTTTATCCTTTAAAGTATTTTGAGTTCAGGAAGTCAGCCTGCTTTCTCATCTCACAAATGCGGATGACCCTCGTGCATTTCCTGTGTTTTTCACACACTTAACACTACACAAATGTAGTGTACTTAAACAAGGCAACAGGATGTTTAGCTAACAGAGGCATCCCTTGACTTAACTCCCAAGAGCAATACGAGTCACAATTCTCCTTAAGACAGTAAACAATCCAACATTCCATTGCCAACAAGCAACCGCAGGAAAAGGGATGTACTTAGCTCAACACAAACCTCATTCAGAGCAGAACTTTACTTGACTTTTAAAAGATCGCTACAAATATTTCCAGATTATAGTTTGAGGTGAACTTAGATTTGTGATGTTCCTTATGTTCTCAGAGACTAATGCATCATTGCAAATTTAGCAAAACTTGAGGAATTTGGCAAACGTGTCAACATGAGATATGAGGCATTCAGAAATTAGAAGAATGACGTATAAACAAGGTGATATTAAAAAGCTTATGAACAAGAGCAATAAATAAAGTCATTATTTGAGAACACATTAAACAAAATGTTATAAAATGACAACAAAAGTGAATTAGGGCAAGTAATGATTGTTACCACAAAGGAATACTGTATATATCTGCTAAATGTAACAACCGATAGCCATAGTTACTTAGTTGGGACACCCTAAACCCAAGGGTAAGTGACTTTAAACATCCACCACAAACTACCTGAGAAATGAATTCTTGGTAAAGGTGAAATTTCTGTTTGCGTCTTGCTCCTACTGGACTACATTGAGTGATGTCAGTAAAAGGAAAGCTGCAAAACTTTCTGTGGAGTTTATAAAAAATTTACAAATTCATATGTTGCATTAAGTCTGAACGTGTCATGTGATGTGTCCAAACCAAAAGCCTTTCATGAACATACATCATAAGTTTTGGCCATACTATCTAGAATCAGATATTGGCCTTAAAGCAGAAGTGACAGGATCACCAACACAGTCTTTGAGAGGAGAGGTGAAGTACTCTCTTTGTACAGTAACTACAGAGAGCTAATTCTATACCTTTGTAGCTACTACCATGTTGTCTGCAGAGGCCCTGGGGCATCACAACAAATGACTTAAAATAACTGATGACGGATATTGGTAACTAGCCTGGTCTGAGTTCCAACAAGCTACTTTTTACTCACAAATTATGTGAATTCTTATATTACCTCAGGAGAAAAATGTTTCTCTTTTAAAAAAAGACAGAGTAACCTCATAAGTTGTACCTGTATTAGTCTCATTTGTACAACAACAGCAGATTCCTGACAACCTTGGCCAAGAAGTGTGGTTAAACAAGAGGTGCTGATTTTTAGAGCACTGGCAGCTGAATGCAACAATACATACCTATGATTATTGCAAGCCAAGCCTCAGAAGCCTGCAACTTTTAGGCAAGTTAATTGCAGGGTGGTGAGAAGAAAAGGTGTAGTGGTTAGAGGAGAAGGAAGTATGGGGGCCTTCAGGGATGTTTGATTGTAACAAAGTTTTATTTTCTGACTTTCTGACAAGACATGCATATGGATAGCTTTATTCTCCCCTAAATACTGATGTAAAAATAAGTGACAAGTGATTTTCATTTACAAAATGGTGTCTCAAGAAGGTCTCTCAAAAGAGATGGATGTGAATAAGTAGATGAGCAAACCGTGTCAAGCTTAAAGAGCTAGACTTGTGATCATGCATGCACAAGGATATCGGTTCAGTGGGAAGGTCATTATGGCGTCAGGGCTATGGAGAAGAGCTTTTACCATGAATTTGTGAACATAAAAAAAGCCATAGTTGGCTTTTTCAGTGCTGGAGACTCAGTTACTTCCCTTTGTTTGTATGTTGTGCGTGGGCTTGATTGAAACCTGATCTAGCACGGGAAGCTGTGTTTAGGGTGAGGTGGACAGGCCTTTGTTACTGCCTGAGGGGTGTTTATTTGGGCGGCTTCAGTTGGCTTCCCTGTAATCATCATCCAGCCCCACAGGATAGAAGGGATTAATGAATATGTTGGAGAGGAAGTAACAGATGACTGTTTACTATTCTCATGGGGATGAAAAGGGACAGCATAAAAGACAGGAGAGGTTTGGCATGTGTGCGTACTTATGTATAGGATGTACAATTAACGGTAAAGAAGATATAAAATTTATATTGTTTCTATTACAACTGATATAAAGGGATCATTTGTTTTTGCAAAACCCAGTTAAACATTTCAACAAAGTTCAAAAGCTTATGAACAGGGTAATAAACAGAGTTATGATTTAAGGAATTATTAAATACAATCTTCTAAAATGACAACTAAAAAGGATAACCCCAGTGTGATGTGAAGCTATAATATTATTATTATCTTAAATATGGATAAAGATGAGCCATCCAACACTTAGACTATTAGTTATCTTGATATAACAGCCATGTTTTGCAAGCATTCATGCAATAAATTGATCTCCTGGCATCATGTGCTACAACAGTGACAAATATGTTGTTTTCAGCTTGATTTTAAATATGAGAAGGGTGTAAAGAAAGTGAGTAAAGAAAATGAGTGTAACGTTACTAAATCGGCTGCACGGTGAAGCAGTTGGTTGGCACTGTGGCCTCACAGCAAGGTTGCTGGTTCGAGCCTCGGCTGGGGTGGGGGTCCAACCAGGATCCTTTCTGTGAGGAGTTTGCATGTTCTCCCCCTGTTAGTGTGGGTTCTCTCCAGGTACTCCAGCTTCCTCCCACAGTCCTAAGACATGCACCTTGGGGATAGGCTGATTGGAGACTCTAAATTGCCCATAGGAGTGAGTGTGTGTGTGCATGGTTGTTTGTCTAGTGGCTTCCTCCCTACAGCGGCCGACTCACTCCTCCTTGTGACACACATATGAGCCCATTGGTTGTGACCTGTTGGCCCTGTGATGGACTGGCGACCTGTCCAGGGTGTACCCCGCCTCTCGCCCAATGTCTGCTGGGATTGGCTTCAGCCCCTCACCCCTGCAACCCCGTTCAGGGAGAAGCGGTAGAAAATGGATGGATGGATGACTGAAAATCATGACTGAAAAACTGTAATGATGGAAAATACTTAAAGTGAGGAGTGATAAATAAAGAAATAATTTGATTAATTGAAAAATGACATGAAAAATGTCATATACTCTGCTCTCAGAATGTCCTTTCACTTACAATAACAATAACCCTCCACTAGAATCCCACCCCTCCTAAGGACCTCTTATCCTCATCCCTTTTTCTCTTCCCTGTGGCCTCCTCCACTTAATCTTCCCGCTCATCTGGGAACCAGCAGCACCCCTCCATAAAGAGACGTATTGTGCCCAGATTATGTGATTGTTTACAGATGTTGGAGCACGCCTACACAAAGGCGAAGGACAGGGTTTTTCTAAAAGCCCTAGGCTTCTTAGCCAACTTATGGACACACTGGAAGGAGGAGGGAGGGTGAGAAGGAATCAGTGCTGGGAGAAGAGAGCAGACATACTAGTATAGGAAATGACCCCTGCAATGCCAGATTACAAACAATGTGCTCTCTCAACTTCTGCAGTCCTCACTGTGGAACATACCACTTCTGTAGGAGCTAAAGGGGTGTCACTTAAAGGAAGCACACAGCATAGGTTCAGCTCTTAAGACTGTATCCCTTCAGTGAATGGCAAAAGGAATAGGTGGGGTGGAGGTAGCCGGGCCAGGAAGGCACTTCACTGATGAAAAGTCGTCACATGGAAATGGATGTGAAGTGGGCCTGATGGGGGTTTGGGGGAGGTATTGTGTGGGGAGATGGGCGGGAATTGGCTTGCCACCAGAAGACAAGAACCAGGATGTTAAAGGGGATGAAAGAGAGGGGGGTGGGGTTAAGGCCGAGACACAAGGAAGGTGAATGATGGAGGAACATCAATGTAACTTGTCTGTAAATAAAATATATGAACTACAACTTTTTTCTCTGTATGAAGAAGGAATTGTGGAACAGACCATTAACGCTGAATAGAGCTTTTGTTCAGGGGTTTGTTTTATACACTGAAGCTAAACATACAAATAATGTTCCAATAGATCTTATTAATTAGTCTTTGAGTAAATTTAACCTCCGATTAACTTGTCCAACCTCATCCTCGAGAACAGGTGACCCATTCATCCTGTTTGCTGCAGGCTTGCTTTTGGGAAGACAAACCGAGCATTATGTATTTTATTCTGATCAAGTCTATGGAGTTCAGTACCAAAGCAAATCTCTGACAAATGGAAGAAAGGACACGAATGGTTACACACACACACACACACACACACACTCACTCCACCCCCATCTGCACTGTCATGAGTGACTCACAGCGCATCTCAGCACCGTATAAACTTCAAAAAGAGGCTGGTTGTACATTCACAGTGTATTCAACCCTCGTTCTTTAAATAGCTCAGCCTCCTCCAAACAGAAAAATAAATGTATTAAAAATGATTGAATCATACAAGAGTTAAAGAGGCAGGAGTCATATTTCTCACAATCATGCGAAAAACAATACTCCACTGATGAAAGTGGTTTGCTTTGGTTTAGTTAACTAGCACATGCATGCCGACATGCAAAGGTTCACATGAGATGTCATGCTGCTATTTATTAAGCTATGCAGCTTATTTTTTGTTTTGAATGTCAAACTATACACATAATTTAACTCTGTTATCGCAATGAATATATTCACTCATTGTTCATGCTTACACATGCTGTATTTGTGATTTAACGTGTGTGTCCGTAACTGTGCAGTTTGTCTAAACGTGAGTGTGTGTGTGTATTCTGGAATGCACCTGGTCTGATAGGCAGGCAGAGGAATGCTGCACACTGTCTCTCGCCCAGGGAGGTTGGGCTGGAATGTGGCCCAGGCTCTAATTCTTCCCTTCACTGCACAGTACTGGAGAGCTGCTAGTTCACACACACTTACACACACACACACGGATGTACATCCAGTTCTAAGGCCTGCCTTTGCTCACAACCAAGGTTCCACATGCACATATGGGTTTTGTGAGCCTACAGCAGAAGTGTGTGTTGGGGGTATAAATGTGTTTTCTTGCTTGTGTGTGTTTGTGAATCCAACAAACTTCTCAGGAGTGCAACCTGAGAGCAATTAATTTTTTCTCTCTCGCAGGAGCTGTGTAATTTTCATTGCTTCATGCATTGTTATTAAGTCGTTCCATGGTGCTGCAAATTCCAGTGAACAAAGCAAGCTCACTAGTCCTTTTAAAACATGCCAGATCTGCTGCCCCTTCACATTAACCCCCTCAGTCTCCATTACAGTCCACTGAAGGTCAAGCCCTCAACTTACAGGCTCATAGAAAGCCATATTTTATGGAATAGCATGAAAACCAAGCTGACTGCAATCACTAAACAGATTTAGCTTTAGCTATAAATATATGCTAAATATAGTTTAGTAAACAGTACCAAAGAAAAATGAAAACAAACAGGTAATTATTTTCAACAAAAGGATGTGTGAGCCAGTATTTTCCAGGACATTCAACTGTGGCAAGTCTTATATCCATTCTCTCCTGGTCCTCAAAGCTGCCTCTGGTCTGAGCTCACTACATAGCACTCAGATCAAAGAGTTAATTAAAGCGGTGAGGAAGTATGGGGGAAGTTGGCCTTCATGGTATGTATGTCTGTCATCTGCTAGCCCACATGCAGACTGGAAAACCAGGTCTCTTAATTGAGTGGGGCTAATTAGTGTGTTTCCTACAGCATGTATGGTTTATCACAAGATCTGACAAATGCAACTGTCATGATTAAGTTCAGCCCCAAAACAGGCCAAGAAGTCAGAGATTATGTTTGGGTTGAACTGTCCTGAAAATAAATTCAGTATAACAGTATGTGTATGCATTCCCCCAAGTGCTAAAAAAACACACAGCTTTCAGCAAGTTTGCCCACAAGGGTATGATAATACCACAAAACCAATCACATGCTTTCAGAACATATCGGCAAAAGTCCCTTGACATTGTTTTAGAGAAAAGAAAACAGCTGTTGTACACTCCAAATCTATTTGTTTGCTTATGTTTTTCTTCAAAAGGAGGAACTCTGTAAAAAATGTAAAAGAAAAAAACCCCTTCCGCATAGTGGTGTCATACAGGGCCAATTTACTGCATAGCAGTATCGAGATTTGCAGAGTCAATTGATTTTAGCATAGCTTTTCTGATTTTCAACACAGCTCTAGGAAGCTGGACCGCATTTTCAAACAGGACTAATATATAGACACTGTGTGACAAATCAGGGATGCAGTACATGAGTAAGAACAAATGGAGGAATGTGGGAGGTGAACAAAGTGGCAAGAATAATTTTAGTATTAAAGACTGTTGCATTGACTGACCATGGGCAGAAGGCCGAATGAAATTGTTTTTATTTACTATAAAAGTGGCTTTATGTGGACTGATGCCAGCAGCTCTGCTCTAACCTGGTGTTACATACACATTGCATCTTTTTAACACTGCTTCCTGCATATTAAATGATTTCCTTAAATTTGTTTGTGTATCTTTATGTGAATTTGAGTGTACAATTTATTTCCACATGCAAGTTTAGGGGGTTTATGTTTCTTTTTTCTCTCATCACCAGTCATCATGCAGTTTTAGTTTGAGTATTCCCTGTGTATGCACTTGCGATGATTTATTTGTACATGTGAAATTGGAAGTGAATCACATGTAACCAGGAAGGTAGGTGTGTGAATGAACAAGCAGCAACTCTGTTGCTAGGTGAAACACGAATAGCCACATAAGCGCTGCTTTTTTTTGGCCTATACTGCCACCAAGGGGCTTTATATTATTGCAGATTTTGTTTTATCGTGTGCATAAAATTCAATGCTTCAGGAAAATGACATACCGTTGTGTATTCTTCATGCTTTTCTTCTCAACAGAGAATTAGTCAAATTGCAAGGTCCTGCAATGCACTGAACAACAGAGTGAGTGTGTATGGAGCTTTTCTCCATACAATCTCAGATATTTGGTATAAAAAACAGAACATAAGAGGTACAGTTGGTAAGAAATACTTCCATCTAGTGGTGAAAAAATAGTTATATAATGACCATAAATGCTAAGCACAGTTATGAATGGAGGGTGGCTCTCACTGAAATTCTTCCAGATGGTTTCATTTGTGAGTGTGCCTGAGGTGCAGCAATGACTGCTTTACACGTATAACTACATGTTGTGTACATATGTATCTTCTTCTTATATATGCCTTTTAAGCATGTTTTCTCATTTTTCACAAAGCTGTTTGTCCATTCTGAGACATTTTAGTAAAAAGTGCAGCACAAATATGGCGGCTTCCATGTAAGTGAACAAATGACAAATAAATGCATATTGCTCGTGCTAAGATAATTAAAACACAAATGTTTCTGTAATGTGATTTGATTCAGACTAAAACAGTTTTGGAACCACTGTTGTTTCATGCTGAACCTTTATGAACACAATATAAGGCAATTTTAACAAGCAAGTTATGTAGACAACATCACTTACATTGATTGGTACCCAAACATTAACAGAAATGTTTCTGGTAAAAAATGTCTCATCATTAATGTCATTAATTTAGGCATCTTGCTATTGCTACCTTTATTATGTCATAGCAGTCTCTGAACGGTTCCTTACTGTATATGAAGTCTTTTTGTAGTGTCTGTGGTTTCATTGGGGGAAGTCCAACCAGTAACCTCTCTGTGAGGAGTTTGCATGTTCTCCCCGTGTTAGCGTGGGTTCTCTCCGGGTACTCCGGCTTCCTCTCACAGTCCAAAGACATGCACCTTGGGGATAGGCTGATTGGAGACTCTAAATTGCCCATAGGAGTGTGTGTACATATGTGTGTTGGCCCTGTGATGGACTGGTGACCTGTCCAGGGTGTCCCCCGCCTCTCGCCCGATGTCAGCTGGGAATGGCTCCAGCACCCCCACGACCCCGTTCAGGGAATAAGCGGTAGATAATGGGTGGATGGATCAATGGATAGAAGTAAGAAAGGATGGATAAAGGAGTCAATCAAACAATGTGTTTTGGTAGAAACAAAACTGAAATTATTACAAAACAGGCCATTTTTAGTGAGTACATGATTCTATAAATAAAATAAATATATAATTAATTTATTAAAATTTATTAAATTAAAATAATCTACAGAATAGATTTTGAGTCTTTTTTTTAAAAAAACAAATAAACAAAAAAAACATCAAGCTCTCTGTCCCCCTGAAGTTCTTGGATCCACATCCTAGAGCCTCAATGATGGGAAAAGCCTCACTGTAAGTTTTTCTCTCATTGGAGCAAACAAAAGGGCAGTACCAGAAGACCTCAGGGTCAGCAAAAGCTTGTAACTTAGTAGCAGATAAATAAATAGCAGAAGTAGCAGATCAGATACATAAGAAGCCCCAAGACCATTAAGACATTTAAAAACCACTCAAAGAACCTTAAAATCAATCCTGAAACACATGGGAAGCCAATGCAGCCATTCTAAATCTGATGTTGTGTGTTCCTACCCTCTGACCTTGTCAGAACTTGTGCTAAAGAGTTCTGGAGAATGCTTTAAAGATAATAAAATCATGTTTATTTGATATTTCAAATGCGTGAAACAAAATCCAGCTCAGATTTCTCACACACTAAAAGAATTTAAAATGAAGTCACTTTGGTAAAATGATCTCCATCTTGTTTTCAGGACTGATAATAAAAAACTTGAGTAATGTAAGAAGTTCTGTGCCATTCATGGCTTTAAATAAAAAATACAGTTTAAAAGGACGTTGCTCCAGGGGGCACAACAATGTAAAGTTTTATTAGTATAGCTGTGGTAAATACTGTGCCTTCTAATGACATGCCTAAGTGGCAACATGTGGTGGCAGGGCCCCGGGGGTGGATGAGATCCGCACGGAGTTTCTTAAAGCTCTGGATGCTGTGGGGCTGTCCTGGCTGACACGCCTCTGCAGCATCGCGTGGACATCTGGG
>JBAMHV010000021.1:12573597-12585700 GCA_037177535.1 Pseudomugil gertrudae | reverse complement strand
ATTAAGATCATCCCAAAAACACAGTACGTCATAACAGTCCCAGGTCCCTTAAAGCTAAAAGGCTTGTTTAAAAAAAAGATTACTGTTAAAGGGCAATTGAAAAAGTGAATCTCACAAAGTGGAGGGGGAGTGTGTGTTTGATTATGCATTTAGTGGCTGGATTTTCATTTGCTAATGATAACTGAAAAATACAAAAAGAAATTTGGTGAGATGCACCAAAAGGTGCCACTGAAAACATGGAATCATTGACATTTAAGCTCAATCACATTGTGTTGCCTATAAACTCTGACACCTTGTCTGTTAGCTGTTAGCCACATGGGCAGAAGTTGCAAAGAAAAGAAAAAAAAAGATCAGATCAGTTGTCATAGAAGCAAAAGACGCCTCAACTCACAAGCTGAAAAAGAAAAACTAAAAACAAACAAACCCAACAAACAATCTTGTTGGACTCACCCTCACCACATTGCACAGTTTTTATATTTACAAAGGGAATATTTTGATCTATAACAAAGTTTTTTATGTCTGTGTGGAAAGAACAAGTATTTCTATTTGATGTTGAATGAAGACATGGTTGTCATAACATTTGTTACATTTCTAGCAGCGTGCACACAGATTATGCAGTATGTATAAGCTACTAGAGCTTTAATGTTCATGTAATGCTGGAATTATTGTGTATTTTTAGATGGGTACATAATATGTTATTTCCTCTCACCAGGAGGTTATGTTTTTGCTCACGTTTATCTGTCTGTCTGTTTTTGTAGCAACTTCACACACAAACTTTGGTGAAAGAATCTTTTAGATTCATAAGTTTGTTTTTCTCTCTTTTAATAAATGTGTTGTTGTATAATTTGCAAATCAGTGCATCTGCAACACTTTTTCTTGTATCATAATTTTTATGATTAATATCGATGAAAATTTGTTATTGATGTTTTTTTTAGTTTGACAAGACTAGTGGCAGTGATGCAAAATATCCACACGAGGGCGCCAATGAACTGAACTATTGAGCTTTTCCTTTCTCACAATATTTCTGTTCTAGTCTATGGTCAGGTGCTTTTGCCCAAATGTACTTATATGTGACAAGTGATCAATTAACCATAGCAATTAACTAACATGCATGTCTTGTGGGTGGGAGGAAGTTAGGATACCCATTGAGAACGCACACATACACAGGGAGAACATGCAAAGGCCACTGTTCAAACCTCCCCCAGCCGAGGCTCAAACCTTCTTGCTGTGAGGCCGCAGTGCTAACCACTACACCACCATGCTGCCAGTAATTGTAGAGAGACAGCATTTTATAATTTAGTACGGTTGTATGTTGCTCTGTGTAGCAGTTAGTTTATATGATGCATGTAATAGATGAGTTTAGTTAACATGGCTTAACAGTGTTTGCTGTATGAAATCTCTCTCTTATTCCTACTTTAACCACAAGCCATATGAAAGACTTGTTTATTCAGTAGTGCACAGTTAATTACATCTACAAACACCCTGTCTTGCAAAATCCATGAGAGTACATAATATTTTGCACACCGTTAAGCAATTTAACAGCCAAAAAACAAAGCATTTTTATAAAATTGCCACGCTAAAGACTTTCTTTGTTTTGTGTATAACTTTGTTGTGGGAATGTCAGCAATTAAAATACTTAAAAAACACCTTAGGCCAGGACTGAACATGAAAATGCCCCCAATTCACTCTTTAAAACACTTAAATCTTTCCTGACAGTTAATCAGTCATGACTGTTGACCAGTCAGTCTCAGATTCAGATTTGAACAAATTAGCAACATGTAGCAGATCTTTATGTTAGTAAGTAGACCTAAAGCGTGCAATTTTCTTCAGTTTTAATTCATAATAGATTTTTATAATATTTTCCTTTAACTACAAAGTGCACTGTGTCAATATATCCATCGATATGAAGTTAGATAATTAAATTATTAGTGAAACTCTGTCAAACACACCTCACACTATCTTTTAATAGATTAATAATAAAATTGACTGCAATTATTTTAGGTTAGATTTTCTTTGTGTAAAAATCTGTGACACTAAGCTTGTATGAGAGAATGCAAATGCTTGCTATTAAAAACAGATCATAAATAATAGGATTTAATGAACAAACAAACAAGACTTTAAAAGATGTTGTATTGGGCAAATTAATCATTTATTTTTGATTGAATCATGGTATGTGCATTTTTTAAAATAACATTTAGCCCATTTAGTAAGCTCTAGGTTTATAAAGAATCATTACTAAACATGAATGCTGGTGAAGGTGAAATTTCTCTGCATGTTGCTGCCCATCTGCTGTGATATTTTGCACAGAAATATCTTAGATAATTAATCTGATTTTTAACTGTATGAGATACTGGATACAAGACAAAATGACATATAAAAAGTTTAATTTCATCAGGTCTCAAATTGACTTTAGTGACTTAGCGACTTCACAGGAAGAGCAACTTGTACCTTTTTGTTCAAAGAGGCCAGACTGTGTGCAAAAATGTTTGGTGCTGGCCTGAAATTATAATTGGCAAATAAATAAGGAACTAAAATTAGTCAAAGAGGAGTTGAGTCAAATTGCTGGTTGGGATTCAAAGCTTCTTGCTTCTTCTTTCCCATGGTTTAAACAAAAAAGACAAACAAAGTCAAACTACTGGTCTCAGATTAAATTCATGCAGCTAAAATGGAACAGTAAATGTATTAGTGGGGATTGATCACTGATCACATATTTTTTAAATAAAATATACAACACGATAGCGATCTTGTTAAACCACAAAGACTCAAAGGACAGTAGTTAATTACTGAAACCTGCTTATTCTGTGAGAGAAAATATTGATCAAGCGGGTGATAAACTATTTAGGCATTCCTATTAGATAGAATGTTGTTAATATAAGACTTACTTATCAGCCACAACATTAAAGGGTCTGCCTGTTACTGCAAAGACTCCAAAACGTCTGACTGCGGAAAGACTTTGGTAGCAGAACCTTTTAAAATGTTGCACAAATGATTCCTGGACCATTTTAAATAGCTTAGGTTGGTTTAACAAAACTTCACCTCAGGTTTTTAAAATCTCCATTTCTCTCTTAATATTATACAGCTATAATAGTAGAGATAGTTTTTACATATGTACCCTTTATTCTTCATTTTTGAGATGAACTCCTAATTGTTTCCATGAAATGAATTCTGCTTTAAAACTCAAATGTGATCATGGACCCAACTTTGCATTTACAGATGTTCTCATGCAGCTCAAGCTTTGAATTAATGAGGAATCAACAGAATGTGTTCTTTTAAACTATTGTTTTCTTCGCTGTATTTATGTGGTACACACATTGTTAGATTTTCCATTTTTATGTGATGTTCAGCCAAGTATAGCAAACAAACTCACCATCTTGCAGGGGAGATGCTTTTGTGGAGTTGCAGATTTTCAAGCTGCACAATTCAAGACTTAGTGACATGTTTTTAATTTGTGTGCAGGAAGGAAAAAAGTAAAAGAAAAAAAGGCCATTATCAAGTTACCAGTACGAGTTTTGTGGTTGATTTGCAAAACACAGATGTTATGTAGGCCACAATTATATAAACTCTACATTCAGGCATCCCACATTCCCTCTCCTGTAAGTGTGCCACAGCGTCTATACTGGGACAAAACCCTAAGCTCCCAAAGAGCAAAGCTCCAGATAACTCAGGCGATGGCTTTTGCTTTTGCTCTCTGAACTCTGGTTGCTTCACCTTCAACTACTTTCATAAGAGGAATGGGTGGGGGGAGGAAGTACAAGAAAAGAAGGGAGGAGATAATGGAGGTGAAACGGGGTGGGGGAGTGCCACATTAAAAGAGGAAGTTCATCGTCTGATAAACACATAGTGACACATCCCACTGGACCTGCTGTCTGAGATGGCAGCCAGTTCTAAATGTGAGCTTGTCTGAGCTGCAGCACTACAAGGAGAGAAACCGCATGGAATTCATGTTTTGTCCCTAGGTTGTTCGTTTGAGAGCGTTGGAGGATTTTAATGTGCCTTTCTGTACCTCACAGTTTCCATTCAAGAGGCTCTCCAGACGCAGTGCAGCTCTGCATAATCAAGACTGAGGGGATGGGATGAAACAAAGAGGAGATATGTAAAGCATCATATACATATGGCTCTTTATATTGTACCCCTTTCAGGTAATCTTATGGGTGTTTTGGTTTAAGGTTTGATTTTTAGTTGTTACACACAAAGGAAACAGCAGCAGCTCAGCACTTCAAAGGGGCCCCTGCAATCCCACATAGACCACATTTCAGTAGAGCATGCTGTGCTGCGCTGCACTGTGCTACAGACAGGCAAGAGCTGTTATGGAGACCATGGCTTCTCATTAAAAACACCACTGTTTCTCCACAGATTACAGTGCTGTGGGAAAACTACACAGGGAAGACACCCTTGCCACATCAAGTGCTGAAAGATGCTCTGTTACATGATTGGAACTGTCAAATAAAGCATACAGTTGGAAGAGTCTCAAAACAAGTGTTTTCCAAAAAAAAAAACATTTTTAATACTGATGACTGACAGTTTGTTTACAGAAAAAGAAATTTGTTTTCCTAATGTTCAGAGATGTTTAGCCTTTTTGTGAGGGCTGCAGCCTGTACATATGGTTAAAGTCTTTACACTGACCCAAATGATTAAAAGTCAACTTTTTCTAGATCAGTGTTGCACAAACTCAACAATGCTGGACAAAAGCATCTATTCAGATTTTTGGACTCTTACTCAAATTTTTGAGTATTTACTTGCCTGATACCAGCTATACTATATCACTGTTGGGAGAAAAGTAAGCAGATGCGAAGAGCTTAATGGGTAAAATGATCTTCCTTTTTAGTGCATCTCATCTCTTGGCCTTAGTCCTATCCAAGTCATCTTTAAGTTTCAAAGTTGCATGTTTCTGTGTAGCATCTTCAGAACTTATTTTAGTTACATTAGAAAAAAACTTTCTTTACTTGAAATGCGTTTTGTATCATCACTTCTTGAGGGACATCAGACATGGAATGATGAGGGAGTATATTGTTGCGACTGGTTCTCTGGAGTGTGGGGAGACATTTATTAGGGGAGCCAAGGGTGGTGCACTTTCATTTCCTGGTTGTAATGGAGATTCTCAGGATCCACACATGGGTTCAAAATGAGACTTTAATGCCATTTTTGGATTACAGTACCTACAGAGAGAGCACTGAAATCTGCATTTTTCACTTGCAAGAATATAGTAATTTTTCTTGCTTTGCTTACTAGTATAATTGGTCATTTAAGGAATGTTACATTTTTGTTTGGTTAGTTTATTTGTATCACCTTTAACTATCACTCAGGACTTTTGAGGACATGATCACCTGAGGAGGTCCAATCAAGGAACAAAACAGAAATGTGACAGAAAGTTAAAATGTCATCCATTTGATTAATTTATGAGCAGAATGCATTCATCATTTACCTGGTAGATGGGCAAACAGTGCATCTCTCCCATGACTCAGGACTGTGTTACATGAACAGATGAAAATATTGTCCCACCATCATGACATCTAGAATCGTATTATTATGTCACATTGTCAAGTCTGTAGCCCAGTGAGATTGCCACACAATATAAGTTTTCTATTAGTAAAAATATTCTTGTGAAAGACACACAACCTTGAATACTGGTCTGCTTTTACAAAGACAATTGAATCAAAGTTAATTAATCACACTTAATAACAGGTAATTGTTAAATGCACCATTTTTCCTTTTTATTTTTGATTAAAATGATATAATCTGTAAGACAGAGCCAGAAGTATTACAGTGGTGGAACAAATTATGTGAACATGGCACCTGAGCAGCGCATTACTGTTGCTATACCACAAATGTCCTCTGGATGGCAGTATCAGGCTGTGTTACCGGCTGTCAGCCTTAGCTCTCTCATTAGTGAGGTCTAGCATGCCCCCTCCGACATGTCTCATAAATGTCAACACCAATACAGCAGGGGACAGTGGGCCTCGATGTAACAAACATGGATGCCATGAAAGTCCACTCTGTCTGTCAAATCAATCACACAGGCAAGCCACAAGCTACATCTTCACACCTCGCATGGAAACTACCTGCAAGTTGGCATTTGGTTAATTTAAGACATAAAGAAAATATCCTTGTGAGGTTGTTAGGGATTATTTTGATCTCGAATCCAAAATGGAGTTTGCAATATTTAGTTTGCAGAACTTGGTATGCTTTGCACATTTCTGTGTGTTCATTTGCATATGCTTTCAGAATATCTCTGTATTTTCACCTTGCAGTGGCCGGTAAGTTCTCCATGCTGCTCTCCTCCTTGTTCTGTTGTCTCCTTTTCTTTTCTTTTTTATTCTTTCCCTTTTTCCCATTATCAAGCCTCTGCTCACACTCTTTTCTATTCTCTTTCAATCAGGCCACAGGAGCAGGTGGATTGGAGATAACTTGCGCTGTGCTTTGTTTTCACCCCGACACTGTCATTAATCATTGCCCAAGCCACACTTCAACATATAATAATAAGGACTGGCTGCTGTGTGGGGGCTGCCGCCCAATTGCCTTTCATTGCACGGATGCCAAATTGGAGGTGAACGGCCATAGCCAGACACTACTCCCCTGTCCCCAGACTGTCTCATCATTTAGGTATTTATCCATCTCAGCCTTGTCTGTGGAGCTTCTCCATGCCCTCCCAAGAGGCCCAAGATTGTTAGGGGGAGGATCAGATTTGTTGCTTTGGCTTTTTGGCTTTGATTCTGTGCCTATAAGTTAGGGATTAGAAGCAAATTTCCCACAGGGCAGTGCTGGATTTGCTGGTGTTTAACTGTTTAACCTGTCTTAGTCTTGTGTGGCAAAGATGTGTGAGCCATGGTGGGAGAAAGAGGAAGTAGGGTTTGGAGGAGATTGGTCAACAGGCCCAGAGAGACCCAGGTGGGCTGAACCACAGTCAAGACTGCATTGAGAAGTGAGGCTGACTTATCCATCAGTAGAGTGCAACAAAGTATGTGTAAAGGAGAGGATGAGAATGTAGAAAAAGCCGTGCAGCCTCCTGGGTATCAAAAACTAATACACCTTTCTCATTTTGATCATCCCTTGCCACTTGGGTTTCTTGATACATAACATCTGAAAAACAGTTTTTGCAGTATTTTTTGCATGTCAGTTATGATAACCTTAGATGGTCTAACAGGAAGCTGATGCCTGGACTGAGTTTAACGTTGAAATGTTAAGAAAATACTTTTTTGTTCTTTCCTCTGAAAACAAATATAGTGTTAAAATGTGATGCCTAGACCATGTACTGGAAAACATAATCTGAAAATACCTCACATCATAAAAGCCATGTATTTTGTGTTATTTGAAGGTTTATTATTGTATATATACAAATGACAAAAAACTACTCAGAACAATGTTTCACAAAAGGCCTAAATAAAAAGAAAGTACTTTATAACCTCAGCTGGAAATTAATTTATCGTAGGCTTTTTTAAATGAAAAACAATAATGATTAATTACAAGATGATGATAATGCTTTGTTCCAGAGGGTAATGGCTGCTGGCAGAAATGATCTCCGGTATCTTTCTGCCTTGCATTTGACCTGACGAAGCCTCACACTGAACACACTCTGTTGTTTCTTCTGTGTTGTGTAGAGGATGTGAAGCATCATCAATTATCCTCAACAGCTTGTGCAGCATTCTTTCCTGGACAATCAGCTCCAGCAGCTCCATAGTTATCCTCAGCACAGAACCAGCCTTCTTGATTGGTTTGTCCCATCTCTTGCAGCTTCTGCTTCCCCAAAATATAGCTGCAAAGGAGATTGCACTTTCCATACCAGACTTACAGAAGATGTAGAACATGTAGAAGATGAATGATCTCAGCTTCCTTGAGAAGTAGACTCTGCTCTGCTCTTTCTTGTAGATAACTTTTGTGTTGCATTTCCACCACCTCCACCTCCTCTCCTAAGATTTAGTCAGGGTTTTGTTTCCTCTTGTTTCTCCCAAAGGCAACAATCATCTCTTTTGTTTTGTTGGTATTCAGGATGAGGCAATTGCTTCCACACCAGCTCACAAACTGACTTACCAGTTCTCTGTACTCAACTTTTTGTCCATCACAGATACACCCCACAAATGCAGTCATCAGAGTATTTCTGCAGATGACAGGACTCAGAGTTGTATTGGAAGTCTGAGGTGTACAGTGAAGAGAAATGGTGAAATTACTGTCCCTTGAGGTGCTCCAGTATTGTTGACTACTGTCTCAGACACACAACGTTTCAGTTTCACAAAGTGTGGTCTGTTTGATAGTCATAAATCCAGGCGGTTGGGAAGGTATCCGCCTGGAATTTATGGAGCTTCTCACATAACAAAACAGGTTGAATTGTAATAAAAGCACTTGAGAAATCAAAGAACATGATCCTTAAAGTGCTACCTGATTGGTCCAGATGAGCGTGGGATGTCTGAAGCAGGTAGATGATAGCATCTTCAATCCTAAGCTCATTTCAATAAGCAAACTGTTTTGGGTTATGAAAGGTGTTCAACTGTGTAAAATATACTAAAAATGCTGCTTCTAATATGAAGAAGATGATTTCTAAAAATTGAAAGGTCATATTTTAAGCTGCTTACACAAGCTGTAGGTTGGTTGGGTCTAGTCTCTAGGTTTGTGGCCTGTACTCCGGGATCCTGTCCTGTCAAACATGAACCATGAGGATTCCAGTGATCTGAGGACAACATTGGAATCCTGACTTTTATGCACTGTTTGGGCCCTGGCATCTTACCTTTAACAACAGGACAGCATGGTTGAGTAGCTGTTAGCAAAGGTTGCTGGGTCAAGCCTCGGCTGGGGGGAGGTTTGAGCTTTTCTGTGTGAAGTTTGCATGTTCTCCTTGTGTATGAGTGGTTTCTTTGACTTCCTCCCACCCACAAGACATGCATGTTAGGTTGATTGCTATGGTTAAAAGATCACTTATCAGATGTAAGTTGTTTTGGATGCAAGCATCTTCCAAATGACTATAGAAATGAACAAACAAGGCTTAATTTGAAAGGTGCACATTGGATGAAGTGCATTAGCTCAACTCAACTTTTTTCATTTTTCATAACAACTATCATTGAAACAAAGGGCTTTAAATATTCAGCCAAAGCAAGAAATAAAGGGTTTTGGACCTCAGTGTGTCAAGAGCAGCGGGTCAGCGGACCTGAAGCATCGAGCAGGAGTGTACTGGTAGAGAAGCTCAGAAAGGTAAGGAGGAACCAGACTGTTTAAACATCAAATAAAATAATCTTATAATGAATTCTGTACTGCAGTGGCAGCTGGTGGAAGGAAGCCAGAATGGGGGTTATGTGCTTCCTCTTGTGTACTCCAGTTGGGAGGTGTGCACCTGCATTTTGCACCAACTGGAGACGTGCAAGGGAGGACATTATCCGGCAGGTGACTATCAAAAAAAGTTAGAAGACTGATTGGGCATTGCTACTGCTCTCATCACACTGTTACTCTGAACATAACTTGCTTTCTATGGATGGCACTTTGTGTGTTTAGCTATCTTAGCTCACAGTTTTACTTGAACATGTTCTCACTTTACACCTTGAGCCTCAGTCTATGCATATCTTGTCTATTTCTATATCATTTTGACATGTAGACAGTAAAGATCTCCGTGTCTCTTTTGGTGCTTTAGGAATATACTGCAAAACTGTATTGATCTTTAATTAAAGAAGCTCTTAACCTTGGCTGGGTAGAGGACCCTGAGGCCAGTGAGTTAATTAATGTACTAATAGTCATAATATTTGTGCTGTGCACAGGAGGTACATAAAAGATTATCTATTGTATGAGCAGTTTATCAGCCCAATGATGCTAGAGCCCCGTGCTGTGCGTATATCAATATTATGGGCAAAAATTTGCTATACAGACAGAAGACGAGAGAGACTCAGTCTTTTAATATCTCCCTCGGTTCATCAGCAGTTTAGTAAGGCCTCATTTTACCTCTTCCTGTCTGATCGTAACCAAGCGGCATTGATGAGACTTTATAAGTGCTAATGCTTTGCTACCCTGACAACACACAGCAGCTCATAAGCCCTTTAAAAGATCCACTTTCTTCCAGATGAGTCAGGAGTCCCACTCCACCATTTACCCCACAGTCCCAAGGAGGGTGTCTCATCCATGGATCAAAACCTCATGCCACTGACCTTTCATTTGCTCCCACCAAACACAACCACCTCTCATAAACAGATCCCACTGAGGGAAGCAGAGAGGGATATGGGAAGAATGTCTGCGTGGGGGCCCAGACACTGTGATATCACTCTTTATAGCTGTATTGATTTCCTCTCAGGATGCAACTATTAACATTGAGCTGCTACGGTAGCTGCTGCTGTGTTGTTCTCTGCAGGTAAGACCATTGGCTCACACCGCGGGCCTAGTGGATTGTATATAAGCGGGGGACAAAGTGGGTGGGGGGAAGCACAAGGGGAGGCACATGCTTTTATAATTAAGGTCAGCTGGGATGCATTACAACATTTGGAGGTGTTAAAACAGGTCCTCCTTAGAGAGTATGTTGGCATTGCCCACGCTCATAAATTAGCCACGCTCCCTGCTGATGTTAAGAACAAGCTAGATATGGGGTGTGTGTGGGTGGTGACTAGATGGCTGGATGTAGACACAAGAGTGGATTTGATTGCACTAAATTTTAATTTAATATCTATTTTTCTTTAAATCACTTATTTTTTTTATGTGTGTGTAAAAGAGAAACATGTGGTTTGTGTTAACATTGAAGCCCAGTCAGGGTTTTTTTTTCTTTACAGCATGTAAATTTGATTTAATTTTGTCCATATATTCTTTGTGATCTTCAACATTATTGATCTGACATTATTAGGTAGAAAATTTTACATGACACATTTTATAAGCAAAATATGATTAATGATGCTTATTTATATTGGTATATATATTCTTATTGTATTTCCTTGCATAAATATATATGATTTGTCATCATAATAGAAAAATAAACATTTCAAAACCTTTTTGGAAAAGCAAATAAGACTTATAAAATAAAATCCCGTCTAGGTAAATTAACAGGCGCTTTCAAAGAAGGAATAAAAATGTGTGCAAGCTAACTCTTTGACCAACAGTGTCTCCAATGAAGCGGGTAAAACAAAACAGCCCTTCAAATTCACAATGGGGACACTGTCAGCAAGGACAGGGCGGGGAGAGGGAACAAACAGAACACAAGAGTTTCACAAACAACCTGCCATAAGGCATTCAGCAGGACAGGTCTGACTGTGACACCCAGCTCACACCCTGTGCCAGGGGTGAAGTAGGGGTCACGTCTTTTATGTGTAGCAGGAAGAGTATGATGGAAAGGTGGAAAGCAGAGAGACAAGGAGGAATTGTTTGTGCATCTTTATATAACTCGCTTCTGACATGCAAAGATACATTGCTTAAAATTTGATGTATGAAATGTTATGATGAATAAAATCAGAGAGCGTCTTTTGGAGGAACAGTGTTTACTTGCAACACTGACGGTGTATCTGTAGGCTCTGGTTGTTTTTCATGAGGCATTTTCTATTTCAAACCTAAAGGTTAGGTCAGTTTTAACTGTAAATACATCCACCCATGTGTACGTATCGATGGATACACATGGAAACGGTCAGATGCAATCAAATCAAACTTTATTTCCAAAGCACTTTTCAAAGCAGCTCAAGCGCTTTACATAAAAACCCCCACACATTTTAATATATACAAAACCTTTACAAAGTCAAGAGTAAAACATCAGACTTTAAAAACACATCAGCTTTCTTTCACACATACACACACACACACACACACACACACACGTCAACATGGCATTTCCTTTGAGGGTGCTGAAACAACTCAATACCATCACAGAGCCTGGCATAGACTTGTTGCTTGTAACTGTGTGGGTTATACATTCATGTTCATCAGTTGGAACAAATACCTCCATTTTCATTTCTTGAAATCTGATTTTGTTACCTCTGCCAGAAACACCTCTGTTTAAAGTTTAAAGTGAGTGTAACTCTTTCCCCATTTCTCCTTTTCCATTTTATTTTAAACATGAATGAACCATAGTTTTTAATGCCCTTACATGTAATGCTCTGATTTTCTTCTAGATCCCTTGAATTGTTTAATAATATTTTACTGAGAAGAGGTAGAAATGTAT
>JBAMHV010000021.1:12560959-12573414 GCA_037177535.1 Pseudomugil gertrudae | reverse complement strand
CCCACTCTGGGGTTAAGCGGTTGAAAATGGATGGATGGATATATATATATATATATATATATATATATATATATACTTGAGAAACAAAAAATTTTTTAAATCATATATTTCTAGATAATTTACTTGTCTATCATGGAGGTTTTGTGCAGGCCTGAAATGCAGGAATGTATGTGTTTGACTGAATCTTTAAAGACAATGTAAATGTTCTTACTTCTCATTTTACTTTTTTCCCAACTGCTTTGGGTAGGTTGGTAGTTTGGATAGGTTGTAGTAAATTTTAGCAAATATAATAATTAAAAAAGGTTCTCCTATGATTAATAACAGTAAATGTCCCTACTGTAAATATGTGAAAAATAACCAAAGCATAACTGAAAGCTATTTTTACAGAGGACATTTTGGCCGGAGCTAGGTTGACAGACAGTGATACATTTGGTCTGTTGTTATTCTTTATTTTCTGATGTATCTGGAAGAAAGCTTCTTTAAAACAAAGGTCTGTTTACAGTGTTTCATGAAACAGTAATCTATATACTCATGTTTCTGAGTGGCTGCCTTTTCTAATACTTTACAAAGTCTTTAAAATCAGACGGGAGGTTGTTCCTGTGGATATACTGTATAAAATGATTAAATTCCTCCTGTTGGCCCATTACTTTTACACTAATTTTTTCAAATGTAACTTTCATTTTTACTCACTGTTTGTTTGGATTCAGTGATAAGAACAACTTGACAAATTTAAGGCATTTATAGCTTTAAAAGCTACAGTGTGTACCCATTTTTTATATACCAGGCTGGTTGACAAAGCCCACAATGATTCTTCAAAAGGAAAAAACCCAACAAAAAACTTTAGGTTATGGTGAATGGTGATATTTTGTTTGAAAGTCAACACATGTATAGATTAGTCTATGACAAAAAGTGGATTTATCTGCTGTATGGATCTGCTGCCACACACACACACACACACACACAATCTGTAGCTGCCAGGATACGATCTGGATGGTCATGAGCAAGTCTGGCTTGTCTACAAACGCATAGCTTAGAACGCAGAAAGATCATGATGTGACTCAAGCTGCATGTTAAGAACTCTGTATTATTACTAATAAAATCACACAACCTTAAAAAAACCAACAGACCTTTAGCAGTCCAGATATTATTGATAATTACATTCTGGGATAATTTAGGCTTTCAGCTTTTAATACTGACCCACTTTGAAAGCTAAATATGCAGTCATTTTGTTTTGGTCATTGTTTAGTTGTCTTGTGACTGCAGTTTTTCATTTATAGGGAATTTTACAGAAAAAAAAACATAAAAGGAAATATCACTATGCATTTAGAATAAAATGATAAGAAATTTAGAAAGTTTTCTTCTGAGTTCATTTACATTGAGTCCCACAGAATAAGTTTATTTCCTCTGAGTGATACTGTAATTACAATCTATCCAACACTAAATCACACTGACCTCGTAACCACGACAAGAACTCTGATGTTGTAGCACTAAAACTTCAATAAGTAGTTACTTTTAAATCAAGACTAGAATAATCTCATCTTTGGCATTCATGTTTTTAATGGAGACTTTTCTGAGAATTTGCCCTAAAAGCAATGAAAATAATTAGTTGTGCACATCAGTGTGTTGCATTCTTACAGTGCAAGGTAAGATGGCTGTTCGACTTTCTTATTCAGCTCATGAGACCGTCTACTACTTTAGCAAAATGAAAGGAAACCTGGTAAACAAGCTCGAACTGTCACACAAAAAATACAGTAATGGATGTCAACCTGCCACTACTGTTCACTGGTGTTTTTTACACCATTATTTATTTGACCATTATGTTAAATTGTCCCTATAAAGCCAATCTTGGCAGCTATGTCCTCAGCATCTCTTTGCGAGTCACTCAAGTATACCACTGGGGGTTAGTGTGTTCCAAGGACCCATTACAGTTGCTTTTAACTGAATAAATAAGACCGTTTTAGTTACGTTGTCCCTCCATTTGGGGGAAGAAATATAATGGAAAGGGCTCAGTACTTTAGTGAGATTTCATGTTGGTGGTGCGGTAATTAAAACATACCTTGAGGACTTGGTTTTTTGACGTGGGGCTTGCTCTGCGTATTTAAAACACTACTGACTACCTCTGAATAATCAAGTGATAACCTTTTCAAAATGGTGATTTTGCCTTCAAAAGTGATTCTGTATTGTATCTGAGTATGAGACTTAATGACATATATGAAAATTTCCTTAACATATGAGTAGAGACTCTTTAGTTTCTCCCCCATTTTGTGGTCCTGTTGTGATCCAGGAGAGCTGTTGACCACAAGCAGGCAGCCATAAAAATGTGGGGGCCAGACTCTGTTGAGACCACCTCTATTCATGGCCAGGAACCACTGGATGCTAAGTGGCAGCCGAAAAATCACAGCTCTGGGATAAAGCACGCCACATTAAGAGAAAGATCCCCCCCCGCCCTCCATACCCCAAACAAGGGTGTCATATGGTAGAAATGGAAACAACAGAGTAGATCTTTGCTGAGTATGTTGGCTCCTGTAATGAAACTGCTCTCATAGATTAAAACAGAAGACTTAGATCACCTTTGTAGGGTTTTATTATTTATTCTGTATCTTGAAGTTACATTATTGTGTGCTGACTTTCTAAGAAGCGTTTGGGTGTTTCATTTATAGTTGCAAAAAGAGAAATCAATGACCTCATGCTTTACATTAACCTGCACTTGGAAACAAAGCTTGCCAAAAAGTTTGTCGCGTCTTACTTTTCTGCTTGTCCAATAAGACGTGGTCCTTCATTATACCCTTTGGACACAGCCTCGCCATGCATTATCACTGAATTTCAGAGACAGGACATTTTTCTGCAGCAATTTACACTCCTACAATTATAGCGCTCTGGTGCAGATATGGTGTCGGCCCCTCCTCCTTGACCTTTGCCCTTTGCGAAACAGGCGAAAGTGTGTTTCCTGATTAACGGCTGGCTGAGCTACATGGCTCCAGCTCCAGCACCTTGTGCTCCCAAGCTGAGGTGACAGTCTCCAAGGCTCTTTATGGAAATTAACTACAAAAAATAGCCAATTAGACCTGTGTTTTTTAGAACGACTCAGCTTTTCACCCTGAATAAAAGCAGGTCCTGATGAGTCCTGTACAATCAGTCTCTGCAGCAAATTAATGTGAAGTTGGTTGCATGCCAGTTAGCCAGTCCAGCTAAAATGAGGACATTAAAAGCATGAAGCATGAAGGCACATTTCTGTATAAGCTGTAAATCATCACCAAGCAGAGCACCTGGTGATTAAAGGGTGTGTCTGTGATTAACTTTGGTGACATTTATAAATTGAACACATTAAAAGTTTAAAATTGCCAGGTTTTTATTTGGCAAAGAGGCATTAGTCTTATCAAATGTTATTCAGTGATTTGAGTATTTTTAGTTCTTGTTTACTTGGTTGATGGACAGAATTTTCCCAGGTTCTGCACTTTTTATTCCAAATGTGTTACTGGGAATTAAATATTTGCAAAATGCCTTTTCACTCCACCAGCTAAAGATAGGGTTCTTAGTCTGATACGCTGTCTTAATTTTCCCTTTCTTAGGTCACTGCAGAGAGCAACGACACAAGAGTGAGGAGGAGGGTCCTTACTCTATGTGCAAGAATACACTGTGGAAGTTGCAAAGGGCAGAGTCTCTAGGAAATCTACTTTTTCTTTGAAAAAATGTCACAGGGGAGATAGGAGATTGGCACCACAAAGAGCCCAAAATAGCACAGGCTGCTACGCGTTGTCAGACAAGATTTGGGCTGAGACATTGACTTTTGTTCTGCAAAGTACTGGCCCCTGACAGGGAGATGGGCGGTGTAAAAATTGGGATTTCTCCTCTTCTCTTGGTTATGTGCAATACATTACCCTCCTGATAATGAAAACTGTAGAGACTAAAGTTTTTAATGTCACAATTATTTCATGTGTGAAAAAAGAAAGGTGAATTCAGGATTGGGATGGAGTTCATAGATGGCTAAATTTGGGTACTCTACTTCTTCCATTTTTAGTTGAGCTAAATCTGTAGTCACAGAGTTATTCATCAAAGCTCCAAGGCCTGGACCGGTAGATTAGGACAGATCCATAGCATTTTGCTTTCCCATAAATCCACTGTGCCCGCTTTCTACCTTTCTTCCTTCTACCTTCTACATGATAACAAAGGATTTATATATTTTATGCCGGTTTGCCCCTTGGCCACATAATAGGATTATGAATAATTTCTACAAATTTGCAAAAACAAATCACATGGCATGGCTTAAAGTTTGCTAATAATTTCACCATAGCTCATAGATCAAAGCAAGGAGCTGGGACAGCAGAGCCAGGCAGAAGTTTGACCCTAGTCAGGCATTTTTAATGAAAGGGTTAATCTCCTCAGAGGTGACTATTCAGAAGCAAGCAGTGTGACCAAATGAAGAATTCAGGTCTTGGATAAGAAGGAGAATAGTGGTCTTGAGGTTGCTGTTGGGTGACAGCGAGGAAGCCCTGTGGTAAAAATATGTGATGCTGTATTTGAGCCCATCTAACCAGACCCTCTCCCCAGTTCATCACCAAAAGAAAGAGAAAGGTGTGAAAGCGCAAAGCTGTTTAAAAACCCTTTTTTATCAAAACTCAAAGCTTTTTCATGGATGAGCACAAACAAGTTTGCAGTCTTTCTGAAACATCATTTTTGTGTAATGCACACACAACGTTATCCATTAAAACCACTGCTTTTATTTTTCTGTAGTTTCATTCTCAGCTGTTTGGAATGAACTTTGTGTCAAGTCTCTTGTGCTACTGTAGGCAAACACGGTTTCTTATTAGCAATTATGCTTGATAATTGTCCAAAAATGTAGAAAAAAAAAATGGTTTAAGAAGTGTGTAGCTGCTTCCTCATTAGGAACTAATAAAATAGTTTATGACTACTCTGCAAGCCATTTGGTTGCATTCAGAGAGATTAATCAAAAAGGCTTTAGACATTATATTGTCCCACAATTATAATTCATATGTTTTATGGTAACTGAATATTTTTTCAACCACTGAATTAAGGTGTATGTAATTCCACAAAATGAACGCAAGCAAATACTTTCATAAATCAAAGCCCTAAAATAATGCAACTGCAGCTAATGATCACATAACAAAGTACTCATATGAAACATGAAAAATGAGAATGTCAGACCTCTTTTTGTGAGCAGCTAAAATGCCATTTTAATCATTCATATACATGAGTGATGATATTTATATATAGAATTGGATAAATGTAAATGTCTGAGTGAAGTGATTAAAGTTACAGGTTAATACTATATCATCTAGATGTTTGTGGGACAAATTTATTATGGTATCACAATAATGTGATAAGTGTTGAGACGCTAGCCTTATTAAAATAAGAACAAACAAGAAAGTGGCACCAACCTAATCAAATGGATAAAGAAACACAGTTCAAAACTTCTCCGCTGTGCTCTTTTTTTGCAATCCCCTCCCAACAGCTCCTACATTTGAAAATTATATGTCCTTGTCCTAATGGCCTAAGGGGTTGATAAAGGAAGACTTTGCCTAATGCTTCCATAAATGTGTTAGGCAAAGTCCAGCCGGATGTAATTGCATCTAATATATTTACAAAGGATTGATTTCCCTCCCACAACCCACCCACCAGGCAGCAACAAGCTGCAGTCAGTTCATCCAGGTCACTGTAGATGGGTTCTGCGTCCACTCTGTCCTTTTTACACCGAGCAACAAGGCTGAGCCATGGAAAATATTGGAGTCCAGTTTAATGAGGTAATTAGTCAAAGGCTGTGACGATCCTGGGAGGCTAATACCTGTGACCTCTTGATCTCAGATTCCTGACACATGTCTCTGGAGACTGTACAAGAAAAAAAGTCTGCAAAATCCAAACAGCCTCCTCAGCCAGACACTCCAATCTGCTTTTGCAGAGAATGTGCGATATTTCACTTCATGAAAGGAGACTTTGGACTCAAACTGAGCAACCCCCTGTTTCTCTACTTGTCTTTGTTTAATTACTGCCACAATGGACCTGCCTTCCTCCATTCCCCGGAGAAAAAAATAAACCTTAGAAAAGTGAAACTACTTTACCTGTTTACTTTGGGGGGGAAAAGTTCTAGAGAATAGACAAAGGCAGAGAAAATGCACAAAAAAAGGTAAAGGGATGAAGAACACAATATGCACAATATTTTTTCTTTCTTCTTCTCTTTTTATCAGGTTACGTGACTGGAGGCTTCATTAATCACCACCTCGACAGCCTCTGCCAAGGGGAACTAACTGCATTTGGCCCAATTAGTTGCTGTAGAGACAATAGGAACAGCACAAGTTGTGCCTCTATGCCAGGAGCCAAACGTTGCCTCCCTGTCATTACCTCTAGAAAGGGAAAAATTAACCCCTACCAGCTTCCCTGCTTTCCTCCATTGATCCGAGGCTTTTGTGGTGTCCCTGGAGCGTGGCAGACAATTACAGATATTATTACATCTGCATTGATTCTTTTAAAGAGAGCAGAGTGTCTCTAAGCAATTTAAAAAAATTACACTTCTGAAGTGGGCCAATTAAAATGCCCCTGGCCAAGGGGGTGGAAAAAGTGTTGATGAGAATAGGAAGGACATACTTGACTGTCAGAATGTTACAGGTTTATTTTTAAGACAGAATGCCCCAAATGTAAACTTTTAAATGATTTAACACAAGTAAACAAAAACATGAATAGATGCATTATCACTGGATGTCTTCTTCGGCCAAGGGAGAATCAGAAACTTGTGTTTTTCTTTCTAAACTTACATAAAGATAGACACACCACTAACATTTCAGTCCATGGAAATTGCCTAATTAACCAAAAAGTGTCAGTTCAGACAATATCCGGTGTGGGAAGCTGTCAACATCATTGTAAAGCTGTTTGTCTGTGAGATGTATGAAATGAAACAAGATTAAAATAAAATGAGTGAAATGGGGCTGCGCGGTGGTGCAGTAGCATCGCAGCCTCACAGTGAAACGATCACTGGTTCGTGCTTCAGCTTGGGCAGTGGCGTTTGCATGCTCTCCTTGTGTTAGCGTGGGTTTTCTGGGTACTTTGGCAAAAAACAGACAAAAATCAAAATGACTGATCACATTTTTAGTTAAGTCTCTCTAATGAATTTATACACACACCATTGCCACACATGTGACTTAAACCTTGAGGTTCACGTGTGGCTGATGGGACATGTTCAAGCATTTTAATGGGGCAATTATTTATAAGTATTTAAATATTGTGTATCTTTACTTTTTAGAAATAAATGAGGTTTTGCTCTGACTATTATTTGAGCTATTGAAGTACCATAAAACTCCAAAAAACTCCATAAAATTCCATAAAACTCGTGGCAACTTTTTCACCCTTCTGCTTTCATTCTCACAGCCATGCACACATTTCCTTCATGACATCTTTCACCTTGAGCACTGCTTTCTTTTCACCCATGGAGCAAAGTTATTGTTTATACAATCAGACTTGGTTCCAAGGTGTTAATTGGACCTTTGGATCAACTAATAGAGACACAAAAGCAGATCAGATTGCTGCTCATAAAGCTTGCCCCTTGTTTACTTGCACTGCAGTTACAGTTGAGTGAAATATTTTTTGGGGTCCTGTTTGATATTTTTCCAAAGCATGTGCTGATAACACACACAAACGCACCTTCCAAGCTTCTTTATTATATCTATTCTTTTTTGTAAGTTGAGCAGGTGGGATATGGGATTATCCAAACCAGTTTTTGAAGGGGTAAACAGTACTTCCAAAAAAAAAAACCCAAAACAAAACAAGACTAAACAAAAAAAACCTGAAAAGCATATTTGTAGAGGCACCTAGACACTAAAAAAAGGAAGACTATGTTTTCAACAAACGCCACTGGAAAAAAGAACAATAAAACTGAGCTGCGGTTGTTTTATCACACACTGCATGCTTTTGAAGTGGAAAATCACTGTTTCTTTAATCCATGGAGCATTCAAATAAATTCATTTCTCTCGGATTAAAAACAGTAACAAAAGCAGGCAGTTAAAAACAAACAGCGCCAAACAAATGGCGAAGAGGCTGAGGCGCCTGGCTTATGGGTAAGCTCTCCATACATCGTGGTCTGTTTCATTAGCTGAAATGTATTATTATTGTTTATCTATGTAGCTTCCTGATTTAAAAACAGAAAGAGCCTTGCTTCCTTTTTGGATTACAGAGTTAGAAAGGTTCAGGGGTGGCTTGCCAGTGTAATCCATTGAATTCTTTTCCAACAACAACAACCTCCGGAAGATGAGGGGAAAAAAGTACTTTTCAACACCTGAGCACCGTGCAGCATTTGATTAAAAAAGGCTAATTTCACAACATCCTCAAAGGGAAAAGTGTGACTGTGTGTGTGTGTCTGCTTGGTTTAGCAAAATTCTAACAAGTTTTTGAAGAAACAAATAGTCTCATGCAAATTGTGGACATAAAAACAAAAGACAACACATTGTCTAATACAAACTTTTACAAATCAGTTATGTTACATAAGGTTTCTACACTACTGGATTTCAAAACTGCTCTTTTTTAACAGTTTAGGCAATCATAATTCTGTAATAATGTCGGTTTCATTCAATAAGACTGTGCATGTGGTGCTTTACTGATTAAAGTGTAACCTTCTTTGTGTGGTAGAACCAAGATTTAAAAGCACATTTGCATATAAACTGTATACCAGGCAGCTAGAGTAAAACTTCATGATGCTTGAGCGTGCATAACTTCATCTGCTATGTATTGAAGAAGGAAAAATCATTATCCCCCAGTTAGTGTCTGAGTCCTGAAACTGACTCAAATGTATAATAACTATGTAGAAGTGTAAAAATGAAAATAAAAGAAAAATATCAGGTCATGACAAAATGAAACTGCATACTCCACCAGGGAGACCAAGAGATGGGAAGGACTGCAATGGTGAGTGAATGTTCAGAGAAACAAATGAGACGCTCAACTTGTTTAATAATGAAATATCAAAAATTCACCTGGAATTGTCGCGTGGGGTCCTTTTTAGTTGGCTGAATATAAAAGCTATTGGTAATGATTTGTCAGTTATGAATTTTTGATCAAGGAAGGGAGTTTAAAAGAGCATAACCAGAAACTGTTCATTATATTCCATTGGGTTTTATTCAGACTGTAAGCTCTTAGACATGTCTGATTTACACTTTGAGCACACAATCATTTAAACCTGTCAGCTCTGGAAAGGCCTTCCTGCTGATATGAAATAGCCTTAAAAAAACATGAAAATTTAAGTGAAATTATGGGACCTGCATCACAGTCACAGTGATGACACGCTTTCAGAAGCTATTTGGAAGAGTTTGAATGTGCTGAAATGTAAATGACTGGACGCATGGAGGCCCAAATGGGAAGCTAGATTATACATGGGTCAGAGAGAGGAAGACTATAGAAGCGAGGTAAACAGATGCACCATAGCAGGAGGATTTTTTTTTAAATCGCTCAACAGCGGACACACCATGCCACTTGCATTATAGTAACTGTTGCATCAAGGAGCAATGCAAAGGGGCCCCGTTTTCTCTATTGCAGTGCACCCCAGGGTCTTTGGTCTTCACTGAAAAATGGAACCAGTCATATTTAATCTTGAGCTGCTAACTCATCTTATCTGATGTCAAGTTCTCAAGTTTGAAAAATGTTCAGCTGAATCATTGCTATCTAAAGAAACAGAAACACCAGAAACAAATACATTGATTATAAAAATACAACCTTGTTAAATCCAGTATAAGTCTGAATAATTACCTGAATAATGCCTCACGTTCATCTTCATAGAATCCACCTCAGCATTTTATTGCCTGTCAGTATTATTACCTTCTTGTTACCCCCTCAAAAAAGTCATACAATTGGATATCTGAGCGATGTTTCAAATAAACATCTTACATGAGTAAGATAGAAAAAGAAAAAAAAATCAGTAACTCTCCTCTCTTCCCCTGAGAAACAGACAGGTATGCCAGCAAGAGAATCCAGTTTCCCCTGCAGCCAGTAAGTGCCAAGCTGTGTCAAAAATGACATACATCTCCTGCTTCCATGTCATGCCATGCATATGATGTGATGGGCGAATGAAGGCAGTTCCTGCAGAGAGTAGTAGGGGGTCATTATTAAGCCTCTTAAATTAGCGCCCCCCTCCCACATAGCCCTAGCCATTTTTTTTCCAAGACCTACAACTGCTCGAAACCCCTACTGAATTCAGCACATTAGATCTGACAAAGGAAATAATTTCCAAAGTTTACTTGCAGCAAACTCATTTCATATGAGATTGAATTGTACCTGTATGGCATGACCCATTTAGACTCAAAGTCACACATGGATGCTTTGAGAACCTATTTGAGCAGAACAGCACTGCTAGCTTGCTACAGCCTGAGCCGATTGCATGTTCTGTGCAATGCAATTTACATGTCTCTCCATCACATTCACTTATATGGTTCAAGAGACAAGACCATTCAGATCACTCATGGGGGAGGAAAGTGAGAGCAGAGTACTGGTATTAACCCAATGTAGGTATATGTGTTCTGGAGTGATATAGAGTGGGTGGCAACAGCAGCAGAAAGCTTAACCCCTGTTGCTCCTGAAAGCCATTCACCTTCAGCCGCATACAAAATGAACTACTTCTGTTACTTGTCCTCCTTTGTTGACTGGTAGATGCCACCACTCCTGTACCTTTCCTTTCCAAAACTTTCCTTCTAAAAACACCCGCTAAAGGTTCGCAGCTGATGGAAAGTCTGCCTCTTCATCATGCACATTGTCTCACTTTTCTCCTGGTTCTATGCCTCGTAGTTGCTTCCTCTCTTTCTCCCTCCATTCTGTATATGTATATTTAAAAGAGAACACATAACTGGTATCTGGGGAAGGGTGAGGAGCAGTGGGGAGAGGAAGCCATTAGAGGAATAAAAAGAGGTGCTGCCTCACAGCCAAGCTTCACAGGCCAGTGAAGCAAATCAAATTGGGTCTTGTTCTGCAGCAGGACAAACACACACACACCTACCACACATAGATATAGTGACAGTGGTAGGGGCACACGGCTGACAAGAGAGCCTTGGGGACATAGCAGGGCTGGGCATGTGTAGGGCTGGCCCTCTGAGGGATGCAGTTGTGACCCCCCAACTTTCCCGAGCCACAGGTGTACATTCACAGGAAGAAAAGGGAATAATTATGTGTAAACTCATTCATAATAAACTCATTTTGAGTTTATTATGAATCATAGACCACATTGTCAAATGTTTTCAAATCAAATTACACTTAAAAAATGTCCATTTATTCTCCAAACTTTCACCCTGTTTTTTGTCTAGCACCAACAAAACTGCATAATCTGTGGGTTTTAGCTGGTTTTCTCATTTTGAGCTCTCATATCTTTTTTATTTTTGTTAATCCCCTCTTGTGTTTTAGCCTACTTTCTGCTTGAACCTGTTCAAAAGGTCTCCTGGTTTAATTTACACATTTTTACTTACAATGTAAACACAACTATCATTGGGCATCATCTTCTTTAGATGATGATAATAATGACCGAAAAGTGACCATATATGAAAATATTAATGGTTACCTAAACTGGCAATCAAATCCAATGTTTTACTCTCAGAGTGTGAAAGAAAAAGTTTGATGTTTATAAATACAGTATTGCTTCTATAATATATTATGATGCGGATGTGAACAATTCTGCATTGATGCGACAACAAGACATAAGGAATTACAAGTAAATGATATATTCTTGCTTGTGTTGTGCAACCAAGCCTACAATGGATTTGAGCCAGACATCGTAAATTCAGAACTGGAATTGATGTCATAACCGAGTTGGGAGCGTTCATGTTAAGAAAATTGGAAAACTAACATGAATCCCAGACTTCAGAGTGTTCCTAAGGTTAGCCGACAAACACTTTTATTAAGTGTTTTGGACGTGGATGTGAAGCAGGGGGTGAGGAGATGAGTATATGGGTGTGTAGGGAGAGGGGTAGTGTGGTGTGGCTTGTATGAATGATTGGAAAGGTTTGGGTTTTGAGGTGGGATGAGAAGGGTGGTGGGGTGTGTGTATATGTATGGGGAGATAGGTGGTGAGGAGCATGATTGGATGACTGGGTGTGCGGATGAGTGTGTGGATGGGGATGACTCCCGGGGCGTGCGTCTGGTGCGCTGGGGTGTGGAGTGGCCTACGGGGGGTGGCGGTCTGGGGGCCCTGGCCCCTTGTGGGCGCTGGTTGACTTCTCTGCCTTTGGGGTGGATTTCCTTCGGATGTTCGGGGCCCTGGGCCTGCGCTCTGCCTGCCCTGGGCGGCCGGTGCCTAGGGGGGTTGGCGACTCCTGGCCTGGGCCCGCTAGGGCCCGTTCCCCCTGACTGTGGGGGACTCTGGCTGGGACCTCACTTTGCCGTGTCCTGGGCGGATGCTGGGCTTGTGGCGGGGGAAGTGGCTGGGGTCCTAGTCTGGGGCTGGCAGCCATTGGCCCTGGTCTCTGGTGGTCCTGACCTACCTC
>JBAMHV010000021.1:12519277-12550663 GCA_037177535.1 Pseudomugil gertrudae | reverse complement strand
TATATAATTTCTAGTGGTTGACTTTTGCTTTTGCGGCTGTTTGTTCTTTCTAAGTGTGTTACTTTAATGAAACTAATGTAACTACATGGCAGTGATGGAATCAAATTGCCAGAAAAACTTTCCTGTGTGACACATTTAATGCCCAACATGCTTCCAGAGAGCGCTCTTGAATGGGTAGCTTTTTGAAATGTGGCTGAGTGGCTCCCTACTGAGCGGTAAGCCAGGCCTTTGATGTATCGTGCTGTAATGTGGTTGTTATCCATAATCGGCTTGAATTCAGGCGGGCCACTGCTGAAAGCGGTACAGTGGTAGTGTGTTCTTGTGGTACATCAAAATTTGACCGTCTTCCTATAACAAAATATGCCACCTTTGCCCACTGTGACCACAACTAAACAGCTTCAACATTCCTTTTGACTAAGTGCTTGGTTTTACATTTAGCATAATAAGAAACCACAAAATAAATTAAAAAAAATACATTAATTTAAAACCTGTGGACCTGTGCAGTGATACTCAAATGGTGTTTCTTAATGCTTATGGAAATTTCCTGCCTATTGCTGATACTATAAATTCAAGCACAAACTAATCCTGATGCTATCGCATTAAGCCGTGATTTCAAAGTGGGTAGACTTTCTGATACACATCAGTGTAGGGTTCGCAAGGAATATGGAGATTATATTTTGCATTGCATGAATAACAATCAACAGTTGAAGGAACAAAGAAGTGTTGTGAAATATGAACCCTATTATGCACTAAAATGAGACCCCTAGTAATGGGATTTTAATGTTCCAACACAAAGCAGAGCATTCTATGACAAACAACTAAGGAAGTGACTTAGTCTCGAAATCTCAACATGTAATAATCCAGGAGAATCATTATTGCTGTTGTTTTGCCATTATACATCACGTAAACAATATGGTGCTCTACAAACTCAAAAGGCATAGCATACATTTTTGCTCATCCAAATGGTTCAACAGACACTCATCTACATTACCTGTATTATGAATACTATAATATAGATGTTTTATAGTTGGTACTGCATCTAAAACAGTCTTATAGGCTACCTAGAGAGGAATAAATAAAGTTAAGCACCCAGATTGTGGTTGCTTAAGAGATCTACAACATTATTACCATCCAGCCTGTGCTTTGTTTTAATTTAGCAGTGATAATTTGTTTATTCAGGCCTCCATTATTTAGAACTCTTGTTCAGCTTAGAAGTCTTCGTTGGACCAACAGTTTTTAATATAGTGTAAATTACCCGCTAGACAAAACTGAAAAATAACAACAAGCCAGATTGAAATTTAAGATTGAGACAGATTGACATATGAGACAGATCTGGTTGGAGACAAGCAAACACATAGAAGGGAATGGGTGACATAGTAGGCGTGGTTGGGGGGGAGAGTGTTTGTAAAGAAGAGTAATCAAACTGCAGAAAAGACCAAAATATAATATTGAATGCAGCTGACTCCCTGACATTAGCCAGACTATAATAGTTAGATTTGAGGGGCCATCCTCATTGAGGCTCACAAGAGTGAATGGAAGTGTTCTAGTTATGCATCATTACAGGGGGAAGAGCTGTCCACTTCCTGCTGGGAAGAGATGCCCTCTGCTTTCACACTAAGCGGAGTAGTTCACAAAATAACAGCATACCGAGCGTCGGTCCCCCTCTCTCTGACAGAGGGCTCATATGCAATCCTGTAGAAAAGGATACGCCTCCATTTAAACTTAAAAGCAGGCATCTAATTCACAGCTTACGAGAGGGAAGTCATAATAGTGCACAGTTAAAAGACAGCAGGCAAGGAAAGGGTGTCAATGGGACATAAAAATGGGGCAATTATATTGGTAAAACATGCAATTTGATACATTTAAACCAGGAAATAGCATGTATGTAAGATTTTTATTTCAGTCATAAAATGAGACACAAATTGTGTGGAAGAAACAAAAGAAAAACAAGTAGAATTTGACTTTCTTTTGGCTGTGTGAGCAGGCACAGGGTTACCCCCTACGCATCATCAATCTGTATTGTGAAGAGCTCCTGAGTTTTTTTCATCACGGTCTTATCCACTTCAGAGGTTCAACAGATTAGTGATCCACTGGAGTGCAATGGCTTTTCAGTGCTGTGCTTAACGTCCAATTTGAAGTGTCTAAGAGCATTCTTGTCATTAGTGTTTACTCGAGACTGTTTTTCAGAGAGCCCAGACTGAGTGTGACATTAAAGACAAATAAAACTCCATCAGCCGTGTTGATCTTTTCCAAGGCTCTGGAGAAACAGGCCCAACATTTTATCTTGGCAGACAGCAGCATCAGAGGTTATAGATAGGCCAGCTTGCCAGTGCTATTATTTACCAATGGAGCAGAATGTCAGGCTTTCTATATACCTCTTTGCCCCCCCCCATCCGCTTTGTTTGCTCCCTGTCTTTGTTAAAGGGGGCACTTTATGGTGGTGAGTGGCGAGAGAAAATATTTCTATCTTGCCATCAGTGGATCAATGGAGATGTGTTTACCTGTCCTGGGACACAATGTTCACTTCATAATAATGGATATTAAACAGCTTGTTGACTGAGAGCTTTTGTTCAGGTCACTTGTCAATCCCTTAGACACTGCAAGCCAATGCTGGGACACACACCACTGCTGTGAGGTTAACACTGACAACTTCAGGAGCAAGAGTATGTCAAACTGTAGGCTAAGCTGGTCACAGCCACCTCTCTCCCCTTGCTGGACTAAAAATGGACATGTCAGGTTAATGAGATGCCTAGTAATAAAACTGAAAGGGGTCATTTTGTTTGAAGGAGTTTGCAAGTGAGAGGACTTGCTCAAGTTTCTCAAAGGAGTGACTGACTGGCATGAAATGCATATTTAAAACAGTACATAATCCACACTGTGGAAGATGTGTCATCTCTTTAAAGGAGAGCTTTTGAATAATTATGCAAAAATGGGGATCTGAACATTATGATTTCACTGGCCACCAATTACACCTCACATAAACTCAACTTAACAAATGGTAACCTGTAGGGAAGGTATGAAAATATAGCTGGAATCATGATCAGTGTCAGGTACCTGCTGAACATTCATGCAAGTCAGCTAAATCCACTAACGCCCTCCAGTCATAGAGCTCTGAATGAACCATCCCTTTGTTTTGAATCATGACTCTCCATGCCTTCTCCATTATCCAAACTGTTCTTCGGTGAGTAATAACTTTCTCTCATGTGGAGCCAATTTTTAGTTGGTACTTCAATAAAACAGAGAGCTGTGGTCATTTTGTGGCTGTTGGAGTGCTTTGGGGAATGCAGAATCTGGCTTTCTACCTACGGCGTGGTGGTATGATGGGAGCAGCAGAATGAAAAGGCTGGGTTTGTTTTACATAAAGGCTGCAGCCATCAGGGCTCAGCAGGACAGGCGGAGAGTGTCTCTCTGGGCCTGATAAATCATGACCTGCATTCATTCATTCAGCACATTCAAACCCAGACGCACATTTCTCTCCCAGTCGGCTCTGCTGACTCCTCATTTCTGCTCTCGTTTAATATATGACCTTATGCTACAATTTTAGTCTCTCTGCTAAGGTGAAGAAAAAGTGGAGTCAGAACAAAAAGAGACTACTTTTAGACTAGCAGTAGAAAGCAAGACATTTAAAGTTGTGTGTTTGACAAATTCACAGAAACTACTGGTGTATATTTTTCCTTTCTTTCAGGTGAATGCTTGCCACCTTTAAGGTTTAATGGAATTCATGGTAGTGAGTGACAGGTTTTGAATAGGCTTGAGAAAATGGGGAGGTAAAAGGGGCATTAGGCTGAGCTAAAGAGGTGGGGGTTGGCTAAAGACTGACACCATCCTCTGTTCGTGACGCAAGCACACAAACACTCACACACACACACACTGGTTCTCAATGTAGGGTCAAGGTACAATAATTTGAATACATCGGCTGTACGCATGTGTGTACATGTGTAGCTGATGGCTCAAGCCAAAAACAAACAAAAAAGAAACAAAAATAAAAAAGAAATGTAATAAAAAACACTTTTCAGTCTGTTTCAGATCAACAGCACTGTGGAATAAACACCTGATTTGGTGTACTAACTGAAACAAATACCAATAAAAATATATACATGTTCCCTGTTTTTTCTGTCTATAAGAATATAACAATAACAATATGATCAGGTCAGGGCAGAAGGAGGTGAAAGTTGCTGTTAGTTTAATGCTTACGAAGATGTGTTTACTTTCTTTTATTTATTATAGGACACAGTTTATTATAACACACTAATCGGTCTCAAACTGCAAAGGTATAAACTATACTGATGTAGCAAACAAAGACATTTTGAGGTGCTGTTGTCTTTTAAAAATCAGAGATTTCGTTGGATGAAGTGAATGACCATGATTGGGCTTTAAACAAACATGCAAAACTGTATATTAAAGTGTTAAAGACTGGCAGACTTCATGATTTCCCTCACAGAGAACAGGCATTCTCTGAGATAACCAAAGGCCTACATTGTTATTATTAATTTGTTACTCTGTCTGTGTTTGATTCTGGGTGGGATTATCATGTTGAACACACAGTCCAAATTCCACTGTAAACATTTACAATTAATCTTCGCAGTGCAACCCCTGCACCCCTCCCCAAGCTTTTGCTCAAATTACTGTTTAACATAAAGCTGATCAAATTAAGTTGTTTGCAGTGTCTAAATTCTGTTGTCACGTTGTCTGGGAAGGCTACAGCACTGAAACATTTAAACAGACTGTTTTTTTTTCTTTGTAATGATAAGCAACCCTTTCCTCTTATTTTGTCAAGCATCTCAGACATGCTCAGTAGAGCTCTGAACTAGAATATATGCACAACAGAAAACAGTCAGGGAGATTTGTATTAAAGTAATCCTTTAATTAATGTCTATAACATATTAAATAATTCAGTACAGCCAGTTAATGGAAAGCCAAGAAGAGATATTATGTTTTGCATAAAACCGTTAAAGCCACCGCTTCATACCAGGGCTGCCTAAGTCATTTTGATCACAATGACATATTTTCATCCAAGATAATCCCCAATCTATTTTAGGAGCCCGGACAGAGAATGATCAGTAGACCTACTTACTGTTTAGTCCATGCTTTTTCTTTTGGATTGAGTAGTCTCACATATAGATGAATGATTAGTTCAGCTGCCAATTTGCACAGCAAATATTCATTTTAGGTATTTTAAGTTTTAGCGTAATGTTCCATTTCTTCAAATTATACTATTGAAGTGCATTTTTTCATCCATATTTTTAATCTAGCAACTTTTTGATGGAACAACTTAGTAAAAATAATGTCAATATATGTAAAAATATTGTCACATAATCCATCCTATGAAATAAAAATAGTAGCTTCTGTATAAAATGTATAAATAACATAACAGAAACATTAAGAAAATCTATCTTTGAAGTATTCTTGCTTGATATTAAAACAATCCCATATGAAAAGCTGTCAGTTATCTGCATCTCCCCTGTGATGGCCTGAGGGACAATAAGAACACATGAAGACATCAGGAATCCAACTGACTAATGCCTGAAGTAGTAAATTTACCAAGCAGTCATTTTTCTGAGGATGACTGACAAAAACAAAGAACATATGGGTGGAGCTTGTTAAAAACCTGCTGACCTCTATCTGCATAATGAACCCTGTCATGTCACAATGAAAGTTTTGACAATGTTCAAAGAGGAAAAGATTGAAAGCAGTAAACCGTGAATGCTGTGTGAAGATGCATAATGCTCTCCTGGGAAAAGGCTGTCTTAGTGGCAAACCTTCCTTTGCTAAATCACTCTGAACAATTCAAATTGGTCTGAATGTTTTGGTGTTGTGTTTATGAAAGTATGCATATGTACTGCATAATGAACTCCAATTAAAGTGTTCTTTTCCTTCCAATGTGTTGTTACATGTATATTTATTTACAGATACAGTAAGAGTATTAATACACTAAAGAATATGTAGTATATAAAACTCATATTCCACCAAGTGGATACATCCTTATTTGCCACATGAACATTCAGGTGTATGACAAAAGTAAACCCAACAAAAGGGTTGATAATGGAGAGTGTGAAAGCAGTGGCTTGTTGACACTATATGATATAAACTGTTGGGGCTGACAGTAACTGTACTGAGCAGCGTATAAAACAAACTCTCTGGGCCAAAGTTAAAGTACTTTAGTTTACAAGCCATAAAACCAGCATGGGTGTTGAGAGACGTAGCCTACTCTGGACTAAAGGGAATTGTAAAGTAAAGGACTGGTTGTTGAATCCTTAGAGAACAGAAAGTTGTCTATGTTGGCTCCATACAGAGAAAAATACAGTTGGTAATATGCATTATAATTAAAAGTTTATTTGGGAAATAAAAGCATTTTCTTCATAATCCATCAAACAAAAGAATGTATTTATATCTTGAAGACCAAACAAAAGTCTTGAGTCTGTGACGCAAGCATCAACAGACTGATGTGGTGGTTATTCCTGCTGCAATTGGCTCCTTCCAAGTACAAATCCGAACTCCCTGGTTTATCTGTTGAGTTGTCCTTCCACTGCACGAAGAGGTGCTGAGTGGATTATATTTGTGAAAAATCAGTGAAGTGTACCAGCTAGCACTAACAGAAAGGTGTTAGATGAGGTGACAGCCATTATGGACAAATTGAGGTACTGCCTTACTGCTGTAGTGACCTGCAAGAATGTTACATGCTGGTCATGTGTTAGGTTTTGTTGTTCTGTATTCGAACTGCGGGGAATGTGTAACAATTAGGATGATCTGTTACTGCCTAGGTTTTCATTAGTGCACTCTTAATCTCTTAAATACATAAATACATTTTAATTTAGAAGGGGAGCATTTAATTAGCTAAAATAACACACACATCCCAGAAAAGTAATGTTGGTTTCTGGACCTAAAAGGTCATATGAGATAAAACAAAACAAAAAGTCTGCTCACCACAAGTTTAAAGAGTTTTAATGTTATGTTTCAGGCACCTGCTCTTCTTTAATTTGTAATTCATGTCTCTAAATATCACAATGTATTCTACACTAGACCTTTAAGAGCAGATTTTACTCTGTTAGTTGTGTGTGTTGTGTTATTATATCCTCAAAAACAGGGAATCTGATGGTTTTAGTGGCATCGTGTGCACCGCCGGTTCTGCCGCCGCAGACTGGCCATGTGAACGCGATAACTTGGCAGGTTTATGTTAGATTTCTTTCACATTGCATAAAGTATTGGTCACTATGAGTGGCTGAACTGATACTCAGCATTTTTTATGATAATTTCTGCCATCAGGGGAAGTTTTATGTAAAAAATTTGACATTTTTCATCATAACTCAGAAAATATTTATCCAACTGGTTTGAAGTTTCGTTCATATGAAAGCACTAAATGAGGACTTCCTACACATCACTTTAAATTTATTGAAGTTAATAAATTTGCCACTAGGGGGAGTTTTGTGTTGAAATTGGACATTTTTGGACATGACTGATAAACCTTTGGTCACATTTAGGTAAAACCAAATGCAAAAAACAAAGAGACTGGTGATTTTGCTACCTATAGTTCTGTGTACTAACCTGAGGTTCCAAATTATCTCACTAGGGGGAGCTTTTTTCAGAAATGTCATGTTTTCGGCTGTAGCTCATCAAATCGTTTGTTCGATATATGACAAACACAATGCTACTGTAGCGACTAGTGATCACACTTCCTATGTGTGTTTCCTTCTAAGATTTCCCACTAGTGGGAGCTTTTAATTGGAAATTTAATTTTTTTTCACATTTCTGGCTATATCTTGACAACCATTTGTCTGATTTATATCAAACCAAATAGAAATGAAGGGACTATAGTGATTATTCTGCCCATAGCTTGTGTATTAACCCCTGACATTCCAAACTTTCTTGCTAGAGAGAGTTTTTCATCAAAAATGGCACATTTTTTGCTATATCTCATGAACCGTTTGTCCTATTTATGTCAAACCAAATAAATAATAAAGTGACTGGGAACCACACTATCTGTAGTTGATTGTGTATGTGCTAACCCCTTGTAAAATTTCCCACTAGGAGGACCTTTTAGAACAAAATTCACATTAAAGCTTCGCAACAGATAGGCATGTTGTATTGGTTGAAGAAAGAAAACAATTCGCTCGGCCGATATTGTCATTTGAAAAATCAAAAGAACTGATTTTTATAGGTAAAAACAATCTAAATTAGCTCGCTCACAATTTTTGAAGCCAAAACAACTTTATTTGGTATGGCCTGATGCGTCAAAATTTATATTGGGGTGACATCGAGGATTGCAGGCTTTCGGGGATATACCAAAAGGCCCCAGTCGGGGCAACTAGGACTGCGTAGGCCTACTTGCATACATGTAAATACACACTTGGAGGATTTCTGTATTACCCCAAATGATGTGACCATCTGACAGAGTTTTAACAACACAATCAAGTATTTTCAGTTCAGTGGCCAGTTGATAAATGTTTCTCCCTTTTGTGTAAACAAAGTTCGCAATGTCTATGTTTGTGTAATTTCTTTGACCTTAATATTTACAGTCATCTGATGTTTTCACTTTCATCAACATTAGCATCAGCATACCAGAAACTCACTAAGTAAAACCTTAACAGCCCCAGATAGTTTATGAGGTTTCCACATTTCTTCTGCGTTTTTGTGAACTTGCATGTTGTTTACGGCATAAGTACGGCTTCCAAGAGAACTCGTCAACACACCACTATAAATTTTTATTTTCTGCATTTCTGGATGAAAAGATTAAATATTTTAAGTAGTGAAAAAGTGGCATAATTTCTTTCCGTAGTTCCAAAACTGCATGCTTACCAAAGAGGTTTTGAATATACTGATTTGCTGATCTGGCTCACACAATTCTTCTGTAGCTTAAAGGTAAAGAATCCCAATGAATGAGTAAGAGCAGGGAAGGCCAAAAAGACAATGGATACAAGCCAGGGGACAGGGATCTCATATTTAGCTCGTGATTGCACTCAGGGTAGACAATAAGTAAGATTCATTAGGTCATTTTTTACTTGCGTCTGCCAAGAACTGGAATGAAATGTTAAATGTTTCATGGGCTAAGAAAAGGGCAGAATTTGTCTTTGTGTTTGCCATCAGAGAGAGATAGAGAGGAGGAAAAGTTAAGAGCGGATCTGTAATGGAAAGATATGAAACAATGAAAATAAGGGACAACAGAATGTGAGGGGAATGCTGTAAAAGCCAAAGCTAGTCTGTAGAGGAAGGAAATAGAGGGTGGGGGGGTGTAGAGGGAAAGTATGTAGGGAAGGGAGTGGGGGGGCAAAAAAAGGAGGGAGTATGGCTGGGTGTTTTGGGCTGTCTGATGGATGAGGGTGTAGTGGGGTTGGTGGGGGCGGTGTCTCCTGAATGATGATAGCCTAATATCATCATCCCCCTGTCAGGCCTAATAGGCTTTCCTTGGTAGAAATCACTCACACAGAGCCACCATAATGCCCAGGCCCCTGACAGCATCATCCATCCACTCAAGCCAAGCCAATGTCTCCAAACTAATAAGGAAATATATGGTTCAAGGAGATTTGAAAAATTAAACAGGTAGCTTATGAACAATTTGTTTCACAGGGATGTTTATTATATTTATTGAATGTCATAGTGGGTTGAGGTGTCTCTTGTGCTGGGACTTCTTGTTTGAGAATTTGGCTTGATATGCTGACATTGCAGGCTTATGAAATACAAAGCAAATGCTGCTTCCTGCAAATCCTCCACCGGCTCTGCATGTCTTCACCTCCAGTGTTACCTAGCCCCACTTTTACCATTCCTAAGCTAGTCAGAGTGGAACCTTCATCTTGGTAAAACTAAGTTTTCTAGTATTGTTGAAATGAGGTTATCCACAAACACAGATAGTTATTTGCACTTAGAATAAAAAAAACATTTCTGAATTTCTATCACCTGCTCTAAGATTCAATTGTTCACATCTTCTAAAATAGTCTAATTATAGCGGCAGAGCTTTGGAGGAGTCACCCATTGCTGTTTTCCTCACAGCAAGTCTTCCTGCGGTACACCTGTCATTGCTTTCCCTCAATGCAATGGCTGATCACAGCCCACTTTAAACACAGTTACTCTCCTCTTATCTCTTCCCATACCCTACCGATCGCGCCATCTCCAATCGCCGCTTTAATCATGTGACACCTTCTCAACAATCTCCCTCCTCCTCCCACCCACAAGAGAAAACTGCCGCCATCAATAACAGCAAAAACTTTTTCATGGTGTGCTCTTAAAAGCTCCCATCCCATCAAAATGGTCAGATTTCATTACCGAATTTGCATCGTAGGAAGAGGTTTTCATGCACATAAGGCAGTCATTGTTTAGGCCTCTCTTTTGAAGCTATACATACATCTCTAACATGGCAAAAGCATGTTTACATCACCAGTCCTACACAGTCTTTCTTATGCATATAAACTAATTACATGAATACTTTTTATTTTTTATGACAGTCAAAATTTGAAGTTAAAAATATAATGATAGAGAGACTATTCAGATATACAAATGTCCACATGCTTTTTATGGAACACTGAGTACTAGAAGGAACTAGATTAATGGTTGTGAATGTTATTTCTATTGTAACTGATGTTCCTGCAGACACATGGCCACTTTGTAGATTCATTGTTAACAAGTCCTCTATTCTTTGATTAACATCTCAGATGAACCTCTGTGTATTCAGCTGCAGCTCATTTGTGTTCAGCCTTAATCCTGACATACGTTCATCTGCAGCCATGTTGTCATAGTACTTATGGCACAGAGTCCAACAGTAAAGTCTATGCCCTTATCCACTTGTAGGTTGAACCTGCCACACGGAGAGTGTGTGTTAATAAGAGAGGGCTTGGTGAGGTGCATTGTGAGGCCATTGTGGTCTCCACGCTCGCTGGTTTTCTTTGTGCCGTAAAAGCCTGGCGATACAGTAACAGCCAGAGGCAGAACGGAGCTGTCTGTCGTCGAGACGGCTGGTAACACTTGTTTCACCCACCCTTCCAGGGGGCCGTGGAGAATAGAGGAGAGGCAGCTGGTAGACTTAACAGGAAATGCAGTGGTAACAGTGTCAACAGCTGCCCCCATGGTCATGCAAGCCAAACTGCTGGCAACAACAGGCTGTATGAAAGGCTACGTGTTTGGATAGCTGCCGGGATTTGGTTCATACCGCATCACTGTACAATGCTGCAATACCAAATGAGAGCCTTTGTGTGTTTTCTCATTAGAGCTTTATATTCTAAGCTTAGTCATTTCACAGGTGATGACAACTGTGAATGTTGAGTAAACAAGACAAAAACAACAGCTGAAGAGGAATAGATCACAGATAAAGAGAGGTGGAGCGCATTAACTGCCGCTTCTATGCACTTTATTGCCACTTCAGTCATTTTTTTTTACATTTTTGATAAGAATAACAGAACTAGTATAAAACACTGAATCCTAAGAGGTGGGTTTTGTATCTTTTTTAGCAGTTTTGCATAATGTCGGCTGCACGATTTGAGTAAAATGAAGATAAGAACACGAAAGCTCCCTTTACCCATGGTTGCTCTATAGTGACCTCAAACTTAGGTCAAGATGACCCCCTAAGGAGTCAATAAATCACAGTGTCACCTTTGCTGCCTGATCCCGCCTTTCTATCAGTAACTTTGAGTGTCCTTAGCATTCTTTTACTTCCTTTGCTCCTTGCCTGACCCCCCATTCAAACAAACCGCCTGTCAGCACTGCAGCGACAGGTACGACAGCTCCAACTCAATGTGAGGAGTGATTTCCCCTGAAAAGTAACACTCTCCCTGTCCTCGACTCTCTGTCTCCAGCCTCTGCCTCCACCTCCTTTTTCTCATACGAACAACTTGAGCCGCACGCTTGCTGCCTGTTCTTTTCTCGACATCAAAATGTGGTTTGTAATTATCTTGCGAGCTATTTGAAGATGGAATTTGTTTTTAGTCTGTATCCAAATTCCATGTGAGAGTTATCAAATAAGGAACATTCAGTAGAGCAATGTAAATTTCAGCACACAATATCAGAGTCTTTATTTAAGTCTTACTTACATCCAATTTGCTGGGAGCTTAAATTCACCCTCGCAGGATCATTGTTGGACATACACTTTTAAATCTTGTGGTATTATCTACCATTTGCTAACTTTAATACCTTGCCAGGATTGCTCTGTATTAGAGCTTAGTCTGTGTCGGACTTGAAGATTTGGAGCTCCTTTTATGTACAATTCATTACTTTAATATGAGAGACTCATTGGGGTCATCTTGGAACGAATGTAGCCATTAGTTTACATTCTTCGTCATCATTAGATGAATAAATATCAACGAGATTACCTCATAAGCCTCAAGAAGATCCACCCTGCGACCCCACCGCTACCAAGCCTTCAGACATGGAAGAAGTATTAAAGACTATTTCAGTTTTCATGTAAAACCCCAACTGTGAAATAGTCTCTATTTTCGCGCCTGGCTGAATTATCCAAGATCTCTTTCATGTTGCAAAAGAGACCAAGACGCTTTCTTGTAGGGAGCAAAACATGGCTGTAATAATAGGAAAGAGGAAGGGCCAACAGACAGTGGAATCTGCTTTCAGTGACCTTAAATACCTTATCTCAACCTTTGAAGCCAGAGTGAGGTGATTGGCAGGTCAATTTGTGATGGTATCGGTCCATGTACTTGGCACTCCTTAATGCTCTTTGCTTCAGATAAGTCTGCTTAATATGAAAACTGTCATAATTCATCCGCCTTTTCAGAAATGTTCATTTTCTTGTGGAATCATCAATCCGGTCACCTGTCAGAAAAGGCGCGTTAGGATTTTATCATGCTATCCACCCTTCTGTGATTTCACTTTATGGAGATTATCCCACACTATGCAGCAGTTAGGATTATAACCCTCTGGTATGTTAAATCAAAGTTAGTTTTCCCTCCCTGAACACTGCGTGTTAACAGAGATAGGGAGAGCGAGCAAGACATCCCGACGCAGCATTTTGATGTTTTCACTGTGTCCGCTCTTTGTCCAGTGTGCTGTCAAACTCATCATTGTCCCATCCCCTCTCGGTTGGTAGTTTCCTGTGTAAATTAACAGACTCAGTGGTGAACTAGATTCCAATTTTGAAAGAAAGTAGAGTGTGCAAATTAGCCATGTTTTTTAATTAAGCCCAGTGCTCATTGCAAAGGCACCGGGGCTACTGTTGTGGATGGGGCAGGTGCAAATTTATTCTCTGGGGAAACACTGCAACGTACGTCCTCCAGCCGAGTCCCATCCTCAGCCTAATCAGTCCACAGCTTGAGAAATGTTCACATTTTGTGACTCCCTTGCTGGGAGACACAGCTGAGAGTGGTCAGAAATTATTCATTATTTGAGGGCTTCATATGTAACATTTCTATTAAAGGTTACCACCATGCAGATCGACTCAGCATTTGAATGTTGATAATTACAGTTGATGTATCTCAACCTTTCAGAGTTTCTTTATCTCTGTGGAGACCCTTTTGGTGTGGCAGCAAGAGTCCTCCGTCTTGTTGCCTTCTGTCAGGCCTCTCTCAGGGATGCTGTCGCAGGATGCTGTCAGGGTCTCCCAGTGGAGCATTGCATGCTGGGAATACTGTCACTTTTTTCTGTGTTCGTTTAAGGCATTATGTTTAACTTGATGAAATGAAAATATTAACTGTCAAACCCCCTCTGCTGTAAAAGAAAAAAAAAATGCAAGACCTCTGGGCACCCTTGGGTTTTGGACTTTGAGTTAAATATAAAGATTTTAAGAAAAATGTTTCTTTAGAAGAAGAATAACTATTTACTTATCACCTTTTTACTAATTCCAGAATATTAAATGACTATTACTGAATCGAAAATAAAAAGGAAACATCTATTTTAAACTATTACGTTTTAAAAATTGTATTGTTATTGAATTTACTATTTGAAGTTCTACATCTGATTTCCGTGGGTGGCCTGTGTTTGGGTTTTACACATTTTCTGTGGGGCTGGAATATGATGAAGAGTAGCCACAGATAATGAGCTGTCTTTAATCATGTTAGATAGAACACTGAGATGTTTTGCATGGCATTTGCAGAGAAAAAGGGGGTGTCTAATTACTGGACTGCAGAAAAATCACACAGCTTCCTGTCCATTGCAGCTGATAGAGTCCAAATCAGCTTTGACAGAAGGTAACAACAAAGACTTTCTCTGTTTTACGCACTGCAAATGAAAGAGAACAAAACTGAAAATGTCATAATTATAGTATGCAAATTAATGAATATTTTTTGTTCGAGTTGAAAGCAAAATTGTCTTTGTTTAACTTTTTTTCCCTTTCTTGTTGGAAATATGTATAACTACCAATGCTCATAACCCTATACAGCTTTTTGTTGACAGCGCTGTACATTCACCGTAGAAAAGTTTTTAACATGCTACTCTTGACAGCTTTGTGTGAGCATTTGCGATGCTTATCAGTGACACGACGCTCAGTCTGACAGAATAAAGATGAAACGGTGAACATAAAAATGGAAATCCATCAAAAATATGTTAACGTTGACTTTAACTTAAACCAGGCGGTGACAGACAACGGTAACTGACAGGATGGGAACTGTGTGAAAAAATAAAAACCATAAAATAAAAAAAAACCCTGAGAATATACTTTTGAATTGGAGACATGAAAACAAAGTTGTTATTCCATCAATGTCTAAAACAATGATTTTAGATGACATCTCAAAATAAAAACAATCAAACAAACAAACATAAAACAAAAAACAAAACATGATTCACATGGAACCTGTGAAGTTTTTAAAATTTGGTCACTTAAAGGTATTTCAAATAGTCATCAGGCTACAATAAAATATGCATTTGTGTAGAAAAATGATCTTGATGGTGAGATCATCTTTCCTCAACCCACGGTGTACAGTGCATTCCTTTAAGCTTAAACAGCTGCCTTAGATAAATCTTGCAGCCCCTCTACTATCATTCTTGTCCATATCCATAAGCACCAAGAAAAAAAGAAAGAAATAAGATTTGTTCCATAACCTTGTGTGATCATTTGCATCTAAAACGATATTCGACATTTGTTATTCCATCAATCAATACCATCTTTCCTATTCTCTGTGTGCATAATCTCAGAGTCTGCATGCAAAATGCTTAACAATAACATGTATGTTATACAAGAGGCCATATATCATCCCTGGACACATTTACATCCTGTTAACAATTTCTCAGGGCAGATTAGAGAGCACTGAGACAGCAGCCCAGATCCCATGAGAGGAGGGCTTTGGGAGCTGATAAGGCCAGCCATAGGAAGGCAGGATTAATACATATGACCAGGACACATGGAGACTCTGATTATTCCAGCAGAAAAACGTCCCTGTGTGATTAAATACAGCCTGAGTGCGGACAGGAAGGCAAAGGGATGGGGAGATAACCGATTTTATTTATGCAAGCCGGTTAGCCTGGCAGATCACGTCTGAGGATTGTTCACGCTACAGGGGTGAGGAATCTCACCATGGGAGCTCACCCCCAATCACACACAGGACTGCTTTAACTGTCATTTCTACACCTTACTTTCTTCCCTCTGTTGAATGGACATCAGTCATTTCCAAAATATTTAATGTTCAATATTTATAGGCTCATAATATGTATTAAAGGAGAGCTCCATTTTATTTATATTTTCTATGCAAAGACATCAGATCATTTCTTAGCTAGTTTAAGTTCAGTTGCATGCTTTGTGTTTTGGATCATAAGCAAATGAAAAAATATTTTTCTCCACTGACTAAAATTTCCTCATTATTTTGTCATTTTTGAGTTATCTCTTTAGACTATTAAAAAAAACTTTCTAATAACATTTCTGAAGCTCATGTGACTGAACAAGAGCCTTAAATGTGTTGACATTATTAAAGTTAACACATTTAAAGCTGCTAATGTTAACATTTAAAGATGATAATATTATTATCTTGATTTAAAAAAAAAATTAGTTTTCAGGTGAGTCTTGAAAGGATGTCCAGATATGTGACGTCAAACTAGTTTTTAACTAATTCTGGAAACGGCAGAATAATTTTCACGTTATAAATCAATCCACTAGATGTTATGTCTCTTTCATTTAGTGACAAGAATCCTTATGCAAAGTCAAATAATGTCCCAAGGGATGACTCAGAAATCAAAGATTAAAACGTGATGCAAAACCTACATTGTAAAGCCAGAAACAGTTCATCTTGAATAAACTACTATTCACATTTATTTATAAACCCTCTGAAAGGACATTATTTTCCCAAGGTCAACTTCTACAGCTGCATTCTTGACAGACGCTTTTGAACATGTTAGCATTAGGTGATATTAGTTCTTGTACACAAGACTTTTATGTGCTGAAATGACTTAATTAACTTCTTCAAAAACCTGTACTCATCACAGATTGAATTCCTTTTGGTAGTTAGAGGGGGCTTAATTAATTAATTGTGTTAATGACCCATTAATGGTGATGCACAAAGAGTTCTAATGAGACCCCTTAATTAAATATTATCTTACTGTTTAATCAGTGCGTTTAATTATTCACAAGATATTTTCTGCAGAATCAATTTGGTCCTAGGTCGCTGGAGTAAAATGCTGATTGTGTGCTCTCTCACTGATTCATCACTGAATTGGCCATTCAGCTCAAAAATCCTCTTTTAATCATGGGTAGTATTAGCCATTTGGCTCAGATCCACATGTTTTCATGTGAGAGAGTAATTCTGATCATTTTGATATCAATTTCAATTGACCCTGTGTCACAGTTTACATCTGTTTGAGAGACATGTTTTAATTAGGGATATGAGATGTTGCAATTATATCACCATGGTCACAGTGTGGCACTGGCCATTAACAGAGATAAGTGGTAGAATTTCATCTTTTGATATATTATTGAACCATCTACCTGTTATTCTGTCATTATTCAGTATCAGCATTGGGTCACTGACAGCCTTTTAGCATTTTCTCTGACCTCAGCAGACAGTCTAAAACTTTGTGCTTTAAGTGAAATTTAGGAACAAACGCTTGTGGTCTGGCTGCGTTTTCACAACCCATGGCCGCTTTTAGGCGGACACACATCTGTGAAAGAGTAAGTATTTTTTTTCTAAATGCTATCACCAAGTTTCTCTTCATCTCGAGTCCCTGAACCTCTGCTCTTCCTCTCTTTCCTCCCCCCTCATCTACGGAGCAAACTGGAAGACCTCAGTCATCATCCTCATTTTAACTCAAATTTGGTGGGATCAAAGGTGGCCAGCTGGGCGGGGGTGGGGAGCAGATGGTTGCATGCTCAGGGGGACCATGCAATGGCCCTTCAGGTTTTAACACCTCCTCTCCCCTGGGTGCCTGAGTGGGGGGGATCCGGCTTGGGCAACCTACCTGAGCTCAGTGGCATGACTAGGAGGCTTCCACTGCACCACCCCCTGCTTTGCTCACATATGGCGCCAGCCATGGGGTCCTTGAGCTGGGGTTCTGAACTGAGGAAAATAAACTGTGGAAGGGCAGGGGAAGGTAAGCCTTACTCATTAGGATGAGTGCATGAGAATGAATCTATTCATTAACCAAACCAAAGGGCACTTTTCATGGATAACACAAGATATGGTTGATTTTTTTTATAAAACAAATTTGACAGATTTCAGATGTTGTACCTGTATGTCTTTATGTCTGGTGACCCACTGTAGCTTGGCAGTGGCTGGTTACAGAGACTGCAGGTGCAGTTGTAGATTAATCCCTTGCCAAATCAGCTCCGCCTCAGCAATCTCAAAGTTCCAGGAAAAGAGCCTGCTGGGAATGTGGAGTGGTACTTGTGGTCTGGGATTATGACTTGTTGACTTTGAGAACACAAATGTAGCCTCTTGATTTGAATTTGCAGAGGGAAAAAGTTCTTTGAAAGGAGTAGGGTAGATACATCGACCGACCACTTTTTTGGGGGGGATAACTATTTTTCCATAAATCCATTTTAAGTAGTCACATTCTCCTTGTGGCTAATAGGATCATGATGGGAATAATCTTTACAAATCTGACAGAAAAAAAGAATGTCCTGGCCTTCAACTTCTTCCTCTCGGTAAATGTACAATTTCTTTCCTGTGGGACGAGGGGGAATAAGACTCATACTGGCAGACAGACAAAAAAGTAAAAGGAAAAACAGAGTCATTTTCTCAAGAGATGGTTTGGCCATTTTTACTGGAACAAATTAGATTTGATTATAAATATTTGCTACAAATGTGCAGCAAGTAATTAGTACAGTATCATCGGCCTATTCTTTAATAAACAGTAAACACACTATTTAATTTGGGCTTAATAGGTTTATAGTAAGGTTTAAGTGATGAATACTAGTTGTGAAAAAGAGTCAAGATAAAACTTTGTTCATTTCATACTGACTTATACTGATATGGCACCTGATCAGACATCTTTTTTCCCACTCTGTCACTCTACACCAGCTCTCTTATTGTTGTAACACACGCTGATAACATGAAGATACAGTATGTTTATTCGCCCAGTCTAATGGAAAAGTGTGCATCACAGAAATAGCACAAGGGAGAAATTTATGGTTGTTGCCAATGTTTAGGAATTTTCTCAGTCCTTGCTTGGTTTCATCTGAGTAATTTAGGATAAATTTGTAAAGGAAGATCTCAGATTATCTACAGATTATTTATTTATATTATAAACAATTATTTGATCCTCAATTTAGACTTCTTAAACAGTGAGAAGTAAAAGTATTGTCTGTAACATTGGCATTTGTTGTCACATGCTAGATCATCCTCCTACATAAGAGAGCAAATGAGTGAAATTTTTTTTTAACTTTAACCAGTTTTTTTTTACAATGTCACTTTTACAATCACTTAAGGTTGATTCCAAAAAAGAGAAAGAAGGCTGATTATATTATAACTGAGATCTACAGCTTAAAATATTCTGCTGGAGCCATTGCATTTTGGGACAAAGGTGCCATCCAGGATCCATTTATCTTACAGCATCATAGCGAGGACAAGGATCTGATTTAACTGGCATGTGTGTGTGTGTGTGTGTTTTCTCTATGCCTTTTGTTTGTGTGGCTGTGTGTGGATGTGTAGGTCTGTGACTGACCCATTGTGGCCAGACACCTGCCCACAGGCTCCTTGTCTGACTGATGAATCAGTGTCTTCAAGGTGTCTTTGAAGAAGTCTATTGTATGCCTTTGTTCTGCAGTCTTAGACGTCCTGTCCTGTGTCTCCCTCTGCACTCTAAAGAGAAAATAAATTCACTGCTGACACTGGCACAATGAATTGCCAGGGCAACTGTCCCATCAACCATTTCTTCCAGCTTAGAAGAGAAGGAGAACAGGATAACTGATGCTGGATCAGACACTTGAGCATTTCTTTTCTATCTGCATGTCCTTACTTTGGTATGAAGGGAAAATGAAAACTTAAAATAAAAACAACAAATAAATAAACAAATAAATAAAACTCCCACCCTCAAAAATAGGGGGAGAAAACTTTTTTCACTTTTTGATTCAGCTTTCTCTTTATTCACTTGATTTGATTTTTCACTTATTTGTGATGTCACACCTGCTATCATTCTTGTGCTGCATGGTCTGTCAGGGCAGATTAGATGCACAGGCTTGTGTCTTGACAGCCATCGTACAGTATCAATATTGTGACGGCTGAGGAGCCACCAGTCCTCACATCTCTGCAGAGTGCAAAGACAATTGAAAAGAAGGAGCGTCACAAACCTGACACCCGAGTCACTTCAAGGAATCCCTTTCAAGAAGAAATAAAACCTCACCTGACAAAGCAAAGCTAGACCAGGATGAGAGTAAATAGCATCAAACAGCAAGGGTATTTCCAGTTTTAACAAAAGGAACCACAGCAGCTGGAATCAATTAAGTTTCAGGAAGTGAAATTGATTAAGTTGCACTCTGCGACAAGAATATTTGATTAAGCTTTATGTGCTTTGTTTTGAACAAAAGAAAGCAAGCCAATAATAATCGTGCTTAATAAAAGAGACAAAAAAACATGCAGAAAGCTGGAAATGGCATTGAGCTAGTTTCTCTGACAAACATAATACTGAGACACAAGGCATTTCATATACATGCTAGTGGATGTTGGTGCATTTTAAATATTTTCCTACATCAGACTCACTACTTTGCCACTGAAATTTGTCAAGTTTTACAAAATGTAATAATTTCCTCTAATGTAGTACTACACATTAACCCCAATTACTCCTCAAGGAGGCTATCAAAATTACTCTTTTTTTCCCCTAGTGTTTTAATAATTCCAGCTGGTCCCCTCACCAGACACTTTAATCTGGGTGAGTTGGACTGGGATGTAAGCCAAATGAAAAAATGTTACATGAGGTTAATCACACTCAGTTCAGTCTCCAAGCATGTAATTTGTCCATTTTCTGCTTCTTTTTTTTACTTTGCACATGCTCCTACTTTGCTGAATGTGTCATTAAAAGTTGGACATTTTCTATGCAGCGGATTTGTTGAGTTTGTGACCCAGTGACTTCAGGGAATTACATTTTACTTTGTCAAAAACATGGAGTGAAAGAGAACTGTCATGCATCTTTTACTCTGAATCGAGGTTTTAACCACATTTTACAGAAGACAGGCAACTGACATTTAATTTAGACACACTGGCAACTCTGACTCTGGTCTTTAGACTTTATGAATGTTGCATTTAAGGTCACTGCAGAAAGCAACGGAGGTCCAGAAGAAATAAAAACAAACAAAAACAAAATGTAACAGGAAATAAATAGAAAAAAAAGGAAAAATCTCAGAGCGATTACAAGATCAGCATGCCACGGTACAATTACTATCACTTTAAATTTGAAATGGCCATTTAAAGGGCAGTAGAGCATCCTGGAAAATTAAACTGGAGCCTAATTAGTACACTCCAACCTGACAACAGAGCAGCTTTCAGCCTGGTTGAGCAAAGCAGTCAAGCAAGAGGAAGTGACTGACTGAAGGACCACGGAGGCCCTGCTGATCTTGCTCTGAAACTATCACACACCCAACTGTGAGGCACACTCATGCATACATGCAAAAACACACTGCATAAGCATACACTAATTTCCAAACATTCATTTCTTATTATGTGATTCATTCTCTTGTTTCTTATTTACAGTCTAGTTTTGTGGAAGGAGTCTATCAAATTTTATATAGAGAAAAAAATCATCTAAAATCAAAGGTACAGTGCTTTGAACCCTTTAAAGACCAACAGACCAAACCGAGAGGAAACCACGTTAAAAGAAAGAGCTTCATGAAACTTGGAATGAGTTTACCTCTTTGCTTTTCTGTTTCAGTATGAGGGAGTAAAAGGTTTTCCAGTCACATCTTCAGAGATGCATCAAAAATTTATATTTCAAAGTTTATCTGTGAAAGTATTTTTAGAAAACTAAAAGAAATTAAAGCTACATTTGACACTGAAATATAACAAGTCCCAAAAAACATTGGTCACACTTTCATGTAATTTAAAAAACTATAACTTTTTGTCACTTATTAACCTGTTCTTCAGTTTGAAACTTTTGCTTGATGTTATTTGAACCCTTTAGGATTGGACTCATAACTTTTTTGTCTGTAACATCTGCCCCTGGCATAATCAACTCCAGCTTAACTTGGCATCAGTGTGAACAAAAAACAAAAAAAAAAAAACAGTGTGTTGTTTAAATGTTAAAAGATCCAAACTTGTTCTTTGCAGAGCTGTGTGCTGACTTTTGCAGCTTATGCTTAAAAGTTGTAAAGTAGCCCAATTAGCACCAAGTTATAATTGCAAGAAGCATAACCTGCCAAATACAGTTTAATGCCAGTCTTCAAGTTGCATTCACACACACCTGTCCTTTGTGAAGTGGTGGTTTACTGAGCCAGTAACTTTTTGAAGTGGTGATTAAATTATCCTGTATGCAGGATGAAAGGCATTTAAAAAACTATTCAAACACAAGTATTTGTCACAAATCTTAATTTGTTACATTTTTTTCTTGGACAGTTATTTCTAACCTGTAAAGAATTGATATTTTTCTTTATTTAACATTTTCTTAATAAGATATTAAGCTTTCCTGGCTTATATAAAGCAAAGTATGTGTGCCCTTTTGCACAAACATCACCTCTGTTTTCTGTCAGTGAGTGGCAGTTGGGTCAGGTCATGAACCTACCCCCACTGCACACAGACACACACACACCTACACACATTCTGCACACAGTTAAATTAACTCTGTCTCCAGTTGAGTGTTGTGCCAAATGTCAAGAGCAGCTCTAATCCTGTCTTGTAGCTTGGTTTGCCACTCAGCACCAGCCTACCTGTCCTGTCCAGACCAATCTACCTACGGTGGACAAACCAACCTCAACTCAACCCTGCTGCAGGCACTCCTGCATGGAGAGCGGGCCAGCTACCTACCCCACCTGGGAACTTTCCTGATCAACTGGAGTTTTTTTAAAGTATTTTTTTAAAGTCACACTAACAGAAAGGTTGCGCGAGAAGAGTTTTCTTTTTTAACTGAAACTTTTGACGGTAAAAGTGGGTGAAAAGTGGCATTGCAAAATTCTGCCGGAGGGATGGAAAACTGCTGAGGGGAGGTGAAACAAGACATTGTCAAGACAGCTGTGTCTCTGTGTGCGTATGTGTAAGTGTGTTTTCTACCTCTGTCTTTCTTGCGCCCTGGGGTCTTAACTAAGGTCTGGCCAAAGACAAGGAGAGCCCCATGGCTATATTTGCCACAGCACACAACCGGTCAACTTTAAGTTAAAAACTTTGCTCATTGTGGCTGAGTTTGATAGGTGTTATGTGGCTTGTTACAAAAAAAAAGACCAACAATTGAGGCAAGCTGAGAAAAAAAAAACTAGAACCACATGTAGAATATCATGTTGTTACTGCTGTAATGCATTACTCCTTGTCCTGATTGCGGCTTGAGATGATTTCCTTTGGGCAGATCAATTCAAACCTGTTCCAGAGACCAACACGGCCTCTCCACACCACAGTCGCGGAGCACTGGCATTGTCTGAAGGCACAGCTAATTTGATTTTAAACAAATGTGGGGCTCGATCACTGTCTATTAGCTTAGATTTAATTAACCCAAATTGTGTTATTGTGTTTGATGACAAAGGGATTTCTGTGTGGGAACCTCATTGTCAGATCATTGTTCTCTTGTCTCTTTCAGTTCAGTCAAAGGTTGACAAAGAACGACCGGCAGCCAATACAAGCCAGGGAGAAATAGGTCTTACATTATTATTAGTAGAGGGTGCGTAGCTGAAGTGAGTAAATATACACTGTTAAATAAAAATTAGGTTGTATTTTTCTACTTTTTCACTGAATCTGATAAGGCAATAACCTTAATTTAGAAGCTTAGAAGTTATGGTGAATTTTTTTATATATAAAAAAAACAGTTGTTCAGTTTAACTCACATCATCACTTTTTAAAGTTTTAGTACCTTTTTATTGTCAGGAGTAATAAGGCAAAACATTTAGCAGTTTTTAATGTGCTGGCTTATATCAGTATCCAGTATTCAAAATCAGCTGATGCAAGTCAAATTAATATGAGAAACTCTGACGTATAAAGAATGAAAAGTGCAAATCAATCACCTTCAGATGAAATGACATAAATACCATTAAATTCCATAAGATCTTATTTTACCTCACTCTGTTCCTAATGCCTTTCTTTCATCTGGAGTGACATGGTATTTTTTCTCAATGTGACACATGCTGTAATTGACAAAGCCTGGCTATACTTTGCCAAAGACTATTGAGCTGCTGTCTGCTTGAAGAATACAAATTCATCCTGAAACCGGAGGTGTTCAACAAAACTGCTGCCAATTATGTGAAGCCCTGTAAATGATAACTCTGTGGCCACCCAAGCATAAAACAAGGAGATGAAGATGAATCTTGCTCTTCCCCATCATTTCATCCCATGTAATTGACAAGCTCTCACTCGCTGTTAAATTCAGAAGATTACAAATATGAACTGAATCTTGAGTACCCCGTTTCTGTGCTCTAATCATATGCAGAACCACTTGCAAATTAATCTACATATTTTAATAAGGCGCCAGTACCGGGGAAGGTGCGTGCAGACACTTAACGGATTATCATTCGCTGTCCCCAAGTTCTGAAATTGAATAAATATCTTTCGTACATAAATACATGGAACCCTCGACTGATACTTGGGCGCTTTTTTCTTTGCAGCTTGCTCATTTTCATCTCTCCTCTCAAAGAGGAACATATGGACTAGACTTTCAGAGGGTTTTACTTCACATGTGGACCATACTCATACACCCAGGCCGATTAAGAGTCCCAAGAACTTATGGAACAGAGAGGATGTAATTTTCCAGCCTTGCTAATACCAGCAGCTCTTGGGTTTCTTACTTTCAGGGTAATCTTTATGAGAACAGGGGTGTAATATGAAGGATTTTATAAAGTATTAAACCTGCTTTGGAGATAAGGATTTCTTTTGAGTTTAAAAATAGCCATGACTAAACATTACTATAAGTTAACAAAGTTGAAATGACACCTGAGAACTTTCCAAAGTTAACTCATGCCCACTCACATTTTGCAGAGAAATAGTAAAAAAAACAGCCATTCCAACTGGACACTTTATATATATATGGATTGGCTCCAGCCCCCTGCGGCCCCGTTCAGGGATTAGGCAGTAGAAATTGGATGGATATACAGTATATATATGTGTCTGTGTTTATGTATGTATGTATGTATGTATGTATGTATAAGGTATTTATTAAACTCTTGAAATGATAAGTCTTCTTACATTATCAGAACACCTGGTATATCATAACGCTATAGGCTTATTACACTTTGGAGACTCACTTTTAGTGTCTGAAGGCAGCGCTTAGACGGGCACTACAATGTATTTTGGGACAGGACAAGAAAGGGACACAAGGGATGGATGGGAGGTGGCCACAAATAAAAAAAATAAACAATTAGCTTTTATTTTCAATAAGCAAATTTTTTTTATATGAATAAATAAACACTACATCATCATGCCCAACAAGTTGTATCAGTTTATTGAATAGCTAGTTGTTTATATTGAGAAGTCTTTATCCCACTGAAAATTCCAAATGACATTCACTATAAAACTAACTTTTACCTCAGACAATGATAAACACATCTCAACAACAAGACAAAATGGCAACCAAACACCAACTGGTGGCAGCCCATCTCTGTGAGTCAGACACTGCATGTCAGTGCTGACTGACAGTTCCCAGTTCTGTCAGTTAACTATGGGAAAGCTGCAAGGAAAGATAAGGACATTTATCCATGTAGTCCTAAATGGCAGGCTTGAGGTCATATCCAACCATGATGATATCTGTATCTACTAGGCCTGGCTTGACTCCAACTGTAACACCTGTCTTCAAATAACCCTTTTAACTAAGACACAACTTATCTTGTCATCAAATTTCTAAATAAAAACTCAGGTTACAGCAAAGCTGATCATTTTATTTCTGTAGCTATGCAATCATGTTTAAAATAAGCTATTCTCATAATAGCACATGTCCTTAGCAATAAAACCTTATGGTGCTCCCCTGTGCAAACATTTACACCCCTTTGTGTGAGTATCCCTGTTATTTAAAAGTGCCAATAAGAGAATCACAACTCACCAATTAGACACTGTCATGAGAATTTGTAGTGTCAAAAACCAAAACATTTGTTGTTGTGTACTGCCCATAGACCAAAACAAAGTGTGAAATGAGCCACATCTCCCTCAATCACACCTTCCACCCCCATATGCACACACACACACACACACACACACACACACACATACTTGCCTCTCAGCATTATCATCACCATATTGTAGGTTTTTTAAATGTATTTTATTTTTTAAAGAATTACTGTTTAAGTCCAGCCGGAGCAGTCGTGTCAAACATGGACACAGGAACAATCATCAGTTAAGTTAACCAGTTAAGCTGTTAAGTTAAATATCCACCCAGCATTCCTGTTCAATAACAAAACATGAAATTATCATCAAATGCTCCTTTTTTATGCTGGTGGACACAAGTTGTGATTTTCAGTCTTGCAGATTTTAGAGGATCTTTTTTCCTATATTGATGAATTTTTTAGTTAGAAATGTTCACATTATGAGAATATTTAACCACTATTAATGACTCATTGGAATCCTGTTTGGCTGTAACCAAACACTGCAACTCCTTTCCAGAGGTTTGGAAATAGTAATGTGTAAACATTTGTATTTGTTTCCTCATCTAACCTCTATCTGTCTAATGCAGGCATGACAGTGCAGAATCCAAAAACATTTTCTCAAACCTATTTGAATTTTAACATTTTTTTGATGCTGGGTACTAATAAAAATTAAAGCGATAGTATGCACAGAAGCAGCCACTTAACATGTTGCAGTGAGTGAAAGGTCACTTAAAATAGTATGAGACAAAAGTAAACGACTGTTCTGTGGTCAGATGGATCAAACTTTGAATTTTGGAGGCCATTGATGTCATGTGGACATCTGGAGGAGAAGTATCCAGCTTGTTATCAGTGTATGGTACGAAAACCTGCATTTTTGATGATATGGGGGTGAAGTTTTATTGCTTGCACCTTACACATCTGTCAGGGCCTCATCAATGCTAAAAAGTACATTAAAGTTTTAAAGTAATGTATTATATCATCTAGACAACTATGTCTTTCAGGAAAGGTATTCCATATTTTGCATCAGAAATAAAACCTGCAGATCAGTATATTGGTGAAAATCAATATAAAACGTTTGGAGCATCATGAAAGACAAATTCCAGCAACAAAGACCCAAGGCTCTTGAGCAGCTACAATGCTGCATCAGAAAAGAATGGGACACCATTCTTTTCCTAAAAGTCCATCTTCTCTCCTCCCAGACTCGTACAAACTTGGGATGCTGAAAAATGGTAAACATCAGCACCCTGTTGCTTTTATGCTTTTTTAAATTAGATTGTTCAGATACAAATAATAAGTTGTCCAAGTTTTAATATATTTGTGTTTTATTTCATACAAAGTACTGCAAAAATGGCAAAAATATTCATGTTTTAGTATAACAATCCTGTGATGGACTTGCAACCTGTCCAGGGTGTACCCCACCTCTTGACCGACGTTGGCTGGGGTTGATATTTATCAGAAACACCATTAATAAACAATTAAATATGTTTTTAACATTCATCCATAAAAGATTTTCATGCATTCTCCTTAAATTTGTCCTCAACCCACATGCCAGAGCCACCCGTGCTGCTCTGTTCTGAATTATTTGTAATGTTTTCATATTTGCTTGTGAAGCATTGGACCACACAATTGATCAATAATCCAAGTACGATAAAACTAAAACTTGAATGACTTGCCTCAAAATAGTTTGTCTTAAAAATTGAGAGCATCTTCTAATCATTCTCATATCCCATTTTTGTTATCACCATCTGGAAGTTTGTTTTCCAAGAGAAGTTTTTCTCAGTCATAACTCCTAATAATTTTATTTCTTCAACTTTTTTCACTCGTATATTTTTAAAATATAATTCAAGTTTTGGATTTGATCGTAATAAATAATTTGATCCAATTGCCATACAAATAGTCTTTTTAACATTTAAAATTAGTTTATTACTTTCAATCCACCCTTCTATCTTTTCTATTTCCTCATTTAAGTTTTTGTTTAAGTCTTCAATTGTTGATTCTGCCAGATAAATGGTAGAATAATCTGCATACATTATTAGTTTAGCTCCTCTCAACACTAATGGTAGATTGTTCGTAAAGATTGAGTACCAAAGAGGCCCAAGGCAACTTCCTTGGGGCACCCCGTACTTAACTTGTTTTATCTCTGAAATACTTCCATTAAATTGTACCATTAAATTACTTAAATAACTCTTGATCCACAATAAAGGAGGGGGAGAGAATCTATAGTATCCCAGTTTTTCTAACAATAAGTCATGATCTAATATACAGTATCAAAAGCAGCAAAAAAAAATCTAAAAATACCGCTCCTATTATTTTATTCTCTTCCATTGCCTTCTGTCATTTGCATTAAAGCTGTGGCGGTAAAGTGTTTTTCTCTATATGCATGCTGAAAATTTGTAATCAAGTAATTTTTAGAAAAGTAAGATTGCATCTGTTCATACACACATTTCTCCATTATTTTACTTAAAATATGCAATAAACTTATTGGCCTACTATTCTCTTCTGACAACTGCAGCCACTTATTTTTTGGAATCTGTAATATTTTGGATATTTTCCATGCGTGTGGACACTTATATGTGTAACCATCGGGGCAATAAAAACAGCTATTGGCTTAAGTAATTTTCCATCAAGCTCGTCCAGTCCTGGTGGTTTGTTCTTACAAGTCATTAGCATTAATTCAGTTTTAGCAACACTAACATTTTCTAAGTTAAAGTTACAATCTTTAGTCTCCATAATTTGATCTATTAATCTTACTCCCACAGTATTTTTCTAGGTCTGAAAATTACCGTCTCTTCATGTCCCAATTCTCCAGTTTTACCATACTTGTAATCTACATGCTCGAACATTTCTATCAGCTGCACACTTCGTAGAAGGCCATAGGGTGCAGTGTGGGCATTGGAACAGGGCCAATATCTATCAGGATGATAGCCTTGGAGGGCTGGAGTTTTTGACCCCTGGCTTAGGGTAAAGTACACTGAACCTTACCAGACTGCACAGTATAAGTGCTTTTGCAGATTTACACACCATTTACTTTATCTCTTTTAATCTTCTTATTTGGGTTTACACAAAAGCAAATGAATCTAGGTTTACAGTAGGAGGTGGGAGGGGTTGTAGCACAGGTGGTGGATGGTAGTTACTTAAAGTACCTTACATTTAAATCCTTCGGCATATGCAGTCTGAACCTTATATCTGTTAGTTTGTTTGATAGTGTTCTCTCTTAATGTTATTAGTTAGCTTAGCAATAACATCTTGCCTGTTGCAGTAAGGAGGTTTGGGAGTGGTGGTGGGATGGTGCAGCATATTTATATCCAAGTAGAGCCATCTTAGGTCAAATGACTTAACCAAAGTGTAAGCGGATGGATGGGTTTAGAGGAAAAAAAGGGCATGCAAACACTTAAACAGAAGCACATTTTAATTACAGTATAGGTGTCACTGTGCATGTGTTGCTAGAAAAACCTCTCTGTTAAACTAATGTGTTAGTGTGTTTGTTCATGTGTTTGTCTGTTTAATCTGTGGATGCATGCACACCCGTGTATTTAAGTGCTCTTAGTATCATGAACTAAAAAATTAAAGTTGATCACTTTAAATGGCCTAACTTACTGTTCCAGGTTTATAACTAGTATTAGTGCAGATCATCAGTTACTTGACCTCAGCTTGGCATGCTTATAGAATATTTGGCTTGAGATGTAAAATTCTAAATTAAGGTCTATTGACTTTACTCTCATATTGATTCACAAAGTATTTATAAAAACAGATACAGAAAAGTAATAAAGACTGCTCAAAATTCACAAATAACATTGCCTGTAGACGAGCAGAAGCAAAAATTCAAATAGCAACAGGAAATGATAGAGTGGAACAACAGGACATTTAAGGAGAAAAGAGACAGAGAAAAGGCACGGGTGTAAAGGGTATGAGGGAGAGGATTGCTTATTATCCCAATCATTGAGCGGAATAATAGGACAACAAAAAGCCTGAATGTGCCCAAAACTAGTGGTCTGCCTGCCAGAGAGTCGGGCCTGGCGTGGTTAAAAAGGGTTTGGCTAATCGACTAAGCTCTCACTGTCCCCACCCCAATGACCCAGAACAGCCATCTTCCTCTCCCCATGAGGCTCCTGCAGAGCAAACACTGCAGGGACATTAAACACTCATACACATTTTTAACCATTATCCTAAATGGCAAGGACTGTTCTTTTCTCCTTCCATAAGGTTTGAGCCATTGAATAAACTCAAATGATAATCCATCAATTTATTTCTACTTAGCTTGGTGAATAATGGTGCAATATCAGTCTTGGACAGAGCATTGAGGTACATTGGGATAAATTCTTAAAAAATGCCATTTGTTTCAGCTGAATTGTCTTTTTAAAACATTGCTACAAATAAAAAATAACTTTAGGCTCTTAAATGTCTTTTGCTACCTTTGAAAGCTGCGTGTGTTTCCTGCAGCTCCATTTCACACTCCTATAAACATTCACACATGGTTAAGTGGCACTAACATGGGCAGCATGCCAGACCCATTGTTAGTGTAAATACTCAGGGGTTAGCACTACCCCATAGGGATATCATTTGAATTGTAGCTATATTTTAACCACCTGTAACATGTGAACTAAGTTTGATCCCTTAAACATTTCCTGTCCCAGAAGAGAGCATAAGCCTCTGTGGTAAAAGGAGGCTAAAATCCTTGTGCATGGATATGCTTTAATTACAAAAACATTTGAAGTTAATTATGTACAAAGTATTTTAACAGTACAGGCTGTCTGACCTTCTATGTTATAAATTATTTAAGGACATGTAACAAGGTAGAACAGTAAAATGAGAATAAAATGTAACAGCATTTTTAAAAGTATAAAGGAAGGAAAACAGTTTTCATCAAACTGTTCAACAAAATTAAAACCATAATAGTTCCACTTAATGTTTCTTCATTTTAAGATCTTAATTTTAGAAGAAAATATTTCACCTTGTGCTTTTTCACCTTTTGCCATCATTGGTGCTGTGGGTAACGGCTCTACAGTAGCTCTCCACTCTTTTTGGCTATTTTGACTTTATTTGGACTTTTTTCTTTCTACTTTCTGCTCTTCTTGCAAAGAGAGTTTTTGTGGTTTATACATGTATATTCAGTGAGTGTTTTTGCCTTTCGGATGCAGCAGGGTGCCAGTTCTTCTGATTTTTTTTTAATTACGAGAGGAACCGTTAACTTTGCTAGCTCAGCTAGCTGCTAGCTCTGTGCACAAAGGGCCAACCTGGGATTTAACATGACACACTGATGGAGCTGAGGAAGACATTTAGGGGCTGCAAGATCGACAAGCTATCTGCACTGTAAAACTAGCGGACCTACTAAAAGAGCAGCTTGGTCATCTTGCAATGCAGAGAGATGTTCGATGTTATCACTATACCAAAATTATTGGCCCATATTGGCATTAAAATGTGAGTGGTCCCTCACCATATCATGGTTCATCTTTGCTGTTTAGCAGATTTTTTGTTTTTTTCAATGCAATGCAGAAACTGTAATATGTTTGACGGTGTGAGTAATTATTAAAAATAATTATTAAAAAATTCACGCTGTTAAATATATGTAGATTTTTGAGAGTGCATAAAGCAGGAGAGCCCAAGTCCAGTCCTCGAGATCTACCATTCTGCAACTTTGAGATGCATCCCTTCTCCAACCCATCTGAATCAAATAGCTGAATTCCTCATCTGCATGTCATCCAGCTCTGGGGAAGGCTGCTAACGAGCCATTCATTTCATTCAGCTGTGTTGGACCAGGGTTGCATCTAAAGCCGTTTTTCGATAGGGCTCTACTCTCTACAACTCTACTGGATCGGGAGTACTCTACTTTGTCTGATTGCTTT
>JBAMHV010000021.1:12499317-12519177 GCA_037177535.1 Pseudomugil gertrudae | reverse complement strand
GACTATGGATAAGGTCTAATTCTGGGTAGTACCGCGTCAGGCGCGTAGAGTAGATACGTATGGATAAGCCCCATAAAAGTTGCTGGTTGTGAGAGATCTTGCGAGGCAAAAATAAATGTTGTTCACACAAAGATAACTGGATGTACCTTTGCTGTAAAAGATCTGACTCAGCATATCAATTTGAAAAGGTAGAACTAACTTTAAAGGTCTCCCACACAGCATAGAAAACAGTGACTGTTTTTAGGTGATCCTTTGATTTTCTATCTGCTCAGAGGAGAAGAGAGTCAGTTGGCACACTAGGTTTTTGTGAGAGTACAGATTTGTGATTACGAGGTGATTGTTAATTTACATCCGCTCATTTCTATCCCCCAAGCTTTTAATTCCACCATTAGAGCATTAAAGGCGCTGCTGCAAGAGGCCCCATTACTCTGTTATGGGGGGGTGGGGGGTGCTGGAATGAAACAGTGTTATTATATAAATACCATTGCACTTTTGACTCCAGGAAGCTACTTCCTGAGGTGCAACCCTTAGTCATTCAGGGACCTGATTTACAGTAACTGGCCAGGGGTGGACGTGCTTCTCTGACACTTTATTTCACCCCTCTACGCTCCTTCCCTCCTCCATCCCTCCTTCCTTCCAACCCTTCACAAACACCCAGGTTTCTCATCTAATTTTAGGGCTGGAAATCTCACTCTTTGACATGTCCTGGGGTTGATTTTCACCTCGACCACCGGCACAGCTGTCCATTCATGTGTCGTCCAGAGGCGAGATGTTCTGCTTTATTAAAAAGTGTGAATATGAAAAAAAAGCATAGAGTGAGACATGCATGCACAAAAAGAAATAATGGGAGAGACTGTTAACATACATCTGTCCAATTTGTTCAGGCAGACATTGAGCCTCAGACTAGCTGGGGCTGAGGTATGTTTGTTAGAATTATAACTGGCCAGTATGTGTGCTCTGTAGCTTACAAATCCATAAAAGACAGGGTGCTGTTGTGTGAATCCATTCATCTGACAAACTTCTCAGGCAATTTGAGGTAAAAAGACAATAACAATTTACATGACAGAGAGAGAGAAAAGGGGAGAAAAAAGAAGATGCAAACCCCCCGCCAATCAAACTTGCTTTTGTGTACACTAGAGAAGATAAAAAAGAACCTGACTCTGGAATCAAAAGATTAAAACAAAAGCTCCCTTGTTGAATGTCTGTAATAGCACCAAGTCTCTGGCTACTGATTATATAGAAAACAACTGCAATTACATTTTCTGGGCTCACAAGAAGGAGGCGAAGAGGCAAAACCAGGCCCAGGAGAGATGATTAATATTCCTACTTTTATTCAGACACTGCCAATGCACTGACAGCCTCACCATCTCACCAATTCTCTCATCAGCCTCATTTCTGGCATAGATTAACAAAAAAGTATGCTGACATCTCACTTCTATCCCTCTACTCTCACATTTGATGAAAGAGCAACAGTAGTGTTTTAATTTCAATATGAAGATCCCAGTTCTCTCAAGGAGAATGATGCTATTTCCCCCCTAGTGAGTCTTTGGAGAAATCCTCAGCTCCCCTGTGCCTCTGTAACTCCTAATTTATTTCAAGAGCGAACACCCCCACCACCCACCCACCCACACACACACACACACACACACACACTCTAAATTACTGTATCGCATAAAACGGTATAATTAAATTAATATTGGATGTAATAATTACTTTGTGGATTCTCATTTTTCATACACACAGCTGCTTTGTTGCCTGAACCATTAGCATTTGTCTGCTGCAATTAACAAAGGCTCTAATGAGATTTCAGTGTATGCACGTGTGTCTTTATGGAGCCTTGTTCAAGTGTGTCTGCTGTGCTCGTGTGCATATACACGCAGATTTGGCTGCACGGCATGGGTTAGAATACATTCAGCTCACATATACAAATATATAACCGGTCTGTGTTTCATGACACGTTAAAAGGGTTTTGTCATCGCAGGTTTTTTACAAGTATCTTAGGACAGAGTAATTTAGCTTCAATGAGAACATGAACTTTAAGGAAAAGGTGGAAAAGTTCCCACTTTTTAATGACTAAAGGTTGAAAAATCTCTGTGGCGCCAAGAAAGGTACATTACTCTCAATCCCAACTGTAATGTATTCCACTACTTGTGAAAAATAGCTACATTTGTCTAATGCTTGTCATGGAACTGACTAAACTCTGAATGATAACCCTTTCCACCGATTTCATTCACATTCTCGCACTCACCAAGGACATGAGTCATTTTCTTTTAACTATTAAATGTTAAGTTTTATGTCAGCAGTTACTTGTACAAGAAGTTTTTAACACCGTTGTTTAGGGTCAGACAAGAAAATCCAATTAAGATGCACTCTGAGTTTTATGTCGAATAAATTCTCTTGCATAGCTAAATATGTCAGTCAATACGTTCAGATGGCAGGTTTCTGCTCAACATCCTCCAGTGCTCCTTGAGATAACTGTCCATTAATGAGTACAGTGGGTGTCAGAGTTGTGTATTCTGACTGGCAGGTGAACCTCTCTTTTCTTCAAACAGGACAACAGTCTCCTTCTCTCTCCCTCAGTCACTTCTTCTGTCTACAACAGACACACCAGTGCCAGTACTGTCACTGCGGATGAAAATGTCCCCTAGTTATCTGCCTGTGTAATTGCTGTCTTGTTTGGTTAGGAGATTAGAGGGCTGAAACTCTTTGTGTGGTCTTGCAGATTGAGCAAACACTCACCAGTAGGCAACCCTGTCCAAAAACCACGAGGCAGACTCTTGTCTGTGTGCTGACAGTGAGCCAGATGGACTGGCGCAGGTGATAATTGTGGTGGTTGGTGTGTTGATGGGTCATGTTAAGATTTGACGACGTAGCCTCATTTGAAAGTAATTCTGCTCCATGATGTAATGTTTTCTCTATGATGGCTAAAATCTTCCGGTAGAGTAAGGAAGAGTTTTGGACAACTCCACTCATGAACGCATACATTATATTAACTGATTTTAGTCTATTAACCATCATAGAGGGAAAAAACAAGACAAAATATTGTATAGATTCATTTGTCAAAACTCTTGAGTTCTCACAAGACCAGCATCTGTCACTAATAACCTGCCTGCTCTCTTGGAACTGCTGCACCTCTGTAAGTGGCAAAGTCTGGTTTGGTCTTTTGTGTGCTGTCGCTAGTCAGAAGTGACAGCCTATATTTCAGCAGCCTACACTTTTCCTCGCTGTCTCTGAGGGTGGTATCCCATCACCACCACAGCCTCCGTTTCAGCCCCACACAATACTGCACTCGGGTCCTCACTATTAAGGCAAATTTCCATTCCAAGCCCTCCAATCTTCTTTGGCTCACATGCTTTTATTTCTCTACTCTCGCTTCTTTTTTTTTTTTGCTTTTTCTTTCTGCTGTCCTCCCTCGCAAGAAAGGCAAGGGGAACGTCAGGCTCCTCTTGTCACGGTGGTTCCAATCAATGGGGCAAAGCTCAGGGATCATGTTTGATACTGTCAGATGGCCTGGAAAATTAAAAACCCAATTAAAGAGGCAGTCCAGAGGTCAGCTCCTCTGCATATCAAAAGCTCTCCTCTAGCTATTCTGCACAAATTATATCCGTTAACAGCTCACTTTGCTCAGGCTGCAACAGCACAGCACTTAGGGAGTAATAAGTGCTTTCCTCTCTCTACATTCCATTTCAAATGTAAGCCAGTGTGTCTGCTCAGCCAGAAGAAATAGAGATGAACAAATCATTACCAAATAATTTTCATTGTTTCTTTCTTTGAGCAAGACACAAAGGCCTGTCATGGGTGTGTTATAAATGTAGGAAAAAAGAAAAGTACAACTAGCAGTTTATTTTTAGATATCTTTCCACCTTATTCCTTTTTTCTCTTCTTTCTCCTTTGTCCACACATGACAAGCTACATTTCTGCACGTATTTATCTTTTGCTTTTGAGGAATAGGCACCAAACAAACTCTCCATTTCTCTTTCCCTTTCTCTATCCCTCTTGTTCTTTTGTGTACCCTGTTTTATCCACGATTCATTAATTCCTGTACAGTGGTAGAGAAAAGACAGAGAGAAATGGCCAACCAAGCTTAATGGCATGCGTCTCGGCCGAGCCATTAATATTCAGCTTAATGTTTCTGATAACAGGGCTGGGGGCCATGAGGAACGGCTGGTCCAGACAGCCTTATTAAGCAGCTGGAGTGGAATGATGCTTGCTCACATCAGGGATCAAATGCAAGAGTAAACACAAATGCACGCACACACATACACATACAATACACACACCCACTCACAGTCAAGGCAGTTGTCTTTGGGACTTCAGACAGCATCAGGATCTTCCCACTAAATCGTTCCCACTATCCGCCCTCTCTTTTTTTGTGTGGCAGTAACAGCCTCAAAGGTTTAGTAAGTTGCGATGGTTGTTTGGAAATGTATCACAGCATCATCTGACGATGTGTTCAATGTTACAGATTAGTTAGCTTATCTAATGTTTATGGCCCCATTAATGTAAAGGACCAAAGTGACAGTCTTCCTTCTGTTTTGTCTCAGATTTTTTTTTCATTTTTCCTTCCACTCTCTCTTCATAGAACAAGTCTTCTGCATTGGGTCTTTTAGCTCAATCTCATTTACATTTAATGACATGATAATACACATTAGCAGACTATTTCAAATAATTACAGCCTTTCAATCGCTTTTTTCCCCTCACCTCTCTTTCCCAAATGATCCACATCCTACATGCTCTGCTCTTTTTTCCTTAAACTTTCATATTTCTAATGGAAATAATAGAAAATGCTTTTCCTTAGAAACAATGTATAATAATATGTCACAAGGACAGGAGTACAAGAAAAATTGAGCAATTTTCAAAACGGTGCAGGGCGGAGGGGTGAATAGGACATTAAGTTCTTTTCTATAGAAGTGGTGGTGAGGTTTTTTTTCTGTCATGATGATGATGACTTACATTGACGCTAACGGCAGTTGGGTGTGCAGGAAGGTAACAGCTCTACCGTCAGGTTAAGCATGGTTGATATTGAATAAAGGCTTCTGTAATTTTTTTATACATTCACAGAAAACAGGGCGTTGATGCAATGTTATGTTATTTCACACATTTACTTGTTTACAGTTAATTTCATTACACCAAATGAGGAAAGGAAGGAAATAATGAGAGAAAATTGGACTTAATGGAATTAAAAAAATATGATAAACAGTCAAGCTAACAGCAATTTCGGAAAATAAACCCATAAACAAAATGGGAGTGGCTCAAATTAAGTGAGTGCTGTGAGATATGGAGATGGACAAACATCTTCACTGGTATGATTACATCAAGTAGAAGGTCACATTTATTAACAGTGCTTATAATTACAGTTTATTTTTATACTTTCTGTTGTTGACTGTATCCACTACTGGCTATGTAGTATACAAATGCATATATGTTATGACTATACACACCCATCACATCATTATGTAGGTTAAAGATCTTTTTCACACATTTTTATTCCAAGTACAACCCAAACAGTAACTCTGCAGGCACAAAGCTGTAAGTTTACAGTTATCAGTTAAAGATGTGAGAAAATGAAGGATTGTCCTCATGGTTCATGCTTCTGCATCCCTTCAGTGATTGTTCTGCAATCTGCCTTATTCAGCTGAGCTTTTCTGAGTGTACGCAGTCTCACCTGTGCACAACACTACTTGAGTCTCTTCCAGGCTCTACTTTTCTGATAGATTATCAACAGCCTTGTGCTAGTTGAGGTCCAGTGGTTTCTTCTTGATGCCTGGCTGGTTTGGTGGTTGACCTAGTTACATCCCTGTACCCTCTCTCTGCCTTTGTCAACAGATCTTCTCACGTTGTGATTATCTGGACATTGACCCCCTTTCTGGCCATGGATTCCCCATTTGGCAAAGTATCCCAATGTCTGCCTTCTGTTTTTATTGACCATGCATGTGTCAGATTTATGCTCTAAATATTGAAGTGTTTTCAGATCCCAGATCAAAGTAAGCCTCCTCTCCATTCAGACTGTCTTCCCAGGACCTTTTTACCACCCACCCTCATCACTTACTAACTTCGTTAAAACCAACTCTTTTTTTTCTTAACTTTTAATGTTTGGCCATCATTTTTTTAGTTCTTGATGTTAAAAATAGCCGACAAGTTCTATGCATCGTGTTATTTCACAGGTCTGTCCTTTTGCTTGAATTCTTAGTGCAGCAGCAAACAAAATACATAATGCTTGGCTGTACAGTCACAAAGCTGCAATATTTGCAATTTTCAGCTTTAATGATCTTGATCATGGTGTCATGTCTTTGTCAATAGATGTTCTTGACTAAAGCTTAATATATGCTTAAAAATTACAAGGCACTTGCCAACAATGTAAACTGAGTCAACATGCATTTAATGTTCAAATGCAAAGTGATGTCTTGTTTATACTTGACCTACTTTCTTATGAAATTCAGTTCACAGATGTCCCAACAGTTTCCTTCAGAATTTCTGCAGCTGCCCTGAATCAGCAAAACAGAGCTAAGCTATGGTACCACAACTGTGTTTAACATATGAAATAAGGAGCAAATAAAAGGCAGGGGTTTTCTTTTCTCCAAATGTAAAACAATCATCTAAACTACACTCATCTAATTTGGTTTCTGCAATTAGCAACCTTTTTTATCCTCTTATATTTTTTTTAAGGTTTGTCTAACAAACAAGCCTCAGTTTTGTTTTTTGGAGAGCAGCTTATTACTCCTTGCAGCCTTATAATTACTGTTATATATTGTCTTGATGGTGAATGATGAACAGTGATGTTAGCCAGTGTGAAAGACTCTTGTTTACAAGGTTACTTGATTCTATGATCTGACGATATAAGACACCTTGCTCTACGATTCATCTTTGTTTGTTGATCACTAATTTTCTCATATTTTGAAGAAGAATATGTGATTCACACACTAATACTTAAATGAAATCACTGGCAAAATTAGCTAATAATAGGACCTTTTTCTTCTGAAGAAAGATGAGGAAGAGTAACATACTTCATATTCACAAGTAAAAATGTCAGAGATAACTAAAATTTAATCTGTGGATGCTTTTTTTTCATTACAGCATTTATGTATTTACCTGTGTCAAACTGGTCTAATTGGGTATCTGTTAAAACAAAAGTTCAGATCATTGATTTACCATTATCAACTTTTAGTCTTAATGCACATTATTTCTAATTTCAACTTTAAACTCTCATACTTCCTTAGTGGCCTGTAATCTTCAAGAAATCAATCATAGTTTTGACAATAAGGATGTGCAATTCTATTTTATTAGAGCATCTTTGCACATAACAGGAGAACAGTGCTGGCATTCACTGTTATCCCGTCTGCAAATGGCCTTTAATTTTTTTACACCATGGCACCTTGTAGAGTGATCGCTGATTCTAATGACTGAAAGTTGGCTGACCATTCCTTGGCTGGCCAATCCTGTAACTGTTGACAACAAGCATCGGGGTCTGAACCTAAAAAACTATTATTTAGGTAAAGGTGTGACTGTTGAGTGTCCATGAAGCCATATTGCTTTCTATATTTTCTCAGGGTTTGTGCTTTTCACACTAGGGAATGCTGGTACTTTTAATATAATGGGAAGAACCTCTAGACAAAACACAGACACTGACAGTTTTTAGCTCAGCATATTCTGTCAAAATTTTCTTTCAGTTAAGTTCAGCATTTTCGCCTCAGTTCTGAAGTCACTTGCCTCACAGTGATTAGCTTCCTGGTTCAAACTGGGAACTTTCTGAATCACTTTTGCATTTTCTCCTTATGCATATGGGCTTTGTCCAAATTCTGCCCCTTCCCATTGTCAAAAAACATTAGTGCTAGGCTAATTGATGGTTCTAAAGTAGTTTTTTGTCTTATTTGTCCTTCCTTTGCCATGTGAAGGACTGATGACCTATCCATAGTGTACTGCACCTCTCACCAAATAGTGGCTGGGATAGGCTCCATCCCTGCCTTGACCTTGAATTGGAATAAGCAGTTATGTAAAATGGATAAATGTTTTCAGTTGTGGTTCTTTGAAAATGTGTTAAAGAGATCATGGCAATTACATGCTGTATTGCAATGATTCACGGTAAAACGTTTGACTTATTATGGCCTACCTGACATGAAGTATACCCTGCTCCTTAAGAAAAAGCAACACTCCATAGTTCACCAGTTCTGCAAATATATTATCTCAGCAACATGACCCACATTTTACCATGGTCTGAAATCTAAACACATGAAAAAGATATCAGTGTATATGTTATGATATGCACTGTCCAATGCACTCCCATCATCTTGTGTTGATTGGTAACTACATCATTAAATGCAGTTACACATGTGTGTGTGCTTTTGCACATCCGTATGGCTCTTGCATCTGCCTGGATAGGGATGGAAGGACTTGTTAATGAAATCAACTTTCCAGCAGTGTCTATTTTTCCTATAATGTTCTGTGAGAGAATTAGCCATGTGGAAGAGTAATCAGATCTCCCTCGTGGTGGCTGTATGAATCTATTTTTTGCAGTTGCACTGTACTGGTCAAACAAATTAAAATCTACACCAGTATGTAAGTAATTTAATGTAAATTATGGTGGTAATGTTCTGTGTCGAGCTGTTGTTGATGTGCTGGTGTGTGCCCTGTCTGGTGGCTCTTATCTACAGGCCAGACTGGAAGGAAAAACTTGCACATTTGCCTGAAACAGTAACCAGAGGGGCCTAATTTCTCAATGTTTACTGTCTTTACTAGTAAAATAATTCAACATTGTGAGCTGATTTGACTCTAGAAACCTTGATATAAGAATGGAGTGGACAGAGTGGCTGTGATTATTTGTAATTACAGAGACTTGTATTCTGTAATTACTTGTACTTTGATACCCTTTCTCTCTCACCTTCACTCTACGGACAGTTCCCTCTCTATTTCCTTTGCATTTCCTCCTGACTGCTACAATATATTCATCCACAGAGGAGTGCAGGATTTACACAGGATTTTTGTTGCAGCCGTCTATGGAATTAAGAAGTGTATCCTTGCATTTCATTAAATCCTGCCTAATGAGATGACTGTCTCCCCAAAGAGCAGATGATAAAGTACCCTATGCCATGGTGCATAAATTAGCATGGTGAGGTTAAATGCTGGAACTGACTCATGTTTCACAAGAGGACCCTATCCAGCAGTTAAATCAACTTGCATAAATACTGCCAAGTGCAGCTTCGATTTACCTGCCTTCCTAGAACTCCCATCCAAACTACTGGATAATTTGTTGGGTTGTAATAAAATCAAAACAAGGAATTAAGTTAATCAGAAGTAAGTAGCTACACCTCTGTATATCTTTCTTTCCCTTCACAGACAATAAAGGTTAAACAAAGTTGCTCCATACTGTAAGGAGCTGTATGACATCTACAATTATATCACAACAGACATTTAAACATGTTGCCATTTTTTAATTTCTCCAGTATAAAAAGTAGTTTTACTAAACAACAGACAATGCTTTTAGATGAACGGTAACAAGCATTTGTTGAAATAAATGGGATTAGTCTCTGCAGCTGTCAGTTAAATGGAGTAAAAGGTTAAAAAAACAATTATCCACCCAATTTTAAGTGGTATTACTTGCAAAAGTATATTAGGAATACTTTAAAACAGAATTATTTGCATGTGTTAATATGAATCTATATTTTAGTCTGAAGTGGTAACGAATGAAATACTTTGTACAATGCTTTTCATTTGGCTGTGGAGCTGAGAATTCACAACCACATGTATCTCAATAATGAGGTGCCACACATAGCTTGTGCACCCTATTGCAGGCATTTCCGATGTCATAAGTATCATTACCGGTGATGAGGAAACTAACCAGATTTCCTTTCATGAGTTGAACTGATTTCAGGACACACACTTATGCCTACACAGTTTTACACACAGGTTAAGAGGCAGAGAGAGCGAGAATGGGGGAAGCGAGAACTGGAGGAATCATCTCAAACTCAAAAGCTTGGCTCGTGTCTGATTTGATCATCTCTACTAATTGGAGGATAATTTCCTTTAAAGCCTTTCAAACAGCTGGCAGCTCCTCAATTCCTGCCCATCTCTACAACTCTTTCACCATGATGTTTTTTCATGGTTCTATGTTTCAAAAGATGCCCTTGGCAGAGGGAAAGGGATTGGAGGGGATGCTGGGAGTTTTACTGATATTCCAGGTATTTTCAGATTTTGGGTCCACATAGATATTATGGACTTATTCACAATCAGTTCTTGTCTCTCTAATTAGTGGTCCCCCCTCGAGCCGTAACAAGGGCACTGACGAGAGAGGCTTTTTCCCAATGATAATGTGAATGGATACCTGCAGGGGGAGATTTCTGTACTGTTTCTCATCCTGTCAGCCACTCTGGGTAACACTGGGGCCTAATGAACCTGAAAACAAGACACTGTGTGTGGTGAGGAGAGTATGTGTGTATCTCTAAGTGTGTGCTTTGTAAATCCAAATTGGTACAGTATAGCTCTTTGGAGTTGGCTCTGATTCAGTATATCATAAATGATTTCAGATTCATTATGGGTTTAGAACTTCTGTCAGCTGTCAGCACTGGCACTGAGCTACATGCACAAAGATGTCCCATACCATGTCAGGGACTGCAAAAGACTCAAACCACACGCAGGTTTCCCACTGCAACTCAAGAATTGCTAAAGATGTATTGTGATATGTGTGTCCTGCCTGTGAGATGACTTGACTGATAACTTGACACCACAGAGATGCATATCTAGGATGCATGCAATGTCACAAATGTCACGTGTGATCGATCGAACAGGGCACTGTCTAAGTGAGAGGTCATTGCTCTCCATATACAGCCGCGGGGGAGGAATGGGGTCTGAATGCCTGGTCAGCACACGGTCACATTTTGGATGCACCATTTTCCCTCTGTGCCTTCCTGGGTGTGTAATGAGCTGAGCTGTTGCGGGTGGAGCATACACCAATCCGTCTGACATCAGTGCAGCTGGAGTTGACCCAATGCTTTATATTGGACACCAGGCCTTCCCAATGCATGCCCAGCTGCATTTAGCTTTTGAAGCTTACTGACATTGAATGATGTGTTTGTTTATTATGGCAGATAGGTGTCATGTTAGACATGCATTATTTCTTTATGTGCTTTACAATGTTTTTTCTCCAGTAATATTGCTGTTGACCAAAGAGAGGATGCAGTTTTTGGGGAAGTTTATGACAGTCCACAGAAAATGACAAATATACATTGAATAAAGGATGAACAGGTGAATTATGGAGATTGTGTGTGTGATGGAAGAAAACAGACAAAAAAGGGGAAAGACTGGGAGACAGAGATGGAGGAAGGGAGCCACAGATGTGGTGGGGCCTCGGGCAATACAAGTCATTATGGTGTAAACTGCTCCAGTGGTGATGCTGTGGAGGGAGCGGCGAGGTCACCATCTCAGGGTGTGTCAAGTAATACATGCACGCATACACAACACCAGACGCAGACACAGAGGAAATTGAAAGAACATCTGGATATGTGCCACCTGCCTAGAGGAAGTCATCTAGTTTACACACAGAACAGGAGGGGGGGGTTTGTCCCTTCCTGGATGTGCAACCTTCATGCTATCTTGCACCACTGGGAAAGGATGGAGGACAAAGTGGAGAGTGAAGAGCGTGTAAACCAATTGAAACACTTTGCAGAGATGAAATGTTAAGGTAAACAGGGATATCGTGAGTTAGGTCAGGAAATGTGTCCTTTGCAGACCCTAATCATGTCACCAATATTGTTTGTTCCTCTTAGCTGGAAATCCATGGTCAGGGGTGCAGGTTTTAGAAAAAGGTTCCAAACTCAAATAAATATTCAGAGGGATTGACTTGAGGAAGAAAGAAAAGTGAACACAAAATCAAGTAAGCAACAAATAAATAATTAGCATATTATTTTGTGCCCCCCCTTTTTTTGAGAGGAAAAGTGACACAACAACCCCAAAACTCAGCACTAAGTATTGACCATCTGGCACCAGCCCAAGCTAGCATGCCACAAAACAATTGCATTCATTAGCTTAATTTATCATGTTGGTAAGCTCAATTTACTTTTGCTTGTGCAAGCGTGGCTCATTAAGATTCAGTCTGCTGTTTCCTCAGGCCGTCTTGTGATCGTTCATGCAGGGTTCACACATTTTGTACTAGATAGGAAGCACTCTGAGGTTATCTGCCAGGCCTAAACTGTTTAAATAGAGGCAGGGAAAAAAGAGGTGGAGAGAGGGATTAGGGAGGCAAATGAGAGAGTGAGAAAGGGATGGGGAGGAGTGATCTAAAGAAGAATGCCGTTAAAGAAAAGTGGGGTGAAAGAAAGGCTGAGCTCTTGGTTGACAGAATGGATGTTGCAGGACTGTGGTGGAAGAGGAATGGAGAAAGCAAGGAAAGGAAGGCACGTGACTAAATGTATTCTGATAACTGAACAGCAGATGTCTCGCATGGAGCTCCTTTGTTGCCTGAACAGCAGGACCCTGCACTTCAGTGGGCTCACTTCACACTGCATTCATTTGCCTGCCAGCTGCCAATTTAGGGTAGAGAGAGTGAAAGAGAAAGAGAAGGAAAAGATAAGGGAGGGTGGCTCACGCCAGTCCGTTTCTCCCCTCCCTCGGCATGTCTTGCAGAGAGGCTGCCATTCCGTTCTCTCTTCCCCTGGTGGCCTGTACAATTAGTGATCTGCATAACCACCCACACCTCCACGCATTGCTCTCACAGAGCAGAGGGGGTGCTGCCTTTGTCTTTTGGCTGCTGTACAATGAGTCGCTTTGGACCTGGCTAGAAGCCAGAAGCTGTTGCACAAAACCGCATGCTCCTGATGAATGACGAATACTCCTGGAGTCTTGTTTCCTCTTGCAGCTGATTTGGCAGGTCAGAAATGAACTGCATCAGCTGCCTTCAACAGCTCCTTTTGTTAAAACACTTTCTGAGCAGTGGCAAGGGAAAAGTTTGTGAATTGCAATCTCTTATTATCCTCCCAGGTACCTTTGCTCAATAGAGGAGTGCTCTCATTAAGACCACAAAGCCCTGAGTTCATTAACGCCTGGGTGAAAACAAATTTGCACCCCTCTGCTAAGTGATGTAGGCCAAGGCTTGAAGGTATTGAGACTTTAGTGAAACGAACTGTGTGAGGTGGGACTTACAGCCGCAACTTCACAGTTCACCTGATGCTTGTGATCTATGTGAGAATCACATCTTATTTCAATTTCTGCCACATTTTTTCTCCTTTCTAAGCAAAAGAATGGAGTGGAATGTTTTTACTAGTTGAGAAAATATTTAATTAAATAAATAAATGTGTAGAAGTAAACCTGAGACAGATGGATTTACAGTATTTTCTCAAAACCATTGTCCAATACCACATCACACAGCAGGAACCCAGAGTTTATCTTAACCTTACAAGCCATTCCATAATGGAGGTACCAGCTATGTAAGATTGCTAACCCTATTATATAGACGTCTGTGTTTTTTTGTGCAGGAGATAATACACGTATTGATTGACCATTACCAGCTTGTCCAAATTGTGCTCACTTGTTATGGTACAAAAGACAGCAATAGCAGATCCCTCTCATCACCGACCTCGATTCAAAGCGCAGGCAATGGAAAGAGCATTATCCCCACATCCTGAGTTGAAAGGAGGAGGGGGTAAAAAACTTTTTTGATTAAGGGAAGAGAATCTTATATTTCACTTTGAATTGGGAAGTAGGAAAAAGAGCAGCGGATTAATCTTAAGGCCGTCGTTTTACTGCCTATCCCCACTCCTGTCTCAGAGCTGAAGACGCTGGGTGAATAATGGGGTGTCCATCAGCTGTGGGCTCAAGCCCAGATTGGGATTTTCTCTGGGGATAATACAAAGCAGGACGACAATTGATGATTCATAATGTGGAGTTTTAGCCCTGTGATAACACCAGACATTGTGGTGGGCATTAGCATTACAGTATATTCCAGTGAGTTGTTCCTGTCTAACAGTAATCTTTGGAGGATGCTGAGGATGGGAGAATCATGAATGTGTAAATGTGGATATAGACAATCCCAAATATGTGATTCAGAAGACAAATTGCACATATAAGTTGTTTTAAGAAAGATTGTGTAGCAGTGGCGCCATGTTGGCATCCTCTTTACTTCCCTCAGTTTGTACAAACTTTACATGGACCCTCGATGGCATCCTGCTAACAAAGTTGTCTTGCTCTCCAGTCATGTGAGCAGTACCTGTCGTGTCAGCGTGTGTAGGTTGAGGCAGTGCTACAGATCCGTGGAAGGGATGCTATCCATCAGTGGTTCCATTTGATATTTAATTTAGACTTTTATGAGCCTTAGAGGATGGGCCGTGTCATTTTTCTCTTCCTGGCTATCTCTATAGAGATGGAGGATAAATTCCTTCCATCCATGCAGAAGCGTAACCATGGATCCCTTAGATTTATAACTATATGTAGTGCCAGTGATGATGGTGGTGTACAATTAGTGGCCTACATGCAGCACAGAGCATACAGGTCTCTGTCTGGGTCAGAACCTGCTCTAACCCTGAGCAAACCTGCTCCAACCTGTATAGAACGCCACAAAAGCTGCACAGATTCATAACAGATTTTAATAGCTGCCATAAAAGTTGACCATGGGCATTATTACTTTGGCATTACATTAGTAAGACTTAACTGTTATGATGATGTCATGTGTGGCATCTTGATAAGAAAAGTCTTCTTGTTTAAAAGCAGCAGAATAAAAATCAATTAATTTAGCATCAATCACCTGAGTTGGTGATAATATACATGGGTGTTTTTACCTTGAGTTATGGATAGAATGAAATAGGGGCTATTCTGAGAGGGTAATAACGAGTTTTATAAACTAATTCTCTCCTAATGGTCTGTTTCAGTGTAATTTACAGTTTCATTCATTACCTGTTTTGTATTAGTAATTATTTCTAAAATACCAAAGAGCCATCTTTTCTTTCCAGATTCTTCTCAGGCGCTGATTTATGGCCACAGCCATGGCCTGATGCTGTCTTCCAAATGTGTGACATTTCAAAATATTCATAGCTCCGCCACATTAAAGGCCTTCCTTTGAAGGTGACCGACCACTCTTCCACACCAGTGTAATTAATAGAATCCCAGCTTGTCTGCCTGGTGTTTTTTATCCACTGCATTCTGTAGAAACGCTCTGGAAAACAACTAGGTGTTGGCTCCACTTCTTCAGCTCATAAACAGCCATTTTATACCCACAAAATCAAGACTGCATCGCACAGGCGTTGACGGGAGAAAATTCCACGTCAAAGCTCCAAAAGTTTAATATTTTATTGATTAGATCTAAACCTTATGTCCAAAGTGGCAATTAAAATTCAATTAAACTGACTGAAAGCATCATATTAAATTTCATCTCTTTATGAGCTGCAAGATAATGCTGGAGGACTTGAGTATAATCACTCCCTTTTTAGATTATATTATCCTGTTCATTCACTATAAAAGTGACACTTTTAGGTATACTTTCAATATTTCTTAACTGTAACCTTCTAATGAACACATTTTATGGCCATTAAATCAACTATTATTGGGCATTGCAATAAAGAGAGATGGCTGCTTTTTATTCTGCACTCTACATTAAAAAAGGTGAATTGTGGCTAATTTTTGCAAAGGTAAATGAAATGTCAACCAACCTGTGCAGTGCTTACTAACATTAGGCACAGTTAATAAAATGTTTTAGTGTTTCAGTGTTCTATGATCAGTACTTTTAAACATTACTAGGAAAAGGCGTTGTTTCAATTCTCGGAATATTTGTTCAGTCATATTTCCCACTGAACATGCAAAATACTGCAGTCACTTCCATTATGAGAGATGTTAAATGTTAGGCTATCCTGTGTATTCTGATTACATTATCTAAAAATATTCCTCTAACAAGGTAAGACTGCAGTAGTGATAGTACCTTTGTGAGGCTGCTTTTAGTCAATAGTCACTGTGGTGAAATTCGGTGTCCCTAGGGAAGACTGAATAAAATTAATTTGCAGTTGGTGCAATAGTTGGTGAGGTATTTTACTCAGAAAAAAAAGATCATGTTAGTGGTAAATGAAACATGTCAAAGGGTTTACTCTCTGGAAAATGTGAATGCAAAATATTTGCAGCCTTTTCTCCAATAACAGTTCAGATTTTTCAGTTTGCAAATTGTCCATGTGGCTCTAAATGTATACACGTTATAACAACATCCCTTTTATTTTCCTTTAATTTACACATATGCAAGAGTTCATGTGATAAATTTGCTCAAGCCTTTTTTTCTTATAGGCTCAACAAAGATCCGAGGTCAGTGGTAAGCCACAGCAAAGCCATTGATCCTGTAGCATCCACCACATTAAGCAGGCTATTTAGATGTACACAGCAAGCCGTGTGAGAGACTGTGAGAGGTTGTTATTACTGAGTGCCTCGCTGTTTCACCAAGACTGTTTGCTCTGTGATTATTCTCTCCAGCTCCCTGAGCATCCCCAGCTCCGGCCTCTGTGATAAAGATATTCATTTACCTGATATGAAAATCTTGTTCATACTCATCCCAAATGACTCTAGATAGAAGAGGAAGAAAGTGGGAGGTAAGAGACAGCAAAAGTGGAAAGAGAAGGTGATAAGATGGAAGTGCGTGAGGGACAGATAGGAAAAATGGCATGAAATATTAATACAATATAAGCTGGTGTGACAACTAGAGTTTGCATGATAACAAAACAGGGACTTTGTTTCAAATGGGAACACTGGCTTATTACTGATTTGAGGAGAAATTATTCCCAGGTCATACAAGTCAGTCATGTTTATGGATGCTTAATAACACAGCTTGTCTCACAATATGAAAATCTTTCTTATGTAAATTTACACATGCTAGAGAAAAAAAGACATTTGAAAACAAAGATTGATCTAATTTAAAACTAACATCTAATGTTTAGTAAAATTGTATAAACAATAGCCATTTCTAAAGGAGTGGTGCTCACAAGTTTGTGAACATTTTTTTGTACTAATAATATTCATATATCTTATTGCTTCTGGGTAGACCTTACATGCACTAACTCTTCCCCATGGATGTATGAAGAAATAGATATTATGATGTAAGAAAACTAAATGCGACCCCTTAAATGCATCCTCATGGTTAAAAGGGTAAAATGAGATGCTGCATGTGATAGTCACTTCCCCTCATCGTGTTTCCAGCCCATCTTCTTTTCCTCTATTTTGTTTGAGTATATGGCTCACTCATCTCAGGTTTTATTATCTCTATCTTGGGAGTGCTGCTTTCCCCTATAACACGGTCACCATGCACAGCACATCAAGTTCTTGATTCTGTACTCAGTAATTTAAAGCCTTTATGAAATTGCAATTTCAGGGCTCAGTGCTTGTTTTTCTAAAATGTACTCAAAGAATTAGCTACTCCAGCCACAAATCAGTGGAATTTATGTCCAGTTGTACTACACTTTATGGGCTCATGGTACATTGCTTCAAAAACAGCAGATGTGAAATTATGATAAATATAATTAGGGTTTTTTTCTATTTCTTCTCCGCCTGCCTCTTTCTGTCTCTCACTCTCCTTCCTTCACTCTCTCTCTGCTGTGAGAGAGAAGGATGTGAAGCGTGTTTACTTACCCCATACAATACATTTAATGTCTTAGTAAGGCCCGCCAACAAAACCTGATTAATGTCCTCATCTCTTTTATTAAAGATAAGACTGGCACTGCAGTCAGGAGATAGAGGGGATGCCATAAATCTCAGGCAAAATGAGCAGTCAAATAATCACTCATCAGAAATGAAATCTACATACATTAACACTTGCAGACATTCTGCTGCGAATATAAACACAGGGCTCACGGGTGAGGGAGCCACCCCATTTATCCACATGGTTGCAGTAAGGAGGGGGGTTACGGTGTCTGTGTACGGTAAGCTTCTGGTTAGCGATGATGTTCAAGGGGGTCCTATCCTGCTAAGCTACTGTCCGCCAGACTAACCATGTGTCCAGGGAGTCAGACACACAATCATTAGAGCAATGGATGAGTTGGATGGCAGAGGCAATTAAGCATCTCCCTGAATAGGACATAATGTTGATCCATCCCTACGATTAATCAAGGCATGCATTAGACAGTGATGGGCGACCTCGTGCCTTTGTGACAAAATGATTCTTCATCCCGTGTTTGGGGATTGGGATCCTGAGGTCCCTAATGCGCCTTAGAGGTGCCCCAATGAAATCCTGTCATCTATTTTGTTTCTGTCCCTGACAGCGATCAACCTGTCTTCTGCCAGCCAAGGAACATTATCTGAACTCCCAAGGCAGTTAGCGACAGGGACTAAGCTCATGAGTGGTGGTAGCAGGCAGACAGATATGTACAGCACTGATAATGTTGCCTTGCTTTTGTATAAGCATCCATCCAGGTAGAAATATGAACCACGTACAGATCCATATGAGCAAGTAATTACATATACACCTCTGTAGGCAGATGTTTAGACATGTAAACAGTGGCAGAAAAATATCTCAAATGCTTCAGTTTCATCACATTTGAGAGGTACAGTAAGTGTTTTTTAAAATCTATGATAGATTTTCTGATGTTTAATGTAAAATGCCTTGAAGAATAAATTATTTTTTTTCAAACTTTCGGTCCTGTGAGAGATTATAAACAGTGTAACCAGTAAATCTGGTCACAATTGAAACATCTAAAATCTAAAAATCTAAATTATTTTAAAGTAATGAAGAAAAAATCCAAAACAGATTTGAACCCAATCTTCTTTATTCATCACATGACCTTTTATTTTTTATATATAAATAAAAAGTAGTTGAAACTATTGTTGCTCCATTTTCAGCAATGCTAACATGCTGATGGTGACACACTGAAATTTCCATTGAAACAATCGCATCCTATTCTCTTTGATTACTGGATAGAGTATGTTGCTTCAAATACTTTTCTACTTTTGATGAAGGATACTTTTTCTTCTGCTGTATTCAGACCAAAGCAAAGGATATGCTGTCGCTCTGCTGCTGTACACTTGCACAAAGCCATATATCACATACATGTTTAAAGCATATCCACAAATGCTATTTTTTCTAATAGTATCATAGACTCAAACTATCTTGTACAGATATAATATATCATGATTAAAAAAAAAACAAATAAAATACAAATGCACATCACACAGTAGAAAGAGGTGGATATTCAATGACAGATAAAAGTATAAACAATTAGTAGAAATCTAAATCTGCTCCATACAGAGAGGTATTGTCAGGTATACTAAAAAGAGATGGATCCGGCTGACATGTTGTGTGTTGCACCATGCTGCAGTGCCGCCATTACTGAGGTGGCCAGTCTTAATTACCTTGTATCTGCTGACATGACAACAACATAGATATCTTGACAGACATTGTTAGACAATGGTCTACAGTTATTAATGTGGTTATCTTATCTGGAGATCTCAAAACTATTCTGTTTTTCACATTTCAAATTGGTTAGTGTATCAGACAAAAACTGCTTTTAATAACCAACCATCTAATCTGAAATGTGAAACACTTTTATTGCAACAAACTATGAAAGGTTGATAAAGAAATAGTTTCCAAGTTTTGGAAAGGCTGGTAATTTGTTAGATATTTGACATATTTTGTAATAACTAGTTCAGGCTGCAGGATACCACTGTATGTGATCTGTGTTACGAAATTAAATTTTTTATCACAACACTGCTGTGTTAAGATAAAAAAAATGTGACATTTAACAATGTCTCCAAAATGAGCCATTTGCTCTCTGCAACACTGCAGCCACCTGTAAAGGCCTCTACACACCAAACGCGGTTTGCGGGGCGGCGACCGCGCGGTACCGCGGTGAGCGGGCGCAAAGGTGGCGGCGAGCGGCGCGGCAGCGGGGTGCGTTGAGCGCCAGTTGCTATAGCGAC
>JBAMHV010000021.1:12478072-12493683 GCA_037177535.1 Pseudomugil gertrudae | reverse complement strand
CCCCCCCCCCCCCCCCCCCCCCCCCCCCCCCCCTCCCCCCCCCCCCCCCCCCCCCCCCCCCCCCCCCCCCCCCCCCTTTCTCCACCATTTTTGTGCCCGTTATTTATTTCATACTCACATAAATAAGCAAGAACCAGTCAAACTGATGCGTGGCTTTTTATTTATTCATTTTTTTATTCATGACAAAAATTTGTTCTCTATAAAAATACAGATAGCCTCATACACATAGTCATATTTCAGGGTTATAATGTTTTTGTTGATAATGCCTTTCCTAAATAAAGTCAACTTTGTTGAACTTTCATGTACATTACAGAAGGCCTATTGTTTCTTAGCCAAGGGCAACTCCCTGGAAACACGAGTGTACAGTTACGCAGTTTCCTCAGTGTCTCATTCAGTATTCAGTTGTTGTCTGTAGTCACTGTGAACATGTGCTCTGCAATAACCAGGGAGCACCAGTAGCACCAGCAGCCATTTTTCTTGGCAAAGTATAAGCTACACATGACAAACATCACACTGACGGTCACATGACAGAGTGATTATGATCATGTTTGAAAATTGTAGACGGTTTTTACATCAAACTGTGTCAATTCATACACATTTATCCGGCTGCAACTTGGAAATGAGAACTCTGTTATCACATGGATGGAAGTGCTCCTTTTAAAATAAAATGTCCCAAAGGACAGTGTGTTTTGTACTCTGTGCACAAGTGGCACAGAAAAGCTCTCATAGCCTGTGTCAACTGATGTTATGCAAACACCGGAGTGGAACAAGAACCAACGCATTTGCATTTTCTGGATCTTAAATGTGTTCCGCATTTGTGCAGGCCCCATTTCTATCTCTGTGCTTTGATGTAGCTCATACATATTGAGGAACCTGCTGAGGACTCCAACTATGTTACCCAAAGCATGAGCTGATCTATTTGCACATCCTCTTAAAAAATGATGCATTTGTTTGTCCCGTTTATATTTTCAGGGTTAATTATCCAGGGAGGGATTGGACAATTAGTTCATCCATGCTAATTGATTATAATATTACATCTTGGTGATGATGGGATGAATGTAGTGCATTCATTCAATATTCCTCTAAGGGACTTGATAATATATACAATGCTTCTGTGTAATGAGGGTTTTAAAAACCAAATCAGCAAGGGAAATTGTTAATTCAATTTCACTGAGATGATTCTGAGTTTCCAGGGTAAAAATGGACCAAATAGCAAGATGTAGAGTGCTTATTAAATTGCAGTGTCCTTTTTTATTTTGACTTATATCAACATAAAAGATATGATTCGTGGGTTCTTTCCTGTTAATGGCATGATGGCATGTGAACTTTTTTTAAATTACTCATCACTGAACACTCAGTCCTATCATATCTACTGTAATCTTCATAGTTAAATAAATTATATATTACCTCATTTATCAATAAATAGTGGGTCTGTAAAGTTAAACTTTTTCATCACTTTGCTGTCTCTTTCTCTATCTCGTGGTCTTCCAGTTGTCTTCTGAGTCGTCATATGTCTGCTGTGTGAAACACAGGTATGGGCTCCTAACCACCTCCTGCTGGTGGTTCCAATCAAGCTCCATCACAGCATGTCAGTCTGTCACAAGCTGTAAATCTGTGCAAAGGAAAGACTGGGTGTTTTTACAGTTTACCTGGAAAGTTAAACAGGAAGTCCCCAAACTTCTACTATATGAAAAACAAAAGGAAAATGGTGATTTCAGTATGTCTTTTACATTTTACAAAATTACAGTATGTCTTACAGTTGATGTAAGAGAGAAAAGGTTTTATGCTCGAGGTGATCATAGACTGTCTTCGTTCACGTGTCAGTTATGTACATTCATGCATATTGTACATGTTCTGTTTCATATTTAATGTACTTTTTTTCCCAGTAATGGTGTCATTGTCATTTTTTTCATATTTGCCATAAAACAATTGTGTGAAGTATTACTCATTTAACCTCAAAACGTCATGTGCAGCTTCAGCAAATAAAAAACATTCATGTGTTAATGTTGAAAAATTACATATCCTTACTGTGCTTAATAATTAATCTCCCACCCCATCACCATGAATATTTACATGCAAAGTGTCCCTGGGAGCTATCCATATGCCAGAGGGAGAGAAGTCTGTGTGTTTATAGAATTAAACACTCAAATATTGTCAGCGACCCTGTTTTGCCTCCAACCATGAAAAACACTCACTAAAGCATTTCATGCATTTTATTTGTTGTTGCTCAATGTAACCTATTCAACTTCCATCTAGATGTGGCAAGTCAAATTACAGGTACTCTTTTTGTGCTGAGGTGAAATCCCAGGACGCAGCTTGTCTGAACATGAAGGGATCACAAATGATTTTTTTGTAGGTTTTGTTTCGAGTGCAATGACATTTTTCATTGAGATCACCCTCCACTTACTGTGTCAAGGTGTCAAAGGTCTTGTTGTCTTGATTCTTGGCAGCAATCAAGGGGCCATTAACACAGAAGAAATTACACAATATGTTAGATTATGTCATGAAGCAGAATCAGTGCTGTGTGAGGACAAGGATTCGTGCTTTTTCACTGAGCTAATTTCAGACTGCACACTTTCAACAAGAGGAAAATCAAAGACAAACATTGCACGTTATAAATGATTGTGTGGTTATGCAGCTAATTTGGCTGAGGATTTGAGCTTCTGAGCCTTAATGCATTACTCAGTTCTAAGCCTGGTGAATGGCTTCTCTTTATTTCTTTTTTTTAAATATCTAATCCAGATATTTAGAATAAAAGCTATAATGGAAGATTAAACTCATAGCATGCCTGCACTGCCAGAGTACATTCACATTCATATATTCCCAACCTTTGACCTTCGGGAGAGACTTTATAGACTCTGGGAATATTGCAAAACTATGTGAACACAGTGCTGTGGCCTCTTTAAAGGATGCATAAGCTAATAAAGGAAAAGTCAGATATGTAATGCAAACAAATATGCTGTTACTAGTGAACCCGGGCATGTATGGCTCTGTTGAGCTCATTGGCGATATTTATCCAGGATGGGAAGGCTGCTTGTTGTTGTTGCCTCACCGCAGGTCCCCGAGCGCTCAGATCTCCTCTCTGTCTCCTGTGTGGATAAGTACTGGCTGCAAAGGCAGTGCTGCTCTTTGATATTTCACTCCTCATTTGAATCAGTGGTCGCTTTATTTGACAATGCCAGGTAATTACCTGAGTACCTTGCTTGATCATGTGAACTCCACCAGAACCAGAAAGGAAGGAGGGAGGGCAAAACAGAGAGAGTGAAGGGTGGTGGTTTTGGGTGAGGATGGGGTGGGGGTGTGTGTGTGGGGGGGGGGGGGGTTTCCAACAAGAAAATGAAACTGGAAAACCCCCCCCAAAGGGGAAAAGAAAGGAGGGGTCCCCCCCTCCCCCCCTCCCCCTCCCCCCCCTCCCCTTGTCAAATAGGAGATGGAAACGGGAAAACATAACACAAGGGGGAAAAGAAAGGAGGGGTGCTATCTGCATTTGTTTAACTGCATTGTCTTCAGTATGTAATGCAAACAAGAGGAGTCACGAGTACGTCATGCACAGTTTTGTTTATTAAGTCGAGTGTGTTTTTGTAATGTTTAGCAGTGGTTTTTCTTGTGGGACAACCCCATGCTGTGAAGGGAGAAAGCATGAGGTCACACAGGGAAAGTTACCGAAATGACTGTAAGTGAAAGGAGATGGTGCACATAATTCAAAAGAGTTGGTTGAGTCTCATTGGTTAACATGTGTGTGAAAGAAAACAGGTGCAATAAAAATATGTGTGTGTAAATAATATACTAGAGAAGAAATCAAGGCCAGTTGTTGAATTTTAATGCATTTCTATTAAAAAAAAAACAAACAAAAAAAGAAATTACAAGAATTTTCAAATTTGCAATTATTTGTCAGACATTAAAATATTTTTTCCATCTTCTAAAACAAACTCATACAAAAACATTTTATTATATTTACAAATCCAAACAAAATAGTGCACGCTGCAGCTTAACTTCAGTATTTCAAATAAATGGATGTAGAACTTTATCAATGATGTTTATTGAACAGGAGGGCAGTGTTTACTCCCTGGTGTGACTAGAATATCAAGATGCGTCGGTCCACGTGCGTGCAGCTGCGATCAGGCTCACTTCACTGAGCTGGAAGGAACCAACAGACAACTGAAGCATGGACCTGAACTTATATTCCAAGTGTTTCAACTCTTCTAAGAAATGTGTCCAGCTTATATTTGCACATATTAAAAAATGAATTTTGCACAGGAAGCTCACGTGAAAAGTATATTTAAACTGGAAAAAGAAAGGAGGAAAACTTTTGTTTATAAGACTGAGAAAGCAGCTCAGTTCATTAAAGCTTACTATTTATAAAGTAGACACACACAGTCACACGAGTCGGCCTAAATATATCCCATCATTTCACAAGCAAGTTTTTTTCCTCTCACCTTTAATTGATTTTAAATAACACAGCTTCCACTCAGATCTTTTTATTCTCTTCATACTTTTTGCCCCTGTCGTCCTTTGTTTCAGGCGCCCCAAATAAAAGCTGCATTCATTATTACGGTAAATGAAGCTCTTCTTTTATTCTGATGTTATTTTATTCTCTTCCTAATCATATTGAGACCATGAAGAGCTGCGCACATTTCGAGCCGGACAAACAGCGACATTTAAAATCGCTTCAAAGTGCAGAGGGGAATTAAGAGAATTTAACAAGGGCTTAAACCACCGGGTTGTCTCTGTTCCGACTGAATATTTCCTCTGATCAGCGGAGGAGGGCGAGTTTATTGGACATGTTTCTATTTCCAGATCCGCATAGCAGCCAATGATGCATGTATTTCCTATATTGTAGATAAGAGAGAGAGGGTTTGATATGTAATAAAAGGTGGGTCTGTGCTGCCTGTTTAAGTCCCTTAAGCCTGATAAATGATGAGCGACAGAGTCACAGCCAGAGGGTCACTACTATTAACTCCTCGCTTTCCCGGCCTCCACTTAAACTTCTCTCAATTACAACTGTTAATGTGACTGGATAGGTTTGGATTTGTTCAATCTAACTGAAATAACAGTGATAAAAAAAATAGAAATCACACATATCTGTACACTGCTTTAAGCTGTCCTTAAAGCCAAGTGTTAAGAGGAAACACGGGGATTAGAGTCGGTGGCGTTACTAACACATGCACACCAGGTATTCTGGGACAAACAGCCAATACAAGCTCATTAAATCAGCTTTTGGTGTATCCGAACAGGAGTTAACGATAGGCTCTAATCTCAGCGGTGACCTGCTCAAACTGTGTCACAGCAGAGCTCAGACTTCAGGCTCAGACTATGAAGATATCATTTTTATTATTTAAAGGGGGAAATATTTATTTTAAAATGTGTAAAAAAAATAAACCTGGGGTTTAAATTATTTTAGAGAATAATTGGTGCTGCGTTTAAAAAATATTTCAAGAAATAATGCAGTTCACGTTATTTATTTAACACGTTTATTATTATAATTATTACTATCATTATCATTATTATTGTTATGATTATTATTATTATTTGGATAAAGTAACGTAGTCTTTACCAAAACACCAGGTGAATTAGTTGAATGTTTATTTAATTGTCTTTAAAAGTCCTTATAAAGGATATACTTAATTTAATTTAGTTTTGTAGTAGCTCTGATTAATTAATTATTAAAAAAAAGAGACCCACATACGTCAGCTTTAAAACAGTCTTTTCATTTTTGCATATTTTACCTATTTTTTTCAATTCTGTCTTTTACTTTAGGAATGTAAACCAAATGTAAATAACAGCAGAGTTACATGCAGGATCAATATTTTTTTTTTTAAAAAATCACGTAAATTTGTTGACAAGAAATCGTCTTTTCAAAGCAATTAAAACAATCTTCTCATTACTTATTCTTTTAAAGTTTTGAAACAAAGTTATTTTAATGAACCAACTGTGATCGATGCCAATAGTTAAACCGAATTAAAGCCAGAGCTTTGTCAACAATTTAATTGATAACTTTGTTTTAAAAGAAATTAAGGAATAGTAAGTTAAAGAAAATATGCAAAATCTGAATTTTATACCGTTCATTTAAAAAAATATAGTTTTATTTTTAAACATAAAACAACTTTGGATTCGGACTTTAGAAATGATACTTTTTATGGGCCTTTTTGCTCATTTGCGTCGCAGCTCTCCGCAGCTGCAGCTGGCAGCCGCCGCGAGGTGTCGCTAGAGGGCCGCATATTTCTTCTCTGAGCTTCTACTATAAGGGGAAACGCCACAATTACATTTTACATTGGCCTCCTCTCTCTTTCTCTGCTTCTCTTCCCCTCCTCCCTTTACTAACCCTCTGACACCAGACTCTGAGAATCGGTGGAGGGGAAAATGAGGCTTTGGAGCTGAAGAATTTACAGTTAGTCGCGAAACTTTTACAAGTATTTGAGTTGCGCAGTCCACTTTCTGAAACCCTATAGTCACATTTCAGGCAGGGGGTCAAAGGGAGTTCAGATGCACAGGGCTGTGGTAATGTTTTATGCAAGAAAACAACAAAGAGCCAAATCATTTGCATATAGACAAATTAGAAATAATCTAAAATAGTATGTCAACCACTGACAAAAAATGCAGCATCGTTTGTAAAACTGGATTACCCTTTTTTTCTTTTCTTTTTTGCAACTACAGGGAAGTTAAAAACTTTAAAATTGCATTAGTCTTTAAAGGTTCAAATATAAGCTGACATGTGCATAAATGTTTTTCTTTATTCAGAAGAGAATACAAAATGTTTCACTATCCGTCCCACTTCTGCAGTCAGTGTATGATCCACTCTTATCTCAAACTCTATACATTAGCTTTGCTAATTTACATAATCTCAAACACTAAAGAGGGCCAAAGAAGAACAAAGTTACAAACAAGATTAAGGCGATTTTATTTGTTCATGCGGTGGAGCGCCAATTGTTTCTCCAGGAGTGTTTAAGGTCACTAAGAGGATTTCAAGCACGTTTCATATCAGTGATCTTTTTGAGGGAATTAAATCAACAATGCATTTCTCTCCATATTTAGCAACAGGCTTGTGTGTGTGAACAACCGAGCCCCGCGGGGCAACAGAGGGGGGGAGAGGGACTGGAAGTCCCGCGAAGAGTAAACACAAGTGTGGAAGTTCAGAGCTGGAGTTCGCGCACATGAGGCGATCCTGGTGCACCTTTAGGATGTGACATGCGGCGGATCTTTAGCCTGGTGACTGTCCCAGCACTGTTTTCCTTGAAATGGATCCTCTTCTCCCCCCTTAATGAATCCAAACGCAGCTGGCCATGTCCCACACGGACACCGAACGCTTTAACCCTAAACTGACCTCAATTTGACACCACCAGATGAAATTTTACCGCCTGTTAATGCCATCTACTGATTTTTTTTCATACGTATCCTACACCTGAAAAGGGCCGCGACGCGAGGAAATATAAAACTTAAAAAAGTCTAATAGTTTAGGTGGAGTCCTTGTAAACTCGGTCAGGTAAGCATTGGAGTTTAAGTTAACAGGCAAACTTCATTTTAATTACCTATTAAGTGAATTATGTTTTATATTGAATTAGGAATTGAAACGATTTGTTATAAAAATGGTAATTAAGAGGGTTTATCCTATCTTGCAATCTAAATACTGTCAAATGAAGTCATGTGTTTGTGTTCTATTAATTACTCAAATAAATATTTTCCTATTAAAAGAATAAAAATTGGTCTGTTTGAGTTATTGTTGGCGGTTTAGGGATAGATGTGTTTCTTCACAGACCTACATCGGGCACGCATAATTAGCCTCTTCTGTTTTCACACGCTCCTCGGGTGTTTACATCACTCTCCTTCGGGGCAAATCGCATATTCCTACAATAAATACGGGGAAATGCCGGTGCAATCGCCACATCTAGAAGAATGTAAACTTGTTTTAAAAAAATCTGTGTAACATCTGGATTTTTTTTTCCACATCGATGCACAAGAGATTTGCCACGCTTATAAAAATATAATCATTCTGTCCGCATTTTTTAATAGTCCAGCCTCCAAAAAGTCAGTGCGCCATGAGGGAACGCGCGCTCACAACAAAGCAGATACAGGCAGAAGGGTTGTGCTACTTACCGTGGTTGTCCAAAAGAGGAGGATGAAACAAAAGTCAAGCGTTAGAGCACAAATCAACGTGAACGTCAGTATTTAGCTTATGGAAATATCAGTCTTCAGTAGCAGAGTCTGCCTGGCTGGCTGTGTTTACAAAGTATAAGAGAGAGACTTGGAGACGGTAAATGCCTTGGCTCTCTCTCCGCAGAGCTCTGCTAGTCCTTCCCGGGGTATTGCGCGTTGAAATGTCCACACAGCCGTTTGTCAAACCCTGCAGTCCTACATTTCCCACCCCCCTTTATGCCAACAAACATAACTGTTGTCACGGTTTCATTTATTAAATCTTTTTTTTTTCCTTTAAAGAGAGAGGGGAAACTGCTCTCTCTGTAATAGACCCCGAGCAACGCTGCTTAGTATTTTGTTTGTTGGGAGTTTATTGACCCTCCAACAGTAGCCACAGCCCATCTCCCTGAGCGTGTGTCTAACTTAATCCTAACCTGTGAATAATTAATTTCCACCATCAAAAATGCTAAAGAACTACAAATGGAGCCTTTATGTGAGAACCTATCAATACTGCCATGATAGCATATTAGCACTGATGAAGCCAAATATTAAAGGGGATAAATGGCCTGCTTCTGTTTGATGCGTAAAAGTGCTCAGGCTCCAAAAGGGGCTTCACTGCAATCGATGGCCGGAGCGTTGCTCCTCCTCTAAACTTCAATCTCTTCGCATGATTGATGATCTTGGGGAGCTTTGATAATTGACTACTGAGGTAAGGCACGGGTTTCTATCAAGAGAGGGGATTGGACGAAAGAAACATACAAAATTACTTTCCCCACAAAAGCTTTTTTCCTCCTGGAAAAGTTCATTCTGGGCTTAGAGGGGTGCTGCGTCTCGTGCGTGATAATTAACAGCAAGATCGGGAAGTATTATGAACATTAAGTAGCCTATATGCTTATAACCACAAACAGATAACAAGTAAGCGCCATGATACATTAAACTCATAATTCATTGGATTACCTACTTAAAATGATTTGTTTTCTGTCACTATGGGTGCGAGATCAAATATTTTAGCATTGTGTGTTTTAGCATTTTTGTTAAAGTTATATTTTTCAGTGTGAAATGTTTAAACACGCAGTTATTTCTTCTTTTAAATGAACCTTTCCCTTAGGAAATGATCGCTCATGCGCTCAAGTTCAGTCACTATTTTGTTTAATTCAACTAGAAACCGTGTAAGTGTCCGCTGTCTCTCATTCAACCTCTTCTTGCTTTCTCTTTAGGACTCTTCTCACCAAAACAAGGGACTGAGTGGGAGTACGAGCCTGTGTTGCCTCCAGTTTGGAGTTAAAGCTTTCCCTGTGCCTTGCATATACTCTGCATATCACAAGATTTGGTCTCTCCTCTCTCTTCTCTGGAGCTGTTGTAGGACTGGCTATGGCCACCATTACTTCCGGGATCCGTCATTTCATTCGCCCACCGCTCAGCGCTGCGAACTGACTCTGTTTCTATAAGCAAGCTAGCAGCCAACCTGCCAACACTCGCTGACACTCACTCATCTCAGTCTCGCCAGATAGACGAAATACCTACGGGGGGAAAGAAAGGAGAGATCCGAATCGCAATCTCTTAATTTCTGCAGCTTTCTTTTTTCTTCTTTTTTTCCCTACAGTGATAATAAAACAAGATAGCGATCTGGAGGCATTAAAGGAGACGCGGACTTGCGGGATGAAAATGGACTAAAAAGATTCGTCCTTCTCTTGAACATCATCACCAACCGTCATTCATTCATTACCTTGACAACCTCTGGCTTTGATTGACAGCTGGAGTGGCAAAAAGCCATGAGACACGACAGTTTAGTTACATGCAGGTTGTTGATGGGCCGATTGTAACCTTCACTTTGGCGCATTTTTTCTTTTTTTTTTTTTCAAGGAAAGAGGGAAAACAAGAAAAATAGCAAAACTCCCCAATGCTACGAATTAAACTGAACCACGGTGGCGAATAGGACAATTCGCAAAGTTGGTTGAACGAGGAATATTTGCCTCTAAATCACTTTCTAACCGGGACTGGGATATTAATATACGGACAGATTCAGGAGTTTATTGGAGCGCAGCCTGATGGCGCAAAGGGTAGGTTTTAAATCTCCTTACCTGTTCAAATCCTCTGTAGAGATCGCTACCCTCTTGTCGTGTGCTGGCAAATTTGCAAAGTATCCATATCAAAGCCCCTATATTTGACATTTTTGCAGCGTTCTCACTCTTGAAGCAAAGTGACAGCCTCTACTTTTACCGACAGCCTCCACGGCAGTCGTGGAGCAGTTTCACTGGAGACTCCAAACTAATTCGCTCTTTTCACCTACCAAACTCTGCGTGCAGAGGGGAGCACCAAACTTATAATGTTTCTGGTAATGACAAACTGTATCTGTACGCAGATTTTAATTTACTACACTTTTCTGCCCTGGCTGCAGCGTGTTCTCACACCCGCCAGGTTATTAGTTTATCCGTTGCGTGTTTTCAGAATGAGACGACATGCTTTTTTTTGTACTTTTTTTCCACATTTGTTTACAAAGTAACCGGGAATTGCGCTCACTTTTATTTTTATTTTATTCCCAGTACGATGAGCTGGCCCATTACGGTGGGATGGATGGAGTCCCGGCGTCGATGTACGGGGACCCGCATGCTCCCCGGCCGCTTCCCCAGGTCCACCACCTGAACCACGGACCGCCGCTGCACGCGAGCCAGCACTACGGAGCCCACGCTCCTCATCCAAATGTTATGCCCACCAGCATGGGCTCTGCTGTCAACGACGTTTTAAAGAGGGATAAAGATCAAATTTATGGGTAAGGTTTGCACAACATAAATTTGCGTCTTTTTTTTCGCCACCCCACCTCCTCCATCCACTTTTTAATACGAACTTTTCAGTTTTCTTTTAACTTTTGTTTTGCTTTTGTTCAACTTTAATTGTGTTTTTGGTAAGTCTAAGCGCAATTTGGCGTTTTATTGTTGGTTTGGTGAGTTTTGGTAAGGCGTAAATTTAACACTCAGCATCGTCGAGCTAGTAAATAAAAACCATGAGCTTGTAAAATATGGAAGCTCAGAAGTTCAATCTCGAAAGTCGCGGACTGCAAGGAAATAAACAAAAGGAAATAAAACCTAATGACAAAGTCACTTTAATTTCACAGCCAGTTATATTTAAAAAATATCAGTGGATTTTAAATACTTTTGCACTTATCTTAAATGTTGTTTAAAAAATTCGCAGTATCACATAAACACAAACACACACACACACACACAGATGACGCGCCATGTGTTTTACAAGCTGACTTTCACAGGATTATTCCCAAACACTGAAACACAACGTCTGTTCTTTTAACAAAACTAAAAATATAATTACAGCTGTTGTTCAATGATGTGCCGTAATCCACTGATGTAATCTGGGCTGTAGCGTGGAGGAAATCCACTTCATCTCTCACTTACGTTTTTATGTACGGAATAGAGTTTACCCTCATTTTAATACGCCCACAAATCAAAATGATCAAATAAAGGTTCTGAAAGCGTGTTTTTATTAAATCATTGCATTAGAGCTGCATTTCTGTTATTCTATAACCTACAAAAATCCCGTTTTTGTTGTCTCAGGATGTTGATTAAATAAAAGTTATATTTGAAACATTATAGGCCTGTTCAGAGTAAAATATTTAATTCCTCAGCGAGTAAAAGCAAAAATAAATAATGCCAAGATTATTTAGCAGATCGTATGATTTTTAATCTAAGTATATCCTATCCCCCTCCCAGTTTTCTTGACTTCTCAGTTTTTTTCTTTGCACTGTAAGAAATGTCAATTGCAACAAGTCCAATAATATATTTATCTGAAATGGTTCATTTTCTTCGCGACTTTGACTTAAAATAGTTATCCCAGATATGCATTCTGATTTTTTCTTAGAAATCCCAAAAATCTAACAGCTAAAGAGTTAATCTGATACCATATATGCTGTTTTGTTTGTCCTATCTTTAAGATGCTGCTACTTGTTCAAGGAGAAGTGCTTACAAACTAAAAGTCAGTAAACACATATTTAATGAATAGATTATTTTCTAAGTTGCCATGAGAAACTAAAGCACGGACACAATCCCAGGTTGATTGGACATTTTTTGCAGTGTGGAGCCGGTGTGTTGCTTTTACTCAGCCTGTGTTTCTCCTCTTGCAGTCACCCTTTATTCCCATTGCTCGCGCTGGTTTTCGAGAAGTGTGAGTTGGCGACGTGTACTCCGAGGGAGCCCGGCGTAGCAGGCGGAGATGTCTGCTCCTCAGACTCCTTCAATGAGGACATTGCAGTCTTTGCCAAACAGGTCAATGTTGTACAGTGAAAAATAGATATTTTAGCTGCTTCAAGGCTTCGTGTTTTCTGATTGTTTTAATACATGAGAGAAGGAAAATAAAAAATAGCTGCTGTCATAATATATAAGCGTGAAGCCATTAGAATTAAAACTTCTAATGCGAGTTTAATTTAAGACATTTTAAATTAATTTTACTGCTTTCATTAGGGGGGGTCAAAACTAATTTATATCATTTCACGATTAAGTAACTTTTACCTGTGATGTTTTATTTTAGGTCCGAGCAGAAAAACCTTTATTTTCATCAAATCCAGAGTTGGATAATTTGGTAAGTGCAGTTCCGTTTTCTCTGCCGATAATCTAACGTGTCCCAGCAGTATAAATATGTGAACATGGGATTAAAACTTCCGCACAGATTTCTGTTCTGCTCAACTAAAGCTGCGAGACTGCAGTCTTTACTGTCATGATCCGGTCTTCTTATCTTAAATCCAGCACAGTGTTTTTAATCAGACTATCATGCAACTTTTACAGTTGTTGTGCACTTCATATGATTTTGTTACAACTTTTATTTCTTTCAGATGATACAAGCCATACAAGTATTACGGTTTCATCTCTTGGAATTAGAAAAGGTAGGTTTTTTTTTTTTTATCTTTTATTATCACATGACACGCCATGCCACCTGCACAAAACCCCTAAATGAGAATATTATCAAACCTGCAGCAAGATTCATGTTTGTTGTTATTGATATCTAATAGAAAACAGGAAATCAGTGGAGAAAAGTTTAAGGGTTTTAATAAAAAATATGCTGTTTTTATGAAGCCAATAATTGATGCAGCTGCAGTAACTATTGATGGAATATGTCAGAACCTCTGTGCCCATGCTGCACATTGCTATTGATCCGCAGATTTAGTTTCAGTCGCTCATTATCTCGCCAGCTTACAGCATGCTGTTTATTTTTTGTCGTTCAACTTGTTGCTCTGGTCTCCAGAGAATAATAAGCACCAACAATTTCACTATTGTTTCCTCGCTGCCGATAATGCCCTTTAATTGGAGTTATTCTTGGACTGTCTGGAGCGTTTCCCCCCATCCTGACAAAAGGTGTATTTTCTTTCCTTCCTCTTTTCTTATAGGTGCACGAGCTCTGTGACAATTTTTGCCACCGGTACATCAGCTGTTTGAAAGGAAAAATGCCAATAGATCTAGTTATTGACGAACGGGATGGCAGCTCAAAATCAGATCACGAAGAACTTTCAGGATCGTCAACTAACCTTGCAGATCACGTGAGTTACACCACCGTTATCTTCTTGGTTCGCGTGCTGTTCTTGTCCTGCTCTGATATGGGAATATCTGCATGGTCAGTGGTTTTAAAGATACTACTTTCTAAAATAATCATCTAACTGTGAGGCTGTGTGTGACCCTGCTGTGCCGTCAGTAAATAGAGCATGCTCTGTTCTGCAAGGAAAATCCGCCGATCGACAATCTAAGGTCAAAAAGCTACATGTGATACAATAGACCGAGTTATTGTTTTAGTCTTTTGATTAGGAGCAGTCATGTGTGCATAATGCGTTAGTGCTGGCGCGTGCGCGATGAATAATTGAATGAGCGTGTGTATGTGTGCGTGTTTGAGGGGGACGCGTGTTGCATCGCTGGCCCGCATTTTTGAGTGATGCACTCTGAGGGGGGGGGGGGGTTGAGGCAATTATCTTTTACGCAGGTTTAACGTTAAAGCAGGGTATCAGCCGTATAAGCTTTTTGCTTTAGGCCAATATTTAAAAAGAAGAGGGCTTTATATTTGGGGTTGTGCATTATGGAGCTGGATATGGCCTGTGTGTAAAGCTGTGGATTTTACTGCAGAGGTGGAGAAAGTAGTAGCCTATTGAAAGAGATCTCAGAGCTAAAGGCTTACCATCAATGTCAAGTTCACAAGCTATATGATGGTTCTTCTGGAGGCCTTTCCATTGTTGTTGATGTTAATGTGTTTAATTGTTTCCTATTGATTGCCGTGTGGTTTGTACTGCAGTTGCTTTCTCCTCTGTTCCCCCGTTTTATGGCCGGAGGCTCCATAACGCTGAATTCAATTATATGCACCTGAAGTACAGTAGCTTTAAATTTGTAGATCGATTCTCTACTTGAAATCGCACATTTTCCTCGTAATAAACACAGAATCTCCTCCTCTCTGCAGTATGAGTTGAGCTGACAGTGTAGTATTGAGTGGATGCCTGTGAATTAACGTGCCTTGTATGCCTGTGATAAAGCTAATGTTTTGCTGGGGAGTAAAAATGAGCAACTACAGTGTAACAAAGTGACTGGTTAATATTTGTGCAGCACATGACCAAGCCTATTAGGAATTAAAGCAGATTTAAGTGTTATGCAAAGTCTCTGTGCTACATCTGTTGGGTCTGGCTATTGGCCTAACAGCAGTGGAGTCTCTTTGAATGCCCATCGCCTTCACAGTGGAATCACAGCGCTCTAGGTGAACTGAGCTTTAGTTAAACCGAACAGGACTCTGCTGAGTTTCATAAAGAGGTTTAAAAAACCGGTAACAGTGTGATCCTGCAGCACAAGTGTAGAAATGAGGCATGCTGTTGTTTATATTGGAGAGATTAGATAAACTGGCCTGTTTAGTTTCATGGCAGATGGTTGATACTCAAGCCAATTTCCGATGGAGCCTCCAATGCTCAGACACCAGCTTTGTCATCGCTTCACTTGTAGGAAATATTTTGATAATTGGAAAATTAAATATGCTAATAAAGCAAAATAAGGAACAGCAATAAACAAAGCAGGTTGCATGACAGGCTATTTATCTTTGAGTCGTTTGGACTGACCACCTCATTAGGGATTTAAGGTTTGAGGGATTTATTTCACTTTTGTGGCACCGTTGAACTTTTTATTACGCCTAACTGCTGGGCTGAATTTCTCCAAAGCAGAAGAGTTGTTTCATTTTTCTTTTTTGTTCTTTTCTTCTTTTCCCCTTGTTTGCTTTCGGAAGTTTGCACTGAGAGGAGATCTTAATAATCACTCCACCTTAAGCAAACATCCAGTTTAATAGCTATGTTTAGAAAATAAATAAATTACAATATATGTAATGCAATGGCACATTTCACTATATTTCCACAAACTATTACTGTTAAAGTGACAATATGTATAGAGTAAATTCTAAAGGCTAATTTACATTTGTTTAACTCTCTCTCACACACACACACACACACACACATATATATA
>JBAMHV010000021.1:12455929-12478007 GCA_037177535.1 Pseudomugil gertrudae | reverse complement strand
ATATATGTATATACTTCTTTAAATAGTTATTTATTCAGTTGTCTTTGGCTCTGTTTTATTATTCATTTCTGTCCTTGTCTCATTGAGAAAAGGAAGGCAGTTTGATAGTTAGATATGCTAATTTATTTAGTTAGAATCTCTCACGTCCATTTTTCTTTGCTTTGATATGCATTTTTAATGTATAGCCTTGGGCTACATCTCGTTTGGAGAAAGTTGGTTTTTCTGGAGATGATGAGGCTGTTCACTATGAAGGAGGCAGCCCGTTAAGCTTGTTTTTATGTATGTCTTTTTCCTTTTCTACCCCCCACCCCCACACCCCTTCCTCCTCCTCTCTCGTCTTTATACCTGATGGCAGAGCATAATAAGCACAGTTTTATTTACACTTGAATGCAGCACTGTCTTGCAGATGATTGGATTATGGTATAGTGAGAGCAAGATGAGGCCTTGCTGACACTGTTGATTTCCTTTATACTCTGGAAGTGACTATCTCAACCATGTAGCCCACCCAGGGCTTCCAAACTCATCACCCCTCCTCACATCGACTCTGTCCTATATAAATGGAGGAAAAAGATGTCGGGTTCCACACAAAGAGAGATAGGAGGAAAGAATAAACAGCTGTGTAGTTTCACAAATGTCTGTGTACTTGTGAACGGTTTGTTCTCTTGTCTTTTAATTAATGAATAAAATTTCTGTCTCTTCTGAGCTATATCCAATTAGGCAGACAAATAGAATTAACAATGTCTGAGTATTATCTGTTCTAATAAATTAGCCTTTGTATATTCTTGTGGCATTGTGCCTCTTCTTCAGTCAATCTTAGCATAGGGCTTTTTCATTTAATTTCCTTTATGCATATGCAGTGCGTTGACGAGACTGAATTTCTGCATATTCCATAATAGATATATAGAAATTGTGCAGTATTTGCAGGGCCCAATGATTCTGTTTTTAAGAGCTTTCTTCAGAGAGTTCCACTTGTTCCCTTAGTTATGGTGCAGCTTATCTTGAAAGTGCTTGACTGGAAGTGGAAAAAAGAAAAACAAACTCTTTCTTTTTAGATATTATTCTCCGGTACAGGTTTGTGGCACTGTACCAGACATATAGTCAGATGTGTTGACATCAAAGGTTCAATCCTCTGCAGTGATTTACCGTGTATCAGTGAAGATAGGTGCTTCGTAATGCCCTGTCCTATTTCTGTATGGACAGTGAGCCCTCGGGCCGAGCTGGCCTGCTGAACCGTGGAAATTCTCAGTTTTTGAGGTGGTCTAATTCTGCAAGCTTTGTTCTCCTCAGGGGATGACTGTGTTTGGACCTCATGAAAACGGTGGGATGCTGCTTGGGCTGCTCTGTCTATTCCACACGATTGTTTTGTGAAGGTTGGCTGTCTGGCCTTACATTTCCTATTTGATTAGTGTTCAGAGGCAGGGCCCTGTTGGCAGGCATATCTAATCATTACTGCTGTGGCCGAAGAGAGGCTCTGGTCGCCTGTTGCATCTCACACACTTCCCTACTTTTAAGCTGTAAAGTAACTGCAATGAAGAGTTGTTTAGGATCATGAGATATTTACTTGGAATTAACAATAACACATATAGATAATGGCATGAATAAAGTGGCATAAATTTACATGCTAATCTAAAAGAGGGTTTACTTACGAAGGATAAATGAAAGCAGAATTATCCATAATTACTTATCAGTTTTATGACATTTAATCATTTCTTTTCTTTTTAAAGAAATGTCACTTTGATGTAAACCCATGAATCACAATGATTTTTTTATTTTATTTTGAAAAACAACTTTCTAAAACCTTTTTGCAAACACAATGTGGCTCCTCAGCAGTGACTAACGTTTTTGCCTCAGAGAAAGTTTAAAGGCATAAATACAATCAGTTTATTTTTCATGTCTGTTAAAACCTGCTCTGGAGAATTATTAGCTGCTAAATTAAGGACTCTTTATGTTCTGGATAATTGAGGGTGTTGTAACTACTCAGATGTTCAATAGATGTTCACCTACACTTTTTTTTCCAAGTGCTTGCATACAATTATGAGCTTAACTCAGGAAAAAAGTGTGTGTAGCTTTCTCTGTTTGTACCATGCGCCAAGATGTGTCTTAAAATGTCAGCTTGCCTCGTGATTTATGGTTCTGTGTGTTTCTGGTGTGTCAGCAATTCCGTACATGTTCAGCACGGGATCCCTGTAGCTGCTTCTCACACTGGTAGTACAACACAAACACACGCCCATGAGAATGGTCTGTCTCAGTCTACCTTATGCTGCTACTGTGCAGACAGATTTCCCCCCTTTCCCTCTGGGTTTTAAGGGAATTTGAAGTAAATTCAATGATGCTGCTAAATCAATTTTATTTGAAATTCCTAGGGATGTAGACAGAGCGCAGTAAGGGAGGTAAGATTGTGCTGGGCAGGTGTTTGTAAATGAGAAACAGGGGACAGGACCAAAAGAGACAGCAGCATTCTCTTGCTCTCCTGTGGCCTGGCTGTACTACAAGCAAACCTTCCCATATTGTCTCCTGCTTTTATATTAATTACAACTTGTATTATCAGCCGGCAGTTGCTAACCCCAGCAAATAGAAAAGGCTGCCCCAAGAGACCATGCTTCTTTAGTATCATACTCTCCATCTAGTCCTATTGTGTACATTAATGTGTATTGGTTCTCGCCTGCATATATGCACGTTGTCTTGCTAGCATTTCCCTCCTCCTCTTCTTGGTAACACTGCTCTTTAACACAATTAGTGAAGAGCATGGAGTGAACCATGTTTGACTCCTAATTATGCCCAGCTTCAGGGGAATAGTCACATGAGCTGGAGGCCTCTCTGTTTTTCCTCTTGCTTTTTCCTCTATTCTTCTTTGAGGACTCCTTGTGTAGGTTGAAGAAGACTGTTTGGATGACAGGATTTTTTTCTTTTACAACTTGTTTGAACTTTATCAGACCCATGGGGGTTCTGACAAAATGGTTGTGTGTGTTTGTGTTGCACAGTGTCTGATGATACACCCGCCATAGCTCAGAGAGGTGCTCTAAATTATTCATACAGAGGAAAGGCTGTTGCTTTTGTCGCCTTGTGTAGCATGGAAAGTTAAAACTGTTGCTTTGATATTCCTGTTTTGTTTTGAAGACAAGGTTATGAATGAGCAGTGAGTCATAGCTATTTAAAAAGGAGCAAGGGCCCTGGTCTTAGGATCTACAGTACCATTATTTTAATTATTATTATTATTAGGTCGTATAAAGTGCTGCAGTCCTCCTTTTTGCTCTTTAAGAGCCAAATTAACAAATCTCTTATTCCAGCATATAGGCACATTAAAACCAAAGGGTAGCAAATCATAGCAAAACATCACTCCCTTTCACACCATTAGCTGAGGTGTCTTTGAATTTAATTTAGTACCAGCACCATTAAAAATGACACATTACTCTGCAATGATAGCTAAATTAAGTGTTATTGATTCCACTTTTGCATTAAAACCATGCTGTGGCCACAGCTAAGAGAGTGTGTGTGAGAGCATAGTTTTTCAGGTTTGTCTTGTGTCTTGCCGGCACTGGGTGTCTCATCGTCTCCTTCTCAGAGTATGTAGCCTCGCTCTGCTTAAATACATGATGTATATGCATATGAAAAAGACAAGGGAACTGATGGGCTTTTCCCACATTAGTGAACTTACCCAGCATGCTGTGTAGAGAATAACAGAAAATTACTATAACAACGGACCCAATTCGTGTGTGTTGATTAGTGGCCCAGAGAGTGAAAACATAGCAATCACCTATCTCTTTCAGGGCAGGGACACTTTTCCCTTTGCTCACTATAGGAGGCTAAAACCCACACATGGGCTATTGTTCACCCTGTCTTCTTACCCCTCTTCTGAGTAATTCTCCAAGCTCTTTATCTGATTGCCATCCGGTGAACAGCTGACGTTGAGAGGGCCTTGAGTGGAGCGCTGGGTCTGAAGGGTTTTGTGTGTTTCTGTCTGCTGTTTTCAGCTCTGAGCTGTTTGAGAAAACAGCCCGCCTTCCCCAAAAAAACTTAGCAGATAAAAGGGTCTCGCTCAGAGGCATAGAAACAACCTCGCCTCCACAGCAGAACAAGCAGCAGCACATCAGGACTGTGTGCCCAGGGGAGGACGGCAGCGGCTGGTCTTATAGCCTTTATTTCCCTCCGAACCTCCATTAGTCTCCAGGCTCTTTCCTGTCTGTCCTCTTCTGGTACAGCTCACTCTGACTAGGGTACCAAAGCAGGCAGGCGGACTCCTCTGTGATAGAAGATCAGGGAAAAGAAGTTAATCAAGAACTCAGATTGGACAAAATGGTAAAAATGGTCTTATTCTTGGAATGTTCTGTGTTGGGTAAATTTCCCCTGTAGTTTTAAATGAATGTATTTGTGTTTATGTGTGTTTGAGGGAGAAAGAAAAAACACATAGCGGGAAATGAGAAGTGGGTTGAGGTTTGTGGGAAGCCTTGGTGAAGGCCTGTGTTTGTTTGGCTTGGGTTCTGCTGTAGGGGCTGCTTCTCTTGGGTCCTAGACAACATTAGGCCTCACATTTGCCAACATTTTGTCATCATGTTAAGGTGACATGTTAAATCGGGAAAGACTAGCTTGGGTTGCATGTGCTACAAGGCTGTATCAACTCTATGTGTACTTGACTGAGCTGGTGCGTCTGTGTGTACAAATGTAGTAAATGACTCGACCAGTCTGCCTCTTCATTCCCTGAATGGTAGAGGAAATTCCACCTCTAGCCTGCCTTCATGTGGCACTGATAAAGCCTTTCCTGTACAGTAGAAAATCCTGTTTCCCCATGTGCACTGAGAGGGTAGTGGGAATGCCCTGGACAGGGAGGGGAAAGGAGAGGGGTGGGGGGGTCAGATGGAGGGACAGAAGAATAGAAAGTTCCCTTAAAAGTCATAAATTTGTTTATGGGTTTGTCTTTAAAGTTAGCTAGTAGAGATTTAACACATTTTCAGAATATCTTATATAAAATGAGTTTCCATACATGTTTATATTTCTTGCTCTATTATGTCATTAGCATGTGAGCATAAGTGTGTTCTTGAAAGCCTTTGTGGGTGTGTGTGTGTGTCAGTGCAGGCGTGAACACATTTTTGGCAGATTAGCAGGAGAATCACTGTCATATCTTATTTTCATTTCTGACAGTGGTAATGATTAATGGCAGCTGTGGTGTGTTTGGACTTTTTACCTCTATATTTCTCACTTGACACGGAAGTCTCAATTGGGTATGGTATAAATGAACACCACTGGGTTCTGCCATATGTGTTTAGACGATTACTCACGAGTGCTCTTACTTGCAGCTCTCAAAATCAACTGCCACATTAACTGTGCTGTGCTTTGCTCTCATGCATTAATGAAACATTTTGATTACAGTGTTTTGACTTATAGCCAGCTGCATTAGAGCATCATTTTCTTTCCATTCATGTATGATTGTTGTAGCTCATTTGATTGCCTGCTAGCTTAGAAATAAGCAGTAGGACTCTTCATCTTGCCAGGAGAATGTAAACAGGCCAAGCAACCTCATAGTGCCTCACAGTAGACACTTAGAGATGTCAGTCTCATGTTTCCAGTACACTCAAATGGACTTTCTGTGCTTCTGTGCTTCTCTTCCACCTTCGTCTGTGCTCCTGGCTCGTGGCTTCGTTGGGGAATGCGGTCGGATACACGGATGGATGCCATGCTTTCGTTCTCCATTTTTAAACCAAAGAACCCAGCTTCCTGGAGAGACCACGATGACGCCACCTCAACACACTCAGCCGGCACACCGGGGCCCTCCAGCGGGGGACACGCTTCACAGAGCGGTGACAACAGCAGTGAACAAGGTGAGCATGCTCACTCATACAAGAGCATACATGAGTGTTCCTGTGCGCTCAAGCACAAACAAGTAAACCTCCATATATCAATGTCGGACATGTTAATCCTCATGCACGGAATGAGATACCAATACTGTGTCCAATGTGAAACCTATAGTGAACAGATGTCTCTAGCTATCACAGACATTTCTTTCACATTTTAGATGATCCTCTCCTTTCCTTTTTCTTTTAACTGGAATCTGTGTAAACACAATCACACTAAGTATGACATACTCATCCACTGTTGCACTCAATCACAAACACATGCAATAGCTACCCTAACAAACCTGAAATACACTAAGGCTTTCCACAGCATTGCTATTTAGAGAGCTGAATGAAATTAGCTGATTTATTGTGATCAGTTAATCAATTAATTAACTTTGCCTGCATAACCACAAAGTATAATGTCTCATTGAGTGTTATCTTGCACTTGGCCTGCCTAAAAGAAAATGTATTTGTTTTAATTACAAATTGAATGTTTAAGCCACAACTGTCTGCTGCACATTGTTGGATCAGTAATGAAATAGTAAAAACAAACAAGCAAACAAAAAAAGGCATGTTTATTAAAATGTGCACCTAAATTCTGTGGTCTTGTCCTTGCCTTGTTTTGAATGCACTTGCAGTTTCCTTCCACTGACGGCAAAGTGTGTTTTTCTTTTTTTTAATTTTTTACGCGCACATGCGCATGTGTGTGTGTCTTTCTCTATACCCTCTGGCAATGTCCAGGTTTTCATGGAATTTCATCACACTTTCTACACACACAAACCCTCTCTAGTACACACTTCCTCCAACTCACTGTGTGAGGACGACTACTTTGTCTGTTCAAGGCCATCGTTTTACCAATAAGCAATCAAACTTATTGATGGACCATGTCCTATGTGGTGCATGATTTAAATCAGCTTGTCTTCTTTCAACAGAAACAGCAGCTGCAGCCTTTAACTAAGACTGGTCAAAAATCTTAAAGGAATATCAAATAAAGTACAAGTAGAGTTTCTGTATTACTATTTACAAATACAAATAAATGAGGGACAAAGAGCAGCCAAAAAAAATAGAGGGAAATGGGGGATGGGGGGCCGACAAGAGGAAGAAATGCACTGCCTATTGATTATCTTACACACATAAGTACAAGTGACCTGTAATCTACAGAGCACTTATCGACTCCATTCCCCACCGTATCCAGTAACAGCAGATCAATACAGGCCAAAGACAGTTACGGTACAGCACCATGCACTGGGCCAACGCAGACCTACACTGGATCATGCTAAATGCAACATCCAGCAGCTCATAATGCGTCTCGATGCAAACTAAGAAGGCAGCTTAGAACAAATACAGAGATTTAAAAATGGTGAAGGCAGAGTCATTTCAGTACAGAGGGTAAAGAGTGGAGAAGGTGAAAAAGTAGGCACAGTCAGAATGGAGAAGGATAGAGAAAAGGCAAGAAACCAAGAGCAACTGATTTAATGGTCTAATGAGGCCGTCCTCTAGCCAGTTGTTTTGTGTGAGGCATGCTCTGACCTTTCGCTCTGCTCGGGAACCCTGCCGCCTCATTTTTCACATTCTTGCAATTACGTTAACGCTTGAAGCGCTCGCTGACTCCCGAATCTGGCCCTTCCATTCTGACAGAGCCTTTTCCCTCCTCTCCCCCTTCTCCACTCCACGCATGAACTCGCCTCCTATCTCGATACATTTCAACATAAAATTTGTAGTCCGCACTCTCAACTCCACTGAGAAAATGTGAAATGTGCGCTTCACTTCAGTAATGGGGTCTTTAACAGCTTGGCCCCTGTTAAAAGGGGTGACAATGTGGATCAGTTGAGGAAGACAGAATAGATGGGTGAAAGTGAAGGAGGAGGTAGTGAAAGACTACAGGAGACCAACAGCACTTTTGAGTTCTAGCTGGGAAAAAAAATAATTAAAAAAACAACAACTTTTTTTTATGTACCAGCTTGAAAAGTGTGTTTTATGTGTGCATGTGGCTTGACAACGATTAAGCAAAAAAGAGTTGATCCAAACCATCCATTCCATCCACTTCACCACCAAAACATTTAGACATTACAAACTTCTTTACATCGTGACTGCCTTTGACTAATGGATTGCACGTACCTGCATTTCTGCATATTCCACTACTTTTTATTTGACTGTGTACGCATTAAGAACTGAACTTTTTTCACTGTTTACTTTGTAGTGAACATTATCTTAAGCCAGATCCTAAAAGAGATTTAGCATGTTTGCAAATATGTACTATTCCTCTATCATAAAATATTATCATTAACAAATAAACCAAGAAGAAACAGGTTTAACATGTTTCTCAAAGTTTCCATCTGAATATAAGTAAACATGAATTGCCACAATCAGGACCAATTCTGCCATCTCACTGACTTTAGAGAGTGACTCCCTATGTTCTGGCTAGGTAAACAAATATCATTCATTAAAGGGAGATGCTTCAGAAGGTAACACACAATAACTTCAGTGTCTCTCTACATGCACATCATTATGATTAACAGTCCTTTGGAGCGCCTCCAAGCTTATCTAGAAACATCAGAGACATCAGTTGCAGGGAGTTAAACTTGATGAATGTGCATGCCTTAAGATAGCACTCGTTTCCAAGCAGGTGTCTGTAATATGCTAAGCACTCAAAGTGTGATGGAGCAGTGTGAAGAAATACTCACCAAACACAGTAAAGCCAAATGCATTCAGTCATAAACTGTAAATCCCTAATACTTATTTAGCATAGTGTGCCCCCCCTTGCTGTATATGTAAGCCTGAGCATGTGCCTGCCTCCCCTCCAGTCCTCATTTGTAATTATTAGCTATGCATGAAGACCAAATCCATGATGACATCTTGAGTGTTCAGCAAAGGGGCTTTCTGTACAATTCCCAGATTCTACTGTACACGGAAAAGGGTCTACAGAAGAGAGGAGAAAGCATTTTGTACATTTTCTCAGCAATTGAACAATCCCCATGCTCTGTGGATAGACAGATTCCCCAGAGAGACTGAGAGAGGCGGAGATGGAGAGAAAGGGAGGGAAGACAGAGAGAGAGAGTGCTAGAGTGTTCAGCTCCAAGGGAGCATGCTGCGCTTGATGGTGTTTTGGTACATTTGTGTGTGTGTGTATGTGTGGGGAGTGTGGTGAGCCCTCTTGGCCCTGGCTAGGGGCCCTGCTCAACAAGGTCTTTGTGGTTGAGCTCACTAGAGAGTGGGTCATTCCTAGTGGGGACACGACTCCTAGTGTCCCAGCATGAACAAGTCTAGCTGAAGTCTGCATTTTCAAGACTTTTGGCTCTGCTGTTGTGTATTAACAGCTTTTGTGTGGGACTTAAAATGTCCCAAAAATGTTGTGAGAGACGGGAAAAAAACAAAACAAACTTGTAACAATAACTAAAATTAACACCACGATCTCTGCTAAACACAAGATGGAAGCCTTGTTGCATTTTAGTGGCACATACTACAGCTCTGGAGTGATTGGTGAGGTGTGTCTTTGTATATAAAATATATGGTTTGTGTGTGTGTAATGGCACACATGTGCATGCGTTAGCTGGTTCCCTCTAAGTGCCTGTTAGAGTTTAATTTAGTGTAGTAATTAAAGCTGAACACCAGCCCATAAACAACAGATAAACAATAAAGCCGACCAAAGCCCTGCTGTTTCATGGTCCTTACTCCCAGCTGTTGGAGCACTGATAATTTTTACACTGTGCCCCCACCTCACCACAACACAATGCTGAAGCAACAATGTGTATGTGTTGTACATGCGTTCACAAGTGTGTTTTAGTTGGTGATGGGAGAAGCTGAACATTAAGGACAGAAAACACATAAACATACAGGATATATCCACTTTCCTCTCACTTTACACACAAAGCATCACAGTGAAACAATCAGTAAGTGTAAGTAGAGCAGTCTGCCTTCTTAGCCATTTACAGAACTAACTCCACAGATATCACATAAACATTAAACCAAGTGCACCATGAGGTGCATTCAACTTACAACATGTCATATATTACTAAGTAGCAGCAAGTACAACCACACTCCATGGAAAGCAAGCTGAAGACAGGAGGGCTTAGTATCAATAACAATGCCATGTTTTGGGATATGCCATTGTGTGCAACTTTAGCCTTGTCACTACATGTTGGTCTCATGTTAAGTATCCACTGTAGAAACAGTGCCATATGTCTGTCTGATGGTTTGTTGGGAAGGGGAAGGGCTATTGTTGAAAGCTGAGAGGAGTTGATGTGGAGGGGTAGAAAACACGGTGTAGAGGGGATACTTTCATGATCCCATTAGCATAAAAGAGGCTAAATTATTCATGTGGAGTGCTTAATCTATGGGGAAAAGTATAGGTAATGCACATAGTTTTAAAATGGATCTCTGCCTCTGCTCTAACGCCAGATTCTTGCTAGATTCAGCATTCGCGGGCATTTACGGGAATAGCTGTCACTCTCTTTTGCGTGCGCGCACACACACAGGGACTTGTGGGTATATAGCCACACTAGCTTAAGCACGGCTGCACTTCAAGCTGTTTCAAGGGGGTCTGCTCTCCAGCTCATCCTCCTCTTTATGTCTCATCATAAGTCCTTTTTCCATCCTTATTCTCCCTTTTCCAGTTGTTCTTCTATCTCTCGTTTTCTTCTCTTTCTGCCTTTCTCTTACTGTTTCTCTCATGCTTTACTCCTCTCTCACCCTGTCTCGCCCTCAGTGCTGCAGACTACCTGGCCTTCATCCAAAATGTGATTAAAGAGAATGATCAGCTCCCTCAGCTCCCTCTTTCCTTCCTCCCTCCTGTTCTCTTTTTTTAAGTCTGTCTTTCTTCTCATTCTTTGCTACAGCTGTAAAACAATGAAAGAAGACATTCTGAAGGTTGAAGTAAAGCCTTCCCACAACATGGCCATGACCGTCACCCCTTGTCCCTTCATTCACACAGCAGCTCAAACTCTCTCACTTTTCCCCCCCTCGTCTTCTGCCCTTTACTTTTTTTTCCCTTGCCTCAATGCTAGACAGGTCTGGTCCCGCTGGTCCATAATCATGAACAGACTCTTTGCGCGACCTAGCTAGCCTGGCCTAGCTTGGCCAGGAGTGGTGGTCTTACACAGCAGGAAAGGCACATTTACACAGGGAAAAAATTACACAGATTATTCTGACAGCAGTTGAGGAGAACGTCTGTTGTGTGCCATTAAGGCAGAGCTTGGGGGAAACGTTTGTTTTGTTCTCTTTCTTCTCTTTCGGTCTTCCTCTGAGAAGTAGATGAAAACCAGCTTATCTTAGTGTGAGTGAGAGGAAACAGTGTTGCAGGGATGCAATCAGGGCTGAACTATAGTAAAGGGTTGGGGTGACTATTTCTTTAACCCACAGGCTTTGGCCAAAAACAAGGACAGAGTGCAGTGCTGTTGTATCAGTTCATTATACAGTGGGTTTACACACCCATCTTCTATTGCTGATTACACCACTGCATGTGGTGATGATGAGTGCACAGGGGTCTGATGTAATATGGCTAAAAGGGATTTGAGCACTTGCCCCAAAGGGCATTTCCACGTCCATTAATGCTGCCGTCATTGCATTTTCACGAGGATGACAGTGCTTCAGTTCTTTAAAGGGAGAGAGTGTTTTCCCTGGGAATTTTTTGTCTTGTTTCAGCAGGCTAGCCTGAAGGGGGTCAGCCAAGAAGTCACCCTTAAGAGGTGATAATCCAATTGCTCAGCCTTCACCAGATTTGTTTTCCTCTTGTCTGGCAGTGTCTTGGTTTGTGTGATTATAGAGAATGTAAGCATGTGTGTGTGCGTGTGTGCATGTGTGTGTATGCAATGGCCTAAGAATGAAAGGAACAGACAGCAAGATGCCACTGGTTTCTGTGTTCAATCCTGGACCCCATTCTTGATCACAGAGAGGTTATGGAGGCTAAGTCCGTCAAAGGCACACCTGCAGGGAAACTCCAAAAACCCTGATTGCTGGCTTACACAGGGCTGTTTAAGGTGTGCTTATTTGGAGTGTAGCCCTGACTTCAAATGTCCTTTCCTTCTCGTCTCCTTTGTGTTTGACCAATGGGCCTTATGCTCTTTTACTCTCCTTTCTTTCCTGTGCCTCCCTTGGCTCTTTAATCTCTTCCACCACCCCTACCCTCCCAATTCTCCTCCCCCTAATGTCCAAACCCCACATCACGGCAAAGGTTCCTCCAAATAACAGCACACAGTTAAGAGGACTGGCTTAGTGAGGCTAGCTACAGCTTGTTCACTTGCTGTGTGGTTTTCTCTTGTGTAAACCATGGTTTACACACTTAAGCATATTTGGAACCAAGCAAAGCAGCTGTACCCTACAGGTAATGCTTTAGCATGCTGCCACCATCCAAGAGAGTGGGAGGATGATAAAGGAAGTGTGTTACAATCCAGGTCCTTCCTCTCTGCTGCTGATTTTCACGCGCTCATTTTTCACGTTTATGCAAAGCTTTTGAGGCATTATGCAAGATAAGCTCATTTTCTAGTCTGATTCCCACTCTAGTACATGCTTTAATGACTCTTAAAGCCAAGGGCTGCTTTTTTAAGGTATAATAGGAGTCCCACAGTCTCTCATTTACTTTGTAGCCAGGATGCTTTTTCCACACCTGATCACTTTTGTTCACCCATTTTATGGCTATTGGGGAGCAGGCAGAGGTGAGCGATTTGACAGTGGTTAGTGCCATGAGCTCTAATGTTTATTGGAAGCAAGCGACTAATAATTTTTGATTACCCCAGAGGAGGTATTAGCCATGTTAGTCAGCAAGGATAATTTCTTATTTACATCCCCCAAGCAGTGAACACTCCGAAGGAGCACTGGGGCTAAATGCGCAACAAAACGAATCAAACATGCCAAACGAGATGCTCCATCCTGGCTGGCTGCAGGGCTGAAGCTAAGAAAACCTTCATTATGCATTTACCATAATTCATTTAGAGGGCTATCAATTTGCAGAATACAGAGGAGATGTTTGGAGGGGGAAGCACGAGCACCATATCAAACAAGGAAAAAGAAAAAGAAACAAGGAATAGAAGGATAAAAAGGAGTAAGATATTCAGTGCTTGGATTTTTAAAATGTTGGTCCAATTACACACTTTCCATGTTCTGAGGCAGAAGGTGCATGTTAAATGGTGCAATATCTTCTCTGTTACCAGTGTTACGCTCCGCCTTCTAACAGAGCAAAAGCCGATTACCCTTTATTGAAAGCTGTTTGGCTCGGGGATTCTGTTCTCTACATTTTTTGTTGAGATTGAGGCTACACAGACATACTCCAGTTCAAATATTGCCTTTCTGTTCATTTAGGTTTGCTCTTTGTTTGGTTTTGACCCTGCTTACTCAAGGGTTTTTGTATCTGTCTCTTAGAGTGGATTTCAGAACAGTTACTACATGTTTTTATTTTTTTCTCCTAGCAACACATAATGAGAAAGAAAAAGACCTTTTAAAGCATCTTTCCCTCCGCCATTGGGCAAGGATGACTAAGGCCCCATTTGAACAATTGGAGGAAACTTATGGAGACAGGGAGTGTTTAAAGGAATGAAAGCAGCCAGAAAACTCCACTATCTTGTGATAACCAATGCTTTCTTTATTATCTCCACACAAAAACCTCCACCTTGGAAAAACTGCACTCACTGTGTTGCTTCATTGAAAATTAAAACAATGAAAACAAAAAGATAGGAAAAAACAAGAAATAAAACAAAAAAGGAAAAAAATATTTGAGATTTTTCAAAGTGAGAGAGATGGATGCATTGTTTAGTACAAAAACTTAATCCCTGGGATGCAGTCCTTAGACAACTGAGTGTCTGCAGGAGACATCTGTGAAGCTTGACCTTGTGACCCCGGAAAGAATGCTCTTAAGGTGGGGGGAAACTGTCTTTTCCACTGCATCATGACCTACAGGACAGCCCAGTAGAAGCACAACAAACACTAATACTTTAAAAACCCAACAGTACATCAGACAGTAAATGAAATGAGAAGCGAGTTTAAAAAAATAGGCTTTACATGAGGCAGGCAAATAAAAACATGATTTAAAGTGATTAAAAAACAAAAGCTAAAAACAGAAAGGGATAAAAAGGTGCAGGCAAAAATATATGTAACAGAAAACATAAACAAGCTTTGGCTGAATTATGCTTATTGACTGCTTCTTAGTCTTTTGTTGTGAACCCCCCCCTCCATGAGATCATTTTCATCCTTTATGAGTCAAAAGGAAGCCTAGTTGAAAATGAAAGGTTACACAAGCCATAGCCCAGGCCCTTAGAATGAGAGAGGAGAAGATCCCTACTGCAAGGATCCTGCTGCTATTCAAAGCACCTGCCATTGTGTGGGCGCTCACCCAGGCCCATTGTTGTGCAGAAATTAGTCGTGCTCCCTTTGGCTCCCTTCGACTCCAGAGGCATGCGGCAGAACCCCTTGTTGTTTTGGGTTCAGATACGTGGTTGGATAAATGCGTGGCCCCGGCTACCATCACCACTGGCTGTGGCCCTTTGCCCTCTCTCCCACAGCACAGTATTTATTTGTTCTTCATCCACTCTGTTGTTGTCTTCCTACTTTCAGGCAAACATTCCTATAGTTTTTCCTCTTTTTTCTTTTGTACTACCACCCTCCTTTGGTGTATATGCTTATTGTTCTTTGGAACACCCTCATTATACCCATGGTTAGATTTTAAGGGCCTCTCCCTTTGATTTTTGATCTCGTGGGGAGTGAGTAGTGGGGTGGTGGGAGCTTTAGGGCTGGCCCAGCTCTCAGGACTCCCCAGCCAGCGTCTCAGAGAGTGGGCTTCAGGGTATTGTTGAGCTGGGTACTGTGATAGAAACACTGGTGCTAGAGCTCGTATGGGGGGTGGATTGGAGGGGAAGATTGAAAAGTCAATAGCAAAGCCGTATAAAAAAATGGATAAAACAAAAGAAGACGGAGAGCGTCAGAAAGCTGAGAGCTATGGAGCGCTGCTAATTAATAGCATCAGACGAGCTTTTTTCACCCTTCCTTCTGGAAATTTAACGCTCCATTTTAACTTGCAAGGCAGAATGATTAAGAGCTAATACTATGAGTCAGGTCCCTCTCACTGCCAGGCCAGATTTTATTTAAAGGAGGAGTAATGTATTCCAATTGGTAATGTGTACTGAAAATGAAAACAAACAAAATGTTATACAAGTTTTTAGTCCTTAGTCTCATATAGGACCAAGCTATAAATAATGATCTATTAAAATAATAAATAGGAAAAATATGAATGATAACAGTGAAATATGCTGCTAGCAGTACATATACTTTAAGAATATTTCCATATTTTTTTACCTTGGGTTTGTATATCACTCAAATAAACATTATTATTTATTTTATGGGAGTCCTGCAAACTTCTGCAACCATGATGTAATACAACTTTTAGTTGGTCAGCAAGACAGAGTGACAGTAATCTGAAGCAAGCCTTTGCAATTTGTATTTTTTTTACTGCTGTAATAGGCTATTCTGCCACTGATCCTGCTATTGCAATTTCCACATGCCAACAGCTGTCAAGCCCCTAAAATCAAAATTAGCATCATGGAATTGGGCCTTAATGAAATGACCTGCTGGATTTACCTTAAGGAGCACGGCAGACAGTCAATACTAGCCTTGTCAAAATCATGTCTCTGCATGCTGCAGTCCCATTAAGGAAAGGAAATAGTGTCGAGTAAATGTATTAAGCACTACTTCCACCTTCTAATTATATTTTCCCCTCACCCTTCATAATTCATTCACTCTTTCATTAGTTTTTAATATTGAAGTAGGCTTTTAACGGACTCTTCAGCCTTCATTGGGTCACCAGTTATTTGTCACTGTGTATTACGAGAATGTCAGAACAGCCCATGCCTTATATTGGAAATAAGTGTAGTGTACCACTGCTAAGATGGTGGTAATATAGCTCCAAAACAGTTTTTTATAACAGAACTTTAACAATTTAGTTATGATTTAATAACAATAACAAAATAACAGGATTGTCCCCAGAACCAAAAACTCTTGGATCTTCTTTCCTTTGCTTTCTATAAGAAAAAGTAAATGTGTGCCAAGGCCCAATGGAGGACATTGGTCCCTGGTTATTGACTTGTAAAGGAGCCCGTAGGTGAGGGGTCTTGACAAGACATGAGCAACTCTCTTGTAAAGCTGTATCTGATTTCTCTGCTAGTTGGCTCCCCAGAGAGATCCACTCTACCCACTGTTGATCAGACTCTTATTCATAGCCATATGGAAAAATTCAGTGCTTAAAAAGAATTAAAGAATAGTTTTACAAAACAAGATGCTCTCATTCTGTGTGACATGATTCACTAGTTGGGTGAGAATAAGAATGAGAGAGGAGGGAGAAAAGTCAGTGGCTAGGTGGAAGCGCTCCATCAGTGAATACATATCATATCTTAGTGGACAGAACTCATCCAATGAATGTTTTGGGGAATTATGTGAGATGAACTTGTCAAAAAATATCTGCATTTGTGTGGGTGTGATTGCATGAAAATAACTGAGAAATATATCAGCAAGCTGGAAGATAAAGCGGCCATCACCCAAGCAAGATTCTCATTCTTTACAGACCTGACTAATTTATGAGGGTAAACTGCACTGACAGAAAGAGACAGATGCAGGTGAAGGGAGGAAGTTTTCTTTGAGTCTCTAGAACAGGCTAACCCAAAGCCCTGAAGGGATCTCTCTCAGTTTGAACTTTATCAGGGGCTACGCTTAATCAATACATTATTGGAAAAAGAATTAATTACTAAAGCAGAATAAAACAGCTGCATTTTAAACCAAGGATTCATCAATTCTGTAATCTCTTGGTTACAGCCCAGGTGTCAGGAGGATCATTTCAGCTCCATGTAATGAGGAACTGTGGGAGTTTACCCCTACCCTCTACTGTCCTCCTCCTCCTCCCCTCTCTGTTTCTGAATCTCCTCCTACCAAAGCAGTCACTTTTTTGTAAATCTCATCTACCACCCTCTCCTCTGATTGTCATGCACCTGCAATGTTTAGTCTATTTTACACTTCCCCGTGCCTTCTTTTAAACAGATGAACTCAAATGTATGACACTCTTCTACACCCTACACACACACTCCTCAAACCCCCACCTCCGTCACCCAACTGCATTCCCACCAAATTCCTGTCTTTGCAGGGATGGGATGCGAGAGTATTAAACTTGAAATCTCTGGTGTGAAAGCTGACTAGGATGGGACATTCCTGCTGCTGCAGCCATCTAGCTGGACATTCCTTTGCTTAGGCTGGCATACTGCTGGTTTTGCAAAATAGGGGAGTGCAGGAGTTGGGGAGGGGGTCGGTTTAATGCTCATAAAACAACTTTCCACACTTAGGTGAAAAGTATACATTCGCTATTTTAATAACAATTAAAGCAGAAGAAGTTGGAATGAAATATATGGTTTATTGTGAGCTGTAGACAAACCATGCTGGGAGCACCGGGTACAAAATAGCCATGGTTGCAGAGTTGTCACGGCCAGTGCCATCCAGCTCTCAGAGCCCTTGACCCCAGCCCAAAGCCTGTAAACGGACTGTCCTTGACTTCCCATAATGGGGGATTTCAAGGCAGGTTGAGAAGGGGTTATGGGTGATGAATTGGGTTTTTAGTGAGCTCATTAGGAAGCCAAACAGAGTTTAGACTGGCGGAGCGGAGCAACAGTGCAGTAATCAGTTCTGCTCGCTTTGTTCCCTGCCTCCAGGACATTTGTGTGGAAAAAAAGAGAGCGGAGAGAAGAGAAAAAAAAAGAAAAGAAAAAAAACTTCATGGCATTTGGCTGATGAGAAGGCTGCTGGGCTGCTAAGCAGAGGCTACAATCTGATGGTTGACTTGTTGATTTATAAACCTTTTAATTAATTTACTCTTTTAACCTTCAAGCTCTATGCAGAACAGCTCCTTAACTGTTAATCTTTGCTCTGAAGACATTGTACATCAGGTGTCCAACAATAAATTCATGTTTTTATCCTCTTAAAGTATCAAACAAGTTTGTTTAGTTTTAGATTTTATTTTAGAATTTAGTCATGCTTGATGATGTTATTTTACAGTCTCAAACAGAGGAGGTGGCTCTGAATCAAAAAGTGGTAACTAGCCTACAACCATTCTTTCTGGTTTATGTAGTGACATGAAGAAATTCTTAGACAGAATTATAAAACCATTTCTTCACAAGCAGATGGATCCATGTGATGATTCTCTTCCTTTGTTCTTTTTTCATGAATCTTTTCTCTATTTCCAGCTTTCATGACGTTATCAATTCAAAGTAAGACAACTTTGGATGTTTTGCAAGCACAAATTCAGGAATTTTCTTTTCTTGTCTTTTTCTTTTTTTTAAACAAATGATAATGCTTGTTTCAGTTCAGCAAAGACAGCACATTACTGTAGGGAAATACCCATTCTTGAATATTTAATGCACTATCAAACTATAGGATTTAGATATGCGGCTATTGGTACATCCAGCTCAGTTTTTTATTGAAACAATGATAAATTATAGAGTGAGTAGTGTCGATGTGCTTTTATCCAGTTAGAATAGCTGTATCAGCTGCATATTAAGCTAAAAAAGAAATCCAGAGTGTTAGTAGATACAAGAAAGATTTGCATTTCTACACTAACAAATGTGTAAATTTGTTTATGAAGAAACAAGTGATGAACTGATATTACCTGTGAGGCCAAAACCTCATTTGATTTTGAATGTAAGGGAGGAGCAGTGGCGGCTTCTACTGCAGTGTAAGGCAGGGTGAGCAGGGTGGAGTTGTCAGGGAAGCAGAGAGTGTGAAATGTCTGGTGGAGACCCAAAGCCCTTCATTAGCCACTGATCCCTGTCTGCTGAGTGAGGGGCAGTCATGGGCATCACAACTCCCTTTTAGTTCACCCCCAAAAAAGCAGAGTGAGGGGGTGGAGGGTAGCTCCCCCATCCCTTGCAATTTAGCCCTTTGCCATTCATGCAAATTGGGTCCTGACATCTGCAACAGCCTGCCTCCTCTCTTTTATACATCTTTATTCGATGTCTTTTCTTTGGATCTTTTTTCCCCCCTAATAAAGCCCGCTTTTGCAGACAGGGTTTGTTTGCAGCTGACATGCATTCTTTTATATGTAATCTACATCATATAAAAACTGAACTTCATCATTCTTTAAAGGCATACTGTCCGAACAAAACATTTAGGAATGCTTTCCCATTGAATTTAAAGCGAAAGTGTGCCCAAACATTTGACTGAGGAAAGTAGGGTGAAAATTAATCCCCACTCGAATGTTGTACATCAAAGTTAAAAATTTTCTTCTCATTTTTGTTGCAAGAATTTAAAAACTTTTATATAATCTGCTGATAGGAGACCATAATCTTATTTAAATATCAACAAAGTTTGAAGTAGTTACTACTAAAAAAAATGAAAGCAATACCAACAAAACAGACTTCAATCCCACAACTTGCCTCCATTCCTCCCTCCTGTTTCTGGATCCACACTTCTTTGGCTCCAGGGGAGAAGCTGAAAGAGAAAGGATGGCTTTGCTCCAGCCCATATTTTGGGTTATAAGGTAAAATGGTCTAACTGGCTGTTAGAAACATCTTTTACCTCCAACCCGACACTCTCAATCTCCTCCCCTCTGTTTCTGCCTCTGTTCCCTCTCGACCTCACCCTCTATGGTAGGGATGTGCACAGTAGGGTCAGCACTGTGTCTGTGAGAGGCCTTGTGTTGCTGGAGAGGCGATAGCTATCTCCAGCATTCCAGGGATGACAGAGAGATATCTGCCTGATGGCAGGGTTATGGGGCTTAGAGAAAGGGTGGAGAAGGGAGGGAGGATAAGAGGTACAGGAGTTGTTGAGCAAATGCTACACCCTTTCCACACCTCCCTCCTTCCTTCTCTCCATGCCTTCTTGCTGCTTGACTGCCTCACACATAGAAAAAAACATCTACTTAGAAGCTCTTATTCCACTTCATTTAAGGGAACACTTAATGATGTATTTTTGTGGGGTGACAACTACACATTAATTCTTGTGCTGAAGAAGGCACTCAGTTGTAGCCCCCAGGATTCAGATACAGCTGTGTTGAGGACAGAAGTTTGTTTTCATTTCAATGGGGTGTCATAGTTGTAGGTGAAGAAAAAAAAAAACAACTGGGTTCTGTCCACCTTTAGCCAGAGTCCTAGCGGTAAACGGGTTAGTAGACAGGAGGCGAATAGTGACATCTGAGTTTGGCAGGGAGACTTGCTGAAGGAGAGGGTTTGTTGTAATTGCTCTGACAGGTTTTAAGGCTGTTAATGACTCCAGCCTGAGCGCCACCAATTTGTCAGCATGCTTGCTGTTTACCAAGCTGTTGTTTTATGGTCCAGTGCAAGGGGCTGCTGCTTGTTTAAGCACAGATCAGGAAATAATCAGCGTAAAACACTGGCTGCAGTGGCGCAGCCGCACTAAAACTGTTCCGTTTAGAGCCCTCATCTACTGTATGCATCTGACTGAGTGCAGTAAACCATATGTTCACACAGACACAAACCTCACACTTATCGCTTACTTATAGATTGGATGGTCAACTATGTGTTTTATCATTAAAGGGATTATGTTGTATGTGTTCATACTTGTCTGTTACATGAGTATGAAGCATATTGCTAGCATGTGGTTATAGCAGGAAGATCTGTAATCCCCAGTCAGCACAGAGCAACAGAGGGCTAGCTGTTCCATTAGTGTGAATAGAGCCTCTACGCATTTGTGTATGTGCGTATGTGAGTGAGATTGTGTGTGTGTGTGTGTGTCAAAGGCATGTGGTCCCAGAGCCGGCAAAGACCCCTTCGTAAATCCAGAGTAAATAAAAGGGGTAACCAGACGGACAAAAGAGGAGCCCCCACTGCTTCTCTCATTTGCTGCCATTTGGGAGACTGAATGTGCTAAACGGCGCTTATGTTGGCTGAAAAGTTGAGGGGAAAAAGAGGGAAAAAGGAGGCTCTAAATCCCCCTTCTTCTTTTCTCCTCATTCTCTGCAGCCAAGCCTGCAGGGATAGAGGTGGTGTAATAAGAGGGTGTTTGGAGGGAGAGGTGGAGGGCTCGGTCAGAATGGCACGCTAAGGTAGAGAACCCAAAGAAACTCCTGCAACAACAAACCTCTTAGTTCTTGTTCTCAATCTACTTCTATTTCGTTTTAACTCTACCCACGAGTTTTACTCCTCTCCTTATTTGGGTGAGCTTGGGTGAACATGCCTGACTAGTTTAGGCTGACAGGGGGCGTGGGGGGGTCTGTTGTAATTAGTCACTTTAACCATAGCTTCCTTAAGCCACTGCTTCCACACTCTTGCTTCATTACCCTGAAACAAACGATGGGGCCTCCCAGTGCAAAATTACTGCACAGCCTTTAGAGTGAGACACAATATAAAAAGCTTTTCTGCAGTCTTTTCAATAAATATATTAAAGTTATACAGACTAATCTAGAGTGTTATTTCCCAACTAACCATAAATAGGTTTGAATGTGGTTTGCACTTATTCATATATGTATATGTACAAATGGAAGAGCAGCAGAGGAAGACCATGTTGGTGTACTGATAGCTATAATATGTGTTAGCTGTGGTCATGTCTGTAATACTTCCAAGGTCTGGCTCGACCACAGTGGCTCCCTCAGGGATAGGGCACCTTCTAGACATAAAGCTTGGTCTCTAATGTCATTAGAACTCCCTCCACTTTCAGGAAAAACTGTAGCACACTTTGTATGAACACATTTTTTTTGTATAAGAACTCATGAAGCGACCCTGAATGTGCCAACATTAGATAAGCAGAGTTGCAATGTGTTTACAGTCCTTTCCCAGCCCGATAATGAGCTCAGCCCTGAGACCAATTTACTCACAAGGAGATATATCTGAATGCATTTTTAATAACCACCCACTGGTGATGAGAAAGGGAATGTATGTGAGTGTAATGTGCTCTTGGACTCACGCTTGTTTGTTCGCCTGTGTGCTCATTCACTCTCTCTTACCCTCATTGCGTCCGGTCATTGTCTTCCATCTTGCCTGATTACACTGTCTTGGCTTCCCCGCGTATGAAAATATGCACCAAAACTTTCATTGCAAGCACTTTAAGTCAAGATTTTGATAGAGGGAGCAAGAAGGCAAAGGGGATAAAGGTTGAAGGAAAATAGAAAGAGAGGGGAGAGTGGGTTGTAGGGGGTGTAGATGGGGTGGGGATTGGGGGGGGGGGGGGGGGGGGTCTTTTTTTTTTCTCTTTTTTTTTCCCCACTCAAAAAAACACCCCTCCCCCCCCCCCCCCCCCACAAAAATCTGGGGTCCCTTCTTCTTTTTGCAAAAAGGGGG
>JBAMHV010000021.1:12406431-12455829 GCA_037177535.1 Pseudomugil gertrudae | reverse complement strand
CCCCCCCCTCCCCCCCCCCCCCCCCCCCCCCCCCCCCCCCCCCCCCCCCCCCCCCCCCCCCCCCCCCCCCCCCCCCTTTTTTCCGTCTCCAAGGGCGCTGCTTTTCGAAAAGTGCCTGGGGCTACACTCCAGCACCTCGGCTCCCCTAGGCCTTTCTACTGCCTCCTAATAGCCAACCCCCATCTGTGTCACATGGGCAGATGATGGGACGTTTCCCTCTGCTCTGCCCTGCACTTTTTTTCCTTACCCAGTTTTTTTTCAGAGTGCACATCCACGCAGGTTAGAATGGCAGAGTTGCCAGGGAACAGTCAGAAGCCATTAGCGTTTGGGACAATTTGCCCTGCAGCGTTCCTTCTCTCGCTCATAAGAAAGGAGTGGGGGTGGATGCAAAGCACCAGCTCTCCTTTAGATGTAATGAGGTTGAGCAAGTTGGATCTTCTTTATTCTATTTCTTATCCTTTTTCATTGCTCCGGCTTCATCTTGCTTCTCATCTTTCTTTCTTTCTCCCATATTATCTGCACATGTTTTTTTATTCTCTTGTGAGAGTGCATGTACATCTGCATATAAATAGAGATTGAAAACAACTATAAAAACTCTACACAGAATTGTTGCTTAAATGCATGTCTGATCTGTGGACACACTCCAGTATACATGTGCATGTAAGCTAGAAAGGACCTGAAAGGCAGCGGAGTCTGGTTTCATTCTTGCGGGCTGGGGCAGGAGGCAGCAAGCATGCTGGGTAATGAAGTGACAGGTCAGTCTGTAAATACGCACGGGTCACACTGGCCCTGGCCAGGGGGAAGGCTATCGCATTGCAGTGAAAATGGAAACGTCAATAAAATTAATCTGCCAGCCTTTTGGCCACTGTGTGGTTCTATTGGATGAGCCTGACTGCTCACAGCAGGAAAGGGATTTGGAGACAAGCTTGAAAATCAACACAAAACCTAGCGGCATACAAACAAACACCAAACTGTGTATCAACATTATTCATTGAGCCTCAAAAGCAGAGAAACAAAGGGGGAGGTGGTTAAAATTCACAGCTCACTAGTTGTGTTTTTATTGAAGTTTGGAAACAAACTAGGGGACTTAGACTCAGCTTCCGTCTGGGTCGCATTTCTCAGGAAGCCCCTCACAGTCAGGGTAGGGCTATGGCCAGATCAAAGTTTATTGTTTTAGGCTTTCCTGAACAAGGATTCGTACTTAGCCTGGGATTTATGGCATTTGCCACTAATGAATACCCATTCTACAATTACAACACCCCTTGTCTGTGTCCCCATTCCCATATGTCTTTCAGGAGAGCCGTTGCTTCTTTAACTTCACACAGGGAGCGCAAAGTCGGCACTTCTCTGTTTTCCTCTTTCGTTGTGGCTCTGCACTAATTATGTGGAAGGAAAACACTGTGCTCAGACAGAAAAGAGGCAGAAGAGAAAGAGGGAAAAGTAGGGGGCAGAAAAAGGAAAAGAAAGAGGAAAGCGTTAGAAGTGCAGGGCCCCTGCTGGCCATGTATTCTTCATTTATTTTGCATTTGATTACGCCACCAGTCGGATCCTTTTTCTTTCCTCCTTTTTAATGTTATTAGTTCAAATATTTATGCGAGATTAAGGCTTGTATAGGTGGTTGTGATTGATGCCTCCCCAAAAACAGGAAGACATGTGCGTCTGAATTTGGAGAATGTCAGTGTCCTTTTCTTCCTTAGTGGAGGAGTTTTTCAGATACATAATTTAGATGCCCTCAAGGAAGGCTTTCAAGGCATTCGTGCCCGGGGGCAAGAAAAAATAACCATGACTGTTAAAAGTAAATCATTTTTGCTAATGCACAATTAATGCTGGGGAAGAGGAACAAGAAAAAAGCAAGGGACAAAGATGGAAACTTTGGTTTGAAGGAGAAATCGTGTCGGCGTATGTTTATGTTTTCCTCACGAAATCAAACGATGATGGACATTAATGCAAGCAAAGCTGCCGCTGGCCTGCTAATCTTGTAGCAGAAGGGGGTGGGGTTTAAGATTTGTGGCGAGTGAGAGAAGCAGACGATGAGTTCATTATGTGCATCGAAGTGCAACAATGAACCTCCCCAAATCACATATCAAACTCATGCACTACAATTGGATGTCATGAATTCATGAATGTGTATTACTGTACATATCTGCATAACTCCATTCTGTCCCCTTTGGCTCTCTTCAAAGGATGGGAAAATGCTCTATGTTATGTCAAGCATGCAAATTTAATTGAATTAATGACATGAGTCCTAGTTTGTACTGTACTTGAAGGCTCCTTGACCATATTTTTTGACTCTGATTCTTCTTACTGGACTATGTTTTAGAGTTCAACCATAAAATCAAAGTCAACAACCTCTATTCCCTGTCCTCCTGCTTTCTGGTGTAGGGCAGCTCTATTAGGCCTCTGTGTAAACCCCTCACTCTCTGTGTAGGCCTTCTTCTAAGGCCGTCTAAATCCACCCTACCTCTACATCTTCACTGCACAATACCCGCCTTGCTTCAACAAGCCTTTCAGCCATAGTGCACTACTTTTGAATTACTTGATCTGTATCTGTGGTATTTGTCCATTTATCCATTTTTCATGAACCTTAATCTCAGCTTTGACTATTTGAGCTTTGAACATTATATTACATCAGTCTATGGAGTGGTCCGAGATGTTATTTAACTCTGGGTTTGGTTTCCGTCCAGGAGATGGCTTAGACAACAGCGTTGCATCCCCTGGCACGGGAGATGATGATGATCCAGACAAGGATAAGAAGAGGCAGAAAAAGCGTGGCATTTTCCCTAAGGTGGCCACAAACATCATGAGGGCGTGGCTGTTTCAACATCTCACGGTAAGCAAAGCTTTTACATGCTGAAGATGCATATGCATGAATGCAGCCCATTTAGAGACACACACACTTAAAAAAATATAAAACAGCACACATAACTGTCACATAGTAGTTTCAGTGGGAGCAAGCGAAAGATTGGTGGCAGCGTTGTGATGTTCACTTGTCAGCCGCCTGTCAGAGGGACTCTGTGACCAGGTCAATCTAATCAGTCTGGACTGTTTGCTTTTGCTTAGCACATTCTGGATGATCAGGAAAGAGCCCAACATCCTTGACATTTGTTACAGTGTGAGATAAACTGACTTGCTCGAAGAAAGTTTTTCAGCAGATAATCAAAGAATGATAGTTAATGGACATCATCTGTGAGTGTAAAGACAGAGGGTACAGTTACCAGCTGTGCGTTGTTTAGATTTAACATTTTTAAACTAAATGAAATACTTTGTTTAATTATCTCTCGATCAGTTTCACAGTTTAAAATTTATTAAATTTACACTAATCCATTTGTTCCTCGTGGCTGAGGAAAAAATGTTTGTTTGCTAAACAGTGTAAGCAGACAACCGTGACACTACCTCATTCTCTTCACTAAACAACCATTCTTGAATTAAGAATTAAATGCCATAGTATTTTAAATACACTTATTAAATTGATGTCCCCTTCGGTCTATATATGTGTGTCTGCCTGTGTCTTTGTAAAAAGGGGTAGTCCACATGTCCCCTCACCCTTGCTAATGTCAAGGCATTATCAGAACATCGCACAGTATTGATTTTGCTACATAGGTCAGATTTCAGAGGGAGGTGGCCATGCCGGGACACATAAGCTGCCTGAGCTTGTGCTGTCCCAGAGATGGAGGGACGATATAGGGGGATGGGCAAAGTAAAAAAAGAGACAAACTAAAAGAGACTTAGTATAGGGATGTAGTCTTTCAGATTGTCCTCACATTTAAGAGGGTCAGGTGCGTACCCTGTACCCCCTCACCCCAACCACCCCCACCAAAATGTCCACTCCCAGCTAAAAGCCCCCCTCTACCCTGATTACCTAACCAAAAGCCCAAGTAATAAGCAGCCAGCAAATACAGCCTAATTGAAAGGGCTGTAAATCCATTACATATTGGTCAGGGATAATCAGGAGTGCTTTAATCACTTTTATCTATTCAGGAGCAGTGAAGCTGCAACAGCAAAGCCCTGAGCCTTGCAGGCCTTAGCGGCTCCACCACGCCAGCCTGTACGCTTATTATTCTCATCATTATCAAAATGACTTCACAGCTGTTCACAGCTCCATCACTCCCTGACTGGAGACCTCTCACCAAACTAGACAGACCAAGCTTCATTTAGACGCTTAAAGCCAGAAGTGAAGCTAAACTTCAGTATTATTACCCATTATATAAGAGATAATTTAATCCTGCTATATGATTTATTCACTTATTTGAGTCCGTCTCTGCTTGGAAAGCCCTGTGTGAAGAAGTTTGACTAAAAATCTAATTTTTTTTGTTGAGGTTGGATTTATAGGTCTGTTTAAATATGTATGCATGAAGTAAATAAATAAAACTTGTATTTTTACTATACGTTTCTGATCGATTTGCACTTTTCCTCAGATTCAATATTCCCTCCTGTGCAGAGCCTCAGGAAGAGTCGCCAACTATTTTCTTTGAAATTGTTTTAAAACTGAAAGAGTGGTTGGGAATGAAGGGGGAAGTCCCAGTATTGGGCACATCTTTCAAAAACCCAGTGAATTAAGAAAGAGCAGAGCTTTCAAGGCCTTTTTTCTTCTCCTCTTTTCTTTATCACATCGCCTGCTTGTGGATGTTCTCCAATCTTTATTTGTTTCTTTTGTGCAAAGCCCTGGCCAGTCTTGTACAAACTATAATCCCTCCCTTTTAACCTGCCTTCATTTCTCTCCTGAGGAAGAGGACTAATTGAATTATCCCCCTTCTCTTCTCACCATGCAGTTCTCCCACCCATAAACTCTCTCTCACACATACACACACACACCGATTAACCATTCTCTTTTCTTTTAATTTGTTAAGCAAATGTATTTGCCATAGCTGGATGCGTTTGTCCAAGGATGAATTCTTGGGGACTTTGGCCCCTGAATGGCCTATAGCGGCATTCTGTCATTCACGCATTCATTAACTGTGGGGTGAGGAGTGAAAGGAGCCGCTCGTATTTTCTCAAACTGAGGGGCCAGCATGGAGCTCCTCTTCCATGAGCCACAGGGGTCTCCCTACATATGTTCTCAACATCCAGCCATTGTCACATCTTCTGAAAAGCTCAAAAGGACATGACCCCCCCTCCTTCACACACAAAAAAACAACATGGGCCAATAGTAACAACTGTTGGCTTTTAGAATCAGTATAACAAAATTGCCCTCTCCCTCTCCCCTACGAGCCGCCAAGGCTTTACTCTGACCCCACACTCTCTCGGGAGAAATCACAGGGTGATTTTCTTCACGATGATCCCAAATAGAAAAGTTATTTCACGTCAGATTTACCACATCATGTCAGTATTTCAGCTGAGAGAAAACTTCTGTTTTGCACTATATTGATGCACAACACATGAAAAGACTGTGGAGAGGCGGCAATATCCCTGACCTCTTTTATGTTTAGGCCATATGCACATGCACTAGAGAGCACGTGAGCTGGCAGCCTTAAAGGTCCCACATGTAATTGGCAAATGGCTGGATAGATCAGCTGGTGTTGGCTGGCATAAGAGGGTCAGACTGTCTCTCCACTCCCTTCTTGTATCCTCCCTCCTACTCTTTCTCTCTAATGCCACCCCCACCTCTCTCTCTCTCTATGAGTTTCTGGATGTCTTCCAGCCACATTAGGGGAAGGGAAATCCCAGACTGTTGGTATAAGCTTTTCAATACTACAGGGAGATTATGTTATCAGAAAGGTAAACTTCACTGTTAGGGGTAAAATGTTCTGCTGCACTTCAAACGCATGGGCTACCAAACAGAATTAGGAAATCACCACACAGATTGAATTAATATAATGGAAGAAGATAGAAGAAGAGAAAGGAAAAGAGAGGAGAAAAATGTAGCAACCAAAAGTTTTGCAACTGCGTACAAAAAAAGGCAACTCTACAATTTACAATTAGCCCCTTGGCGCCCTTGGCCTTTCCTTCCCTCTCACCCCCCGCTAGCCCTTACTCACCCCTGTAAAGACAAGGGTCGGCCTTGCAATGAAAACAGGAAGCACTCAGATACAAAGATACCACTCTGAGCCCTGGCCTTGTCTTTTGACTAGTGTAAACCTTCAGATACCTATGAAAATAAATAGGGGACTTTGGGAGCAAGGCGCACCAGCTGAAAGTTGCTGTGTATGTGTGAACTACACGGAGAATGGGAAGAACTGTGTGACATGGGCATAGTGGTCAGTCAGATGAGTAAGTAGGTTGCTCTTTTAAGCATCAAGCGTCTCAGGTTCTGTGCTCGGCCACCCTTTGGCCTGGGTGTTTTGGGAAATGCTGTTAAGCTGCTAAGCCAGGTGTATTGGTCCCCTGGGCTCCTTGAAAGGGAAGTGATATATCCTTTGGTCATTTTGTGAGTCTTTGGTCTGTGAATTAGAACTGAATGCTCATATGAGAAATGTTTACATGTGATTAGTATAAAACATAATATATCATAGTATTTATAATCTTTTCTACATCTTTTATTGACTCTTTAGCTATTACTGAAATTAGGAACATAGTGAAAATTGTGGTGTTCTTTTGAAAATAACTTGAAGAACACTTGCATTGGAGCTCAAAGATTCCAGTGAAGCTCAGGAACCCCTATAATATAGGCAACCACAAAAGTGAGGACCTTTGAGGAGTTGAGTGCATTGTGCTGCAAACATCATTAGATACACTAGTGACAGTGCTCCACCTCTCTAACCCCCCACCACACACACACACTCCCAACCCAAGCCCAACATAGCATTAGTCTCCATGACAACAGGGTGTCATCGTCAGGTCGAGCCCTCCTGTGGGAGCTGCTCTCGCTGCCACCCTTTATAGACGCACATAAAAGAGCCAGCAAGGGTCATTCACAAGACATGGGCCCAGGCAAGGCCAAACCCTGGCAACGGATGTTTGTTCCATGTGATACACAAGTGTACTTGTACATCCCTTAAAAATAAGAGAGTACGTGATGTTTGTGTAGAAGAAAAGGTTACTCTTGTATCCCCTGTTTAAGTTTCTTTTAGTCGAATTCTTGTGTGTTGCTCTGTTACAGGCTGTATCTAGCTGGTGGAGACGCACATCTGCACATACGTAGAAATACCCAAATCCTTTCTCTTTTTATCCAGAGCTGCTCAAAGCTGTTTATTGTAGATTTGTTGTTGTCATCTTTTTCTTTCCAGTATATATGGCTCCTCATTTAGTCATTGTTTAAATAAAAACATCTTATGTTGTATCTAATCAAGTGTATTAACATTGATTTGTATATATTGACTTATCAGTATTACTTTTGAAAGCCAGAAATGTACAAAGAATCTACTCTTGTCTGTATTTCAGTGATTAGGAATCCGTTTGCTTTTCCACCTCCTTAGGTTGTTTTGAGTTCGGATGAAGAGAGTACAGAGACAAAAGAGAGGCAGGGAGTGGGTTTTGGGATAAGAGCAAGGGTGGGGAAGGGGTAAAGAGGGGGCTCCTAAGGGTCACAAAGGTGGAAGCCTGGAGGAGGCCCACACACTAATCTGTCATGTGCTTGTTTGCCTCAGGAGCCCAAAAGTCAGTTCTCCAGTCACCCGTAGCAACCCAGGCGACGGTTTGGTTCTCTGCTACTACCCAAATGTGTGACTATCAGTAGAAGTCGTAGGAAAAAGAGTCATCACATTTCCTCTGTGACAATACCAGCTGCTGTGTGAGTGTTTGCAAAACAGATGTTAGTGACAAAATGGCATAGTTTTGTCATGTTTATCACTGAAAGTCACTGGTAATGAGAGTGGAGGGGATCTTTGAGGGGGTCGTGGTTTGGTGCCTAGCTATTGTCTAGCCACTATGTTCTAATGTCGGCTGCTCAGCGACCCTGGAAAACAGAGACACAAGCCACCCCTGTCTGCCATCTGTTCTTCCCCAGCCAGTCCACCAAAGTGGGGCTACCGCAGCAGTGACAGACCCTCACAGGGTCACTGCTTTGAAATGTAGTGAAATGATTCCTTATTTGACTTAAGAATTTCTTCTGCCTTATCAGAAGATGTCAACATGTTTTCTTTTTTTTTTTTCCAAGAGAGAAGAAAGCAGAGAGGAGAATGGGAGCTTAGAAGGCATATCCAGTGACTTCCAATTTTCTCAGGCTGTGCAGTTATATGAGCTGCATCAAGTTTGCCGTCTCATTGCAAAGGAGTTCTGCTGTAACTTCCAAGTGTTGGTGGTTCACAGCACTATGACTGACAAAAGCCTTGTTTACAGTGTGCATTTTCATGGACGGTAGCTGTTCCGGAGATTTGGTGCCGTATTTGAATGTAATAAGCTCTAATTCGTTTCATGCTCCAACATCAGACCTTTACACTTTGCCCCCTAATCCAGATCTGTCACAGTTCCACTTCAAAGCCAACTAACCCCACATGGAATCCACTCACATATGAAGCACGCCACATTTAACTTGCATACAGCGTGCCAAGGGTGCGAGCACATTTCCTACACTTTGCCATGATTTTTATTTGCTTTGTTTTTAACTTCCTTGTTTGCTTATTGAAAATTAGCATCACGCTGTTGTGCATTTGTAAATTTTGGGATACATGGATTGCCCCACCACTTCTCCTCCCATGCTTTCTCTAATTTCCCTCGCTTCCTGTTCATTTTCCTTCCTGCTGTTTGCATCTTAATGCAGGTTGTTTAATGAAGTAGCAGAGATGAGTGCTTTCGCTCAGGGACTGTTTACGACACATTTGCACTGTGTGGGGGTGATTAAGCTGTATGAAAATCACCAGTGTTGCAAGCAAAAATAGAAAAACCTGCAAACCATGATTTGATAAGAAAACAATACAAAAAGGATAATCCTCCATGAAATGTGATGCAATATCCATCTCTTTAAATAATACAAAGAGGGTGTCCCTCATTGTAGAGAAGAAGCACAGTGGGAGTTTGGCCCCTGCCAAGGTGGATGCACATGCGCTGACCACATCAGATTACAAACAAAGCAAGACCTGTGGAGGGCAGTAAGATTTATAAACTCGCAGCTTTGAGCAGGGAAAGTCTCTTTTAAGAACACGAATACACAAAGCTGACAAGACTTTTATAATGCCCAATACTCCGCTGAGAATAGACTCCACTTCAGGAACATTTTCCTGCTTTCAGCAGTTGTTTCTGTAGTCATAACACTGATCCAGACTGGGACCTGGCTGAGTTAACTCTGTGGGAAATGCGATAGAATGATATTATTTGTAATAAACACCCCATATGGTATTTAGTAATAGAGCTACATACCATTGGTAAAAAAAAAGAAATACAGGGTTATTAATATTGTAGTTGTTGATTCTGTTTTACTCTTCCTTTTTCTACACTTTTGGGGTCACCTTATTGAAAACAAAATGTATAAGAAGATTTTGGTTTCACATTTTTGAGCCACTTCCCTTAAATTACCCCTTACCCTTTCTGGGGTTCCGCCCTGTGGGCTCGTCTCATTGCCCCTGTGCTTGATTGCGAGGTTGCAGCAAGAACTGTTCGAGCAGTGCCTGCAGCTTGCTGGGAACCATGGAGGCCAATGAGATTCTGCTGCAGGCTTCTGAGCTGCCCCAGCTTCACTTTGATATTCATCTCATACCAAGAGAAGGAACATGCAAAAGGGAAAAGAGCAGCACAAATATGGAAACAGCAAACCAGGCTAAAGAGGGGAGGGAGGCAGGAGAGAGGAAAGGTTGAGGGATGGAGGCACTGAGTAGAAATCAAAAACAGACTATGTGTTTCACTGTTTGGTTTGTCATGGGACCCTATAGCTGCACCAAATCCCTCTTCTGTTATATTTTGTGTGATTTTTCTCCCCTCCCCTCAACTCTTCTCAAATGCATGCTTTTGTTTTACCCAATGCTCAGTCCAGAGACAGGCAGTGGGATTCCTGCACAGTGGGGTCCTTATAACTGGGAGCCATATCTCTTGTTCTCACCTCTTCCCCCCACTTCCTTACCTTTTCATTTCTTTCCCATTGATATCCTCTGTTTTCCCCTCTCTGAACATATGGACTGGTTTTTTAAGAGAGAGCCTAGTCCACATCAAAGACTGGGCCTGAGCAGGTCAATTTGTTGCTCCTTTCCTGACTCAGCCCTCTTCAAAAACTACAGTGGATTCTTCCTGCACTGCAGCCATTTACCCAGATTAACTTTATTGAACCTAATGGCAAAGTGTGCCTAAACTTTTGTATATTACGGAATCATGTTTCCTCAGTGTTTCTTTTCCATATAGAGCAACTCTAGTTCAGTTCAAACCTCTGGATTTAGCTGTGTCACATATCTTCTAAGCACATGTAATGTTACACAAATGAGCATGTGTGATAGATGGCAAAAATAGCTGTTCCACAAGCTGATAAGAAAAAGCAGATGGATCAAGTGAGAGGGGAGCCAATGAAAAATCAAATAAAAAGGAAAAATAAATATATAAATCCAAATCTGAGCAAAGCAGGTCTTGGCTCCAGATGTGAATCTCTCTGAATATTGATCGTGGGGAAAGCTAGTCCCCCATATCCCCAGGGCTGCAGCAGCTGACACACAAAGCACCTCTATAAAGCCCATAAACCAGCTTGTACAATTATTTAGATAAAGAGGGTGACAACAGCCGTGCATGCCTCCCAACCCAGAACCTCCCCGTTGATTCTCATCCACCTACTACCACTACTGCGCCGCCTTTCCTTCTTTCTCATGAAGATAGAAAAATAAAAAAAAAGTGTGTGTGTGTGAGTGTGTGTGTGTGTGTGAATGGGGGAGGTTGCAAATGTGTAATTAGCCACACATTTCTGAATCCTCCTTAATGTTCATTACGGAAACCAGGGGCAATTACAAGTTCAAAGGGGTTTAGGGCACCCACAGTCTGCATAATCAGTCACAAATTAAGCACTGCTCATTTGTCATAGCACAGCATGCTCAGAGAAACACACATACATGCATATTGTCAGAGTTGAGTCATAGACAGGCTGACAGGCATCAGTTTCCACACAGGCACAAATCTCAGCAACCCCAAGGCTCTGAGTAAGGCCACCCAATCCTCTTATGCTCTGATGCTTTGTTTTCATTAGACAACAGCAAACACCACTGACACCTTCACCTTACTTGCTCAACAATATGCTGTGTCTTACTTGCATTCATCCTCTTATTAGTGTCCTGTTTGCACTCAACAATCCCTGCAACCACCTGTCTCCATTCTTCTGCTCCTCTTCATTTTAAACCTCTATCTCACTCTGTCTATCTCTCTCCACCTGGCTGTATCTCTGCAACACGTGACAGAGTGTGTTTCATGTCTGTCCCCGGAGGTGTATCTCAGTTACCTCAGGGCCAGGGTCACAATGGCTAATCCTGTCTTCAGGTGGCTGTTTAGCACACTGAGAGGAGTGCTCGTAGAACCGGAGGTGAGCTCCGGTTACAGGACTCCCTGACCAGGGGTCATCTCTGATGCTGTCAGAATGCACAGAAACATGCACACAGCTGTTGACAGATAAGAATAAGGGTTTGTAAATGCATAGAAGCAAAGTTTAAATACATAACCACAGTGAGGCTAATTATTTGTCGCAGCTCATCCTTCATCGTTCCTTCCTTGTTCTATATCTGTCTACTAAACTACACCTCATCTAGTCTTTCAGCATCATCTCTCATTCTCAGATCAGTCTGAGTCTTGTTCACATTAGGATTCCCTGATATGATCTTCATGAAGATTTGCTCTAGTGGCCATGCGTTGCCTGTCCTGCCCGGCACCTTTATTGTTTAAGCTGCTCTCAAACAGGGGCACAGTCAGGTCTCTAGTGAATTGAATGGAGCCCTATCAAGTGTAGCACAGCCTCAGCATAGTGGGAGAGGGAACTCATTTTTCACTGGGGGAATGACATCCATCTCAGTAGCAAAACGCTAGCTGTTTCATTAAGTAGGCCATCCAGCCAGACAGATGTGTTCACCACAGAGCCATGTTTGCCTATGCAAGAGCGTGTATTAACCCACAATCCTTTGGGGGAGATTAATAGGCTACCAACCCCTTTCCATTGATTATCTCCATGCCATTTTTCCCTCTTCTCCTTGGCTAGATATTAAAAACTAATGAAGCCTATTGAAAACGGGAACCGCAAGTCTCTTCACGCATCATTTTAGGTTATTTGGGCTCAAACAGAGAGGAATCTCTTTAAGGCACAGTTAGAGTCGAATTAAGAAAATAAATGTAGAGTGCAGTGTTGAAGAAGCAGAAAGACAAGAAAAAAATGTGACTGTAAAAGAATGTGTGTTTAAGGAACTACAACTTCAATCTGACACATGGAGCTGAGATGGGGCAGATGTTAGCAATTCCACAACATAGCAAAGCATTCCCAGTGTTGGAACCCTGTCTTAATTGCCATAATGGAGGTGGTAAGCGCTGACAATAATAGTCATGGGGATCTATCCCCTGCAACCTGAATTAGGGTTTGCTTGGGCGATCAAATTCAAGATGGCTTGTCTATATATATTTTTTGTTTGTTTGTTTTTTGTCAAATATACTTTTCAGTTTTGCATATAAACCTATTTAATCTTACTTTTTTGTCAGGAGTAGGAGAGTCAAGGGCAATGGTTGGGTCTGCCATGCTGATGCAGGATATGGAGTGGGGATGAGGTGATAGATGGGAGCATGAGACCTGGGATGTTAGTGAGCAAAGAGTTAAAAGCGTCCATGTGATGGGCTCACCTCTGCACCAGGCCTGGTGAAAGGCGGCAGGGTGCTGTCAGGGAAAATGACTTCCTGAGACATTACCATCAATCACCAGACAGGTCAGGCCCCCCAATCCTGCCATGAAGACAGACGAAAGAAGGGGGGGATGGGAGAAGGAGGACTTAGACTTGAGGAGACGAAAACAGAAAAAGAATGACTGCTGGCTAAAAGAGTATTAACAATCTCTTCATCTTACTGACTGTTTTATATCATTTTCTACATCTGCCTATCTTTTCCATCATATCTTACTTTGTTTTTATTTTCCAGTCCTCCATAAAACGGCTACCCAGGCATTCAGGAATGGCCCCTGCTGGTCAGAGTCCTCTCCTCAGCTCAATTGCATCATTAATTATTCCACAGGCAATGGGTTAGAAGCAAATCTAAAGAGAGGAAGAGAAATAGAGAGGGAGCAAGAGTGAGATGGAGAGACGGGGGACAGCTGTCTCAAACCCCCAGTTGGTCTCTCTCTCTCTCCCTCTCTCTTTCTCTCTCTCTCTCTCTCTCTCTCTCACTCTCTCTATCTATTTATCTATCTATCTCTCTCTGTAAAGGAAGGATGGGAGAGGGGAGGGGCTTGGGTTACCTCAGTGAGCGGTTGTGTTACATTCCTGAGAAGGGAGGGGGGGTGTGAGGGGGGGTGGGGGTGGTTCAACGAGTTGTTGAAAAGAACACAGACGGTTGTCAACAGCCTCTGAGCTGGGGAGCCATCATGCCTTGCGTTAGGCCTGTAGGTCAATGACCTTCTGTTGCACATAGACAGAGAAAGGTAAAGAGAGAGAGGGGGAAAAAAATCCATCGTAAGGTACGTGTCACCGCTTGTCCATGACAGGGGTCGGTCAAAAGTCTCAAAAATCTCAAACGCTTTTCTTTGTGTCTTCACCAATATAAAACTGTACATGAGCAGTGGATAAGTGTGTCTGTGTGGATTATAGCAGACAGTGGAGTAGCAGACAGAGAGAGAAAAAGAAAACGGCAGCACTAGCCGCCTGCTAAAATGGCCCATTAGATTTAAGGAGTAAAAGTTCATCAGCTTTATTAATGGGAAGGTATATAAATGAAGTATGAATTACCTGACTTTTATAGAGTGGCGAGAGTGAAACTGGAGTGTCTTATGATATAATGCTTTGCTGAGCTGTTCTGAGCGCTCTGATGAGCAGACTGCAGAGAGGAGGAGGAAAAGGACAGAGTTGAGAGGGAAAGACTGAAGTGTGCTGGGGTCCCATGAGTCCAGTGGCTGGAAGGTTGCCTGATTGTTGCTAACATGCATAGCTGATCTGGTTAGCTTAGAGATGGGGACGTTTGTAGCTTCCAGGCTTATTCTTTGCGTGTCATTAGCTAGCATTGTGAGAAAAATTGCCAATGCATTCATAAAAAAGGTCATTCACATTTTAATGTTTTGCTCTTTTGGATACATGGAGGCACAAGTGAACTTGTCTGCAGATGCACATGCTCCAGCGCATTTATAAACATACATGCATGCAAACAGACAGATGCATAAGACATAAGGATACACACACATGCCAGTACAGAGTCAGACACAAAAAACGCACATGCTCCCCACCATCCTGTAATAAGCGGTAAGCTGAGCTAGCTGATGGTCATCCTCCCATGGGGCTGCTGGGTTGCTGCCAACTTCCTGCCTGCTTTGTCAGTGGATAAAGTACCTAACAAACGAGAGAGCTGTAGCTAGGCAGGCCAGCCAGGTCAAAGGTCACCTTGGCCTCCGGGTAAGATTCAGCCTAAGACCACTGCAAGGGGAGAGAGAAGATGGAAGAATGCACTTAAAGATCCAATGCGATTAACCAGGTCTATAAGCTATGTAGGATTTCTGTTCTGTTCTTTTCTGCTCACTTCGCTCACAGGGTTTCACAGTGGTTCATAAAGGTATTTCAACTCCTGTCACATGTCAGCTGTCCTCTGCAGAACATTGTGAAAGTAAAAGATCCTCGGGGCATTTGTCAATCCACTCGGGCCCCTGCAGCCAGCTGCCCCCAGGTGTTGAGCAATGACAGGAGATGTCTCATTGACTCATACACTTAGATGAAAGAAGAGCTGAGAAAACTAGCATTTCTTAAAGGCAAAAACTGTTTTCAGGAAACAGAACAGACACAACAAGTAGGGATGGGTCGATGACTGATCAGGGCTTGGCTGGCTTTGTGCCATGGAAGGACTTGTGATCTCAGAAGAATGCACCTTTAGTTACCATCAGCTATGTTACTCCAACTTACTGACAGGGACATGATCTGAAGCGTTTGTCTGTCATGGACCTATAAGAGCTTCCCCTCAGCAGAAGCTAGTGAATAAGAGGGGCAGTGGAGAAGAAGAGAGAAAATGTTGCCTTTTGCCCCAGCTGTGCATTCAGAGGGGGGAGAAAATTTGACATGGTTGACTTGAACACATTTAGCATCATTAGCAAACAGGAAGTGTCCCCTGCAGCTGTTTTTGGCAGGGAAGGGGGTGTTCCTGCCTCCAATGTAATGGACAAATGTTATCCACCATGTTTGCCTTTGATTTTTGACCTGCAAACAAAAATTGACATTACAAATGTCCTATGATATCTTCCAAATTGGCTTGACATTCCATAGTTGGCCCTAGGGCTTTCTTGTTTGTCCTCTGTAAGCGGCTGTTCTGTTGTTGTTTTATCCCGAGGCTCACTGTTAGAACGTACTGGCCTTTTCTAGAGAATGTGCAGTCTGAAAGAGACAGGGATATCAAGAGTATATAGGAATAGATCTGAAAGATCTGGTTGTATATTTGAATACTTGTTATATCCATTGAGTTAATGCTCAACGAGAGTGAAAATAGTCAAATGGAAACTCTCAGAAGCTTTTCTTTGAAGAATGAATAGACCCCTGCCTTCCTTTTTGGCTGCTTAGCCTGTGTATCTATCTACAAATTAATTTTAAATGAAGATCAGCTCCACTTTGCTTTGATTTAGGAAGTAAAACAGTGTCTAGAAAACAATAAGGAAAGAGGATGAACTTAGAAAGAGCCTGTATGCAAATATTAAGGACTCTTTACAACAGCTTTTTTCAACAGGCACCAGTGTAGAAACTTTTCTTTCCTTGCTGGATTTCCATGTTTTTTTCAGAATTGCTTGCAAACTTTAATAATTTGAACATAAACTTATATACTTAATAATTAGTTAAGTGTACATTGATTAAGTTGGGATTCATTAGAACCTTCGACTAGACAATTTAGAGATTTTCCTAGGTCCAGACTCTCAGTTAGTCAGCTGAAAAAGTTGCTGCTTTTTACAATGTGTACATACGTCATTAAACTAGCACAGATGTGTATTGAGAGGCTTTAGTTGTTGCATGTGCTCCCAATGACTTTATGACTGGCAACAGTAACAAGTGAAGTGGGTATGGGGTTGTCCCATGCAGGAAAAAGGGTGTGGGTTCTTTGCTTTGACGAGCCCACCAGGCCTCTAATGATCTGCTTATAGGTCTTAAAAGTACCTTGCAAAGGCGAGACACCAATTACTTCTCACTTCCAACAAGCCGCATCATAGGAAAAAAAACAGGAGTCATTTCAGAGAAGTATAGCGAAACGTGCCAAAGATTTTAAATGTATTGAAACTCAAAAGGAGCATAACTCTTTATGGGAGGATGATCCTTTGGCTCAGCTGTAGTCATTGCAACATGATGTTTTAAAGATGTCTTGAAAGCAAGTAGTGAGCGTGGCTGTGTGTTGACATCAGGCAAGCTGGAGAAGAAAGCAGAACAGAGCTGGGTGCCCCTGAGCAGGCAGTTACCACAACAAAGCCAACTGACTGGTCTGAAAAACCAGGCCAAATTCCTGCCCTCTAGGACCTGGCTTAAAGCTTGAGCGGAAACTTTGAAAAAGGGGAATGAGATGAGATGAGTGGAGCGGAGAGGAAAGGGGAGGAGGTGGAGTGAGGAGGATAGAAGACAAGGGTAGAGGGTTTAGTTGTGAGAAAAGGCTTGATGTTGGGGCCTGCTGAATGTGGAAGGAGAAATTGACAAAAGTGAGAGAATTATAGAGATGACCAGGCTCCCACTTCGAGGATAGAGGTATTCTGTTCCTCTTCTTATAAGCAGAAGGGCTGAAAAGTATTGGAAAAAGAAACCATGTATTCAATCTGATGATTAGATAGGCACATCCCTACTGCTGCAGGCCACAAATTGTACCCAGTCTGAACAACAAACGCAGGTTATAGACATAACCGTTGGCAAATTCCAATAAATCTATATGTTAACATCAGTTGATATTTATTTGAGAGTCTTTAACAGATTTTCAGCTAGACCACGACGACAAGTTTAACATATTTAATGTCTGCCATAAACGCAATATATTTTTATTCCAATATGCATGATAACAATTGGAAATGTTCCCTAAACATTCCATTTCTAAGACTAGAGGTGCATTGGGATTGTGTGGGAGTTATTGCTATTTAGCCTCATGAAGCATGGCACAATCAAATGCCTATATCTTGAACATCCTCCAAGGCTCCTTCTTCACCCTCTCTCCTCATTCACTCCCCCCTCTCTCTGTCTCCCCTCACCCGCTTTTACTCTTGCTGTAGCTTGGCAAGCTAGCAGGGCAGTTATGCCGTAGAGCCTCTCTACAACCTTGCACTGTCTCCAGTGAACATAAATTAATGGTGTAGAGCAAACAGGCTGCTGGCTGGGGTCCAGAAACTGGCTTCAGGAGCCTAGCCAGCGATTGTTGTGGGAGGCCGTGGCAGCAACAGCGGTAGTAGTACTGATGCACTGCCAACCAGCCTACCAGCCAGCCAGTCAGAGAGGCAGACAGACAGACTGGGGGCCCTTTCTCTCTATAATAGATGCTTCAAGCCTCGTCAGTCCGCCTTGTATTTGCAATCATCAGTGTTTTACTGTCAAAGGGCAGTCCACTGAGAGCCCTTACTTTGCGTGAAAGCTTTGGAGCTTGGAGTGGGAGAGAGAGAGGCATTGTGGTATGTTCTGAATGCAGATTGTATGAGGTGCAGAAGTGAATGTACTTTCATTTGCTGTTATCAGAGGTTGGCATGAAGTGCGTGCAGTTTGTTGTTTGGCATCATGTGAGCTCTCTTTATAAGTTGGCGGTATCTGTGTGTGTGTGTGTGTGTGTGCAATCGAGAGAGGGAAAGGGAGAGCAGAGTTGAGTCATTGACTCATGCAGTATTCTTGTCTGCTTTCACACTGTTGTCAAGAAGCAATGTAGTTCTAAATGAAATACAACAAACACCTAAATAACATACTATACTATACACATACAACCTGCATCCATGAAAATCTGCACAAAAAGAGGGGGATACAACAGAACTTACAGGAGATATAGCTGAACATAAAATCTAAAATAGACATGGATATGAAGCTAGTATAAACAATATCTGTAATAGAGCAGCATTTACTTCATGCTCCTATACAATCACCAAACAATAAGGGATCACTTATTAAATTTAACTTAGATTTTCTATAATTACAAACAAAACTTGCTATTATTATAAAACATCTTAAGCTGATAGTTTCTTGGACTATTAAGTGCTACTTTATATAACTTTTCTTTGCCAAAAGGCTCTGGAAAAACAGTAGGTATTTATTTGCCCTAAATATAGCATACACCGAAGACAGATTCAAAAACTGGATTTATTTGTTATATCTCTTTGATCTCTCTGCATTACTGATAAGCATTCAATCTCATTGTCATTTGTCAAAGAAGCCAATTGCAACATTATTAACACTGACAACTTGATATTTAAAATGTGCCAATCTTACCCTGACTCGACGCACAATCCATATTAAAATGTCATTCCTTTATTTGATTGCATTTATTTTTGACAGTGAATATTATTATCATCTTCCAGCCACTGTGATTAAAAACAAATATGATTCCAATCAGTGTGTGGAATGCAAATATGAAATGATATACCATGGTGCAAATGTCTGTACGGTTATATGCAAAAAAGTCACAATAAAGGCAATGGCAACGTATAAAGGCACAGTACAGAAAGTTATCAAATTAAACTCACTTTATTTATTAAATAAATAAAAATATTAACTAAATGTAAAATATAGGGATAGACTATCTAAAATCCCTGTCCAACAAATAATAACAACACCAATAAATACTAGAACAAACCACGTTGATCAAATAAACAAATCCTTTGGGTTGTCATGGAACTGTGGGGTAAACAGCAAATGGCATGTGATTTCCTGGGAGTCATTAGCATGGAATAGGCTTGCAAGCCACTGCAACCTTATGACCTAGCTCTATAACTCATGTCACACACTGATGATGTAATTAATCAATGTGGTATCACTAGTGGCTCATGCAAGAGGCTGCAGGTTCAGAGGGTGGAGAGGAAGCGTCAGGGAACTGGAGAGATGGGGGATGTTGTATGTAACAGCCAATATAATGATCTGACTGTAGAATTTGATGATATATATATATCAAACTGGATGTTGACTGAATAGACTGGAATGAGTGTGGTTAAAAGGTGTGTTGTGAAGTTAGAATGATCCAACAGTTGATGTGGTTATTGTATGTGGTGAATTGCCAAGCTGGGCTCAGAGGGAGTTTAAGGACTATACACAGCAGATGATAGAGCTACCTCAGCTTGTAATGATCAGCAACCACAGGGACTATTACATTCAGCACTATCAGAGAGCACAGAGCCCATTATACCATATAATTTAGCCAGCAGTGGGTCAAACATACAAACATGCACATGCGGCTCGATTCTCGATAAATGACAAAGTGGGATCCATGTCCCCGGCGTTTGTTTCGATGTGTGGCTGCACTTTCTCAGGTCAAATTATAGGAACTGGGCAGCACATGTACATGTTAATAGTTTGACCCTTTACCATTACCAGGTTTCAACATAATTAAAAGAGCTGCGTCGATTTGAGACTGGTGCTGGACTGACACCAGATTGAAATAGTTGATTTCTTGCTTTAATTATCTACAGAATGTTTTTACGTTTGTGATCAATCCTCTTTTAAGGATATTGGTTTTGGTGTTCTTAACTGAACATATTAAGGGGACCCAAAGCTACAACGAAGCTTATCAATACCATCTTTGTTCTTGCTCAATGTTTGTGTTTCATTCATTACATAACATGTCATAGTGGTTCCTCAGGGTAGAGAATGACTTAGGAAAGAAAAGCACATAGGTGCAGGAAAGACTATTTATTTTATTCCCTTCATTCCTCTTACCTTTCCTCTTTTCACATATTTTTTTCTTTTGCTAATTATAATTGACTTTTTTTTTCCTTTTTACTTTTGAGCTCTTTGGATGATTTATTAAAAACATTTTTTAACAACGGTAATTGACATTAAGGGGTTCCTCAGAAGTCAAAAAAGTGATTCTCCAATTTCATGGCGGCTTCAGCTTTGTAACCATCAGGCCCACCCTGTTGGCTTGCTTCTCATGTCACTGCGAGTGTGTTTGAACTGCCATTGCACAGCCGTTTTTTGTAGCTGGGATTTCAGAGTGCCATGCTTATGGGAAAGCTGCCACAACGTAAAGTCAGGGTGGGTGGCCTTCAGTCTTAGCCATAAAAAATATGCATGCATGTTGGAGAAAGATGGTCAGCTAGAAATGTAAGACAGAGTTGAGGACAGATGAAGACAGAATAAGGAGAGGTTGTATACAAGCATACTCTCTGTATGTTTATATGGTTGTGTGTTTACTATGTGTGTGTACTTGGTTCTTCATATGTGCATGCAAGGCTTTAGGGGGCAGAAGAGTGATTATTGGACACAGAGAATTAAGGAATGGAAGAATGAGTGAGGGCTGCAAGAGGCATGAGTTGAACAAAGTGAATTTTTTGTGTGTGTTGTGTCTATGTGGTTAGAGTAAATCTCCTTACTCAGGGATTTTGGGTTTGAGGGGGGCTTTAACGCCCCACTCTCCTTGATGAGACATCTTTCTTGTTTGTTCAAACCATCCATTACTTGGTGGCTGTTGAACGAGCTCTGCCGCTGGCCAGCATATTTATCACCAAGCTACAGCGCACTCTGGCTGACAGTAGGCGATTGATGACCAGGTCTAGGCCTGAGAGGCTGAGGAAGCCTTAATACAATGTAAATGACCCACTCCCATTTCTAATCTAAGCTGTTCCTGTCCCTATCTTTCGATACCACATCATCTTTAGTTGAAGCTTTATTTGACTATGTTTCTTCGGCTTGTGTAATACATGTACCTTAAAAAAGAATTGTAAGGGAGTGTGTGCTTTGTTATATTTGCAAGTGCATTTTGATGGTGACCAAGGTCATGTGGAAACACAAAGGAAGCCCAGGAGTGTAAGGAAGAGGAAGAAAGAAAGCTCACTCCCAGTAAATGTTGTTGAGTGCATGTGCTTGAAAACACATGTAGATGCAGACATTGTTTGTCTTTGGACTTTCTGCACACTTTGCCTTCAGTTAAACATGTTTCATTTGTGCACACACACACACACACACACACACACTAAGTCTGTCTTTCCTAGCCAAGGAAATGTCAGCACCTGGCAATCAAAAAATGTATTTCTATGCAAGCATTATCATCTTTCCTTTGTTAATAATTTTAGCATATTAAAAGGGACTGCATACACAAGTACAAATCAGATTAATCCCCCTCTGCAGCAGGGACTCATTATTTGTCCAATCTTAGCCTTGTTTGTTATTAATTGAGCACATTCCTCAAACCTCTTTTTTCATCTCTCCTTTAATTAAAACATTTAAACAGGCAATGCTACCTGAAAGGAGAAATCCTCCTTTCTGCTGATATGAATTCTAACTTACATCAATTATTCCAGTAGTAAATGAGAAAATGCTTCTTGAGCAACTGTTATCACCTCACGTTAAAATTGGATTCAATTAGCAGAAACCATGCAAGCATTACCAGCCGTGGAGTTTGCTTTCTCAATGAGCATAAGGAGGGAAAGGAGCTGAAATAATAAAGTTTTCACAAGTGGAGTAATTTTTTTTTTCCAGAGAGGAATGTTTGTCAATGGAGCATGAAGTCTTCTGAAAATAAAAAGCACATTTACAAAGGAATTTTTCTATGTTGTGTTTGCAGGTGTTATGTTTATTAATGTTTTCATCATTTGGTGTGTATTTCTGTTTGCACATGCCTTTGTGCATATTTAAGTCTGTGTGCATGCATGCTCTCTGTTTGGAGTGGCTGACTGAAACACATAGTGTCTCATTTGTTTCGTTTGCGTGCGCCCAGACTCCTAATCTGGCCCTTAAAGACATCTGTCACCAGCGATCACTGTTGTTTTGTCATGCTTCATAGCAAGCCCAGGGGGAGCAAGGCAGCCCAAGGTCTGCCATTTATATCAGCCAATGTTCTTTAGATTGGACCTGACATAAATAGTATCATTGCAGGCCTTGTTGGAGAATTACATTTCCAGGTAAAAATTTTGGCAAATCTATAGAGGAGATTTCACAGCATTCTTTTCAGCTTGTATTCAAGCTGCTCTCTATGAAAAAGCCACCACCAGGATACATGTCAGACATTCAAGAAAAAGGAGAAATCTATTTACTGCAAATCTGCACCCACTCATTTTGTTGCTAGTATTATAAAGGGATTCTCAACACCACAATATCTGTGTTAGGCCCTCTGGAGAGCTGCCTTGTTTGTCAACATGTATGAACTCACAAGTGTCTTCTTCTTTGGTTTGCATATGATTGGTACGTATGCCATACGTTGCTTGTGTGTAGGTGGGCTGAAGATAGGGAACGGTGTTCTGACAATTGTGATAAACTTGTTTGGCCAGCTCTGACAGGTTTAGAATTGAATTCTGTGTATGAGTGTGTATGTGTGTGGGTGGACACGTGTATGCTGTGAATGTCTATACTGTTCAAGGGAGAGGCAGGGTTGGGTGGAGGTCATAAGAAGGTACGAGCTTGGGTTACACAATGAAACAAATACAGAAATACATATGAAACACCAAACATTGGCAAACGCAAGAAAGAGGACTTGTGCTCCCTTCTCCGCTTTAGATTTGTTTATGAATACTTACGTTAATCTGTTTGCTAAAGAGGCTCATGTGTGTTTTTCTCCTCTGTTTTCTCCTGCAGCACCCATACCCATCTGAAGAGCAGAAGAAGCAGCTAGCCCAGGACACAGGTCTGACCATCTTACAAGTAAACAACTGGTGAGTTAAGATTTCCCCTCGCTCTTTCTCCACCTCCAGTATTTCTCTGCTTTTTTATTTTCAAACGCCTTTACCTCCCCTTTTCTCACCAGCCAAGATGGCTAATACTCCTCAAGTGTGAAAACCGTTTATGTACATCCCTCCCATCTTGTATAGACACACAGCGCTGAACACAGAGCCATACACACAGACAATCTTTGTAATATTATTACATGTAAGCTAGCAGGATGTTCCGGTGTTATCGTTAGAGTATTCTGCAGCTAAGTCAGTAGTCTTTGTAGTTTGATGCGCATATGCCATTAGATACATTTAAGGGAGGCTGGCAGGAATCATAAGCTGCCCCTACAACCCCACATCACCCCAGCCCTTCATCCAAACCATACCTAGTACTACCACTGATGCCCCCACAAACAGGAAAAACTGCTTTCCACCTCCTCCCCATTTTACACAAGCTATATGGTGGATTAAGGTTTTGGTGGCCTGGCCAGCAGGGCCTTTGTAGATGGCTTAGCACATAACTGGGGGTGGTGGATTAAATAAAATGATCACAGAAGCAAAGAAATGATACAGGAATTACTTATCAAAATACTGGCCTAGGTTTTATCTGCGGCTTAATTTTGTTCAGTACATTCTCAGGGTGATGTTCAGATTAATTGAACTGACAGCTTCCTTTCAAAATTCCGGGAAGGTATTTGCACGGATTTCAGGTCTTACACAAACTTAATTATATGGAACCCCATTTTATCATTCTAATTCCATGTAGCGGGGGTTCTATTTACAAATGACAAGTCTGTGCCTTTTATTCACAGCTTTCCTTAATATATTTATCAAAGCGGGTTCATTTACAAAGTGCTCTATCTGTTGGATACAGGCAGGCTGACATTAACGAAGCTTTTAGGTTTATCAGAATCACAGCCTGACAAGCCACCCGAGGGTCAATTGATTTTTTTGGTTCTGTGATTCATTTTTTTTCTCATTTTTCCTGGATCACAATGAGAAACATGCCTGGAGAATTAGCTGGGTTTGTCAGCCTTATCTATCACCGCACCCCCCCTCGTCCTTCCCCCCTCTAACCTGAAATACTCTGTCTCTCTCACACACCCTTTGCTTTATTCCCTTCAAGCCAGGGGAAGTCAAACTACTTAAATTGGCCACAGGAACCGCTGTTATCAGACTTTAATGCACCCTACAGTGTGGATAGCATTTCAATTACACCAGTAACCAAAGATTAGCCCCCGCTTGCCTGTTTCATGCCTCATGCAACCGTTTCTGGATGCCGTGCACCTTACCTACAGGAGCAGAAAATTGAGTTGCCTTGCCTGTGTCATGGTGATTAATGCAGAAATTCTCAGCTAGCCTGGGAGGAGAAAGAAAGAGAAACAGACAGAGACATAGATAGATATATAAAGATTCCCTGTCATCTCTTTGGCCATGAAATCCAAACCTCTGATTCATTTGGTTTGTACGAATATGTCACATCCTTATGAAGTTCATTTCCACACACATAAACGGTCATTGAGCTGAGTATCTACGTTATACCAACCTTTAAGAAAAAAACTCCATGATAACTTTTCACAAATAAAGTTGTTGAAGATGCTTACTCTGTGCCAGCCAATATGTGTTATGTTTCAAGTGTTTACCAGCATATTATTAGCTGAATTAAAATGAAGGAGAGATGAGAAGCGGAGAGGGTGAAGGTCACCAGTTCTTACTCTCCAGGCTTGCAATTTCCAAATAAATGTTTGTTTTATTTCTGGTTTTGACAGCTGAGAGGATTTACTCCTGACAAGGCAGGACACAGCTGTATGAAATTCCTGTTAAAAAAAAGAAAAAGTAAAAGAAAGAAGAAAAAAAAGCTCTTCAAATTCCTGGCTGGCCCCTCACATTGTTCTGTAGTTCCCTTTGATGCATAGTTGCTGCCATATTACCGGCCAGAGAGAGACAGATACAGACGAAGGGAGAGACAGAAGCAGAGGATGAGTGGGGGAAAAGGGAGGGGATGGCCGCCGTCTTTGGTTTCCAGAGCTCTCCCTCGGGGAAAGGATGTGCTGAATCAGGGCTTTGTCCGCCGGCACAATCGCAACCCGGCGAGGGCACAACGGTGCTCTGTGTGATAGTCAATAGACAGTGCATCCTGCTTTTTCCCCTCTTGCCCCATCAAACCTCCCAGAGTTGTAACGTCAAACTGACACCTTCTTTTATGTTTACCTGTAGCTCACCTGTATGCACAGAAAACAACACCCATCTGATTTGAAACCCTTTTGTTTCAGTGCAACTTACACATACAGCCCACCTGCTTCTATATCTAATGTGTATCATTGGCCAACAGCCTCACCTGCTTGAAACCCACACCCCATTAGGTGTTCAATACTAATAAGGAGCAGCGGAAGAGGTTAAAGTCCACAATCTCACTGCAAGGTGCATTGCAGATGAGGATGACTTGATAATTCTTTTAATAGTCTATAAAAATCTTTGTATGTATGTGTGCATGCAATGCACTTTATAGTTAAATGGAAACAGTCCACCACTCACACACACACACACAGTTTTCTGGGCTTACTGTTGAGGCAACAGAAGTCATGCTAACAGATTTGGGGTGTGGTCTGATATGTAATTGCATTTGTTTAAGATTGCAGGAAAAGGTGAGGGTAATGTCACCCACAGCATTGTGGGATAGTGAAGTGGGTGAAATGGCAGACACAGGTGTCTGCACACTAAAGAAGCGTTAATAGTTTACAGTATCTAGCAGCATATTTGCCTGCCTCAGCAGCTCCTGATGTCCTGCTATCAGTCTGGGCTAAATGGAGCCTGACCGAATCCTTTCATGTCTCAGCTTTAGACCCAGCATGATGTGCCCTCACTCACTGCTATAAACACACACACCAACTATCCTGTCATTATTTACCACTGCAGCAATGCTAACACACTCTCACACACACACATACACCCAAAGAGTTATTACATGAGCCTGGGAGATGATGGTGGTGACAGATGACTGAGAGAAACAGCCTCCAAAAAAAGGAAGGAAATCGTCCCGTCATTATTCCCTCATCTCACAGGCAGCCAGTTGGTCATTTCCATGGCGGAGGGAGCAACAGAACAAGTCAGAGAACGAATATGTCAGTTCTTGGCATCTATGATGACTGACTGCTGTGCCACGGGAGCACTAATAACAATAAAGAGGGCACTAAGCCACACTCTATTTTTACTTCTCTGCCTTCTCTCTATGGCCCAGGGGGGACTACATGCACAGACACACACACTCACTTGCACACACACGCACAAATACAGACATGCACAAGGGAGAGGCTCTAATTAGCGGCAGAAAGGAATACAATGAGTGAGTTATTAAGACATAGGGGCGGATCGCAGCCAACCTTTGCCCCCTGTTGGAGCACAGGTCACATGATAAGGGAAGGATATCCGCCAGACGACGGCGCCAAGCAGCCTGTGCCTACTGAAGAGATGAAATAGGTTCAGTCTCTGCAGCAGTTTAGTGCTGGGCATGGTGCACTGATTGTTCTTTTTTCCTTTCTTGTCCTTAAACATCTATCAGGATGAACTTCACCTTCAGCTGCTGTCATGTCAGACAGACCAATATACCTGTGAAGTTTAACTTAATGAACATAATTCAATCAGTGTATTTAGTGTTTCCTCATTACAGCTATTTGCACCTTTATATGGGAGAAATAAGTCAAATTTGGCCAAAATTAGGATGCTAAAAGGATATGCTTGAAAGTGTCATGAATCTAAACAATCTACATAGTTCATATGCTCTCCAGCATTAGCCCATAGGATTCTGATTCTGCCCCCAGATTGTGTGGACCTATAGCACAGCTTCATATAAACTGTTTTGATACTTCTAAACATAATTTTCTGTAGTTCTCTTTACAGCAATTCCCATTCAGATCCTCTCTATTCTTCTTCACTCCTTCCATATTTCTCAAACTTGAAATCTTTCTGCAAACCGATGTATGCAGAAACAAGGACGCAGGTTCACATGCAAAATTGTAATAGTAAGGCCCATCAGTTTGCAGTATGTAAGAACAAGACAGAGAGGGGGAATAATCTAATTTGTTCCTCCACTTAAAAAGCATTTTCCAGCCCTTTTCCATGTCCAATAAGACACTTTGGAGCAATTTCTTTTATGATACTTTTTATGATCTTATGGTTTGGCAGACCAGCCCAATATGAAAAGCAAAATAACGAATATTTTCCAAATGTAACACAAAGTTATGAAACTGGCCTAGATGCCTGTTTTTTCCACATTCTTTATAAGTTTTTAGCTGTCATGAATCTCACATAGACAGGCTTCTGAGATCTTCTCGCCAAACTCTACATGTCTGCATTTTAGTTACTTTTCTGTTGCTTCCTTTCTGTTGGACTACTTGTGTGAACTTACTGGTTATCTGTGCAACTTTGACCCAGATGGAAATGTCATGCCTTTTTTTGGCTGCAACCAGGGACTTCCAGCAGTGGCCATCTTATGCCCCTGGCTTTCTAAATATACAGCTGCAGTGTGGATAGTTTGTGGCTATGTGTGTGTATCTCTCTCACTCTCTCTCTCTCTCTCTCCTTGGTGTGTTGTGTATGCTGCCATGAGTGTATATGTGCCTCTAACTAAAAAGAGAGACTATCAGGATGCTGCCAACATCGGCATCATGATCCCTCTCATTTAGGGACCACTAATTGGCAGTTAATTAGCAGAATTGACTCTGTTGTCAGATCCCAATTGCCAGCCCCCCTACCAACACCCTCCACCCCCTGCGTTCATTTGATCTGGCTGCTTTCTTGATGCTGTAATAATAATCCTATTTTATCAGTTTCAGAGGTAGAAACACATTTGAATAAACGTATTCTCATCACGGGAGAGGAAAACAGAAAAGAAAACGTGTAGCAAATTTTGCTTTACTTTTAATTTTGTGCAGCAGTTGTAACAGATCCAAGTATCTGCTTGCAGCACAATCTAGACACATGCCTCGCTCACAGACTAAGCCATGGGAGTTTTAAACAGCTGATTCTAATGTGTGCCACTGTGTTTCTGTCTGCACTCAGAGTATAAAGCATGTGTTGCGTGTGAGCGCAGGAGCCCTGTTGAAATGTTCAGTGTGATTAACAGGGCCCACTCCCACTTTATCGGGCACTGGGGGCATATTGGGTCATAGCGTGGCATGGACACCCACCGAGGCTATGAAGCAACTCTGTGCCCACTTTTTTGCAAGTCTAAAGTTATGAAAAACAGGTGGTGCTTTAATAAAACTGGCAATGTTGGATGATCGTGCACAAAAGCGAATGCCTTTTTACTTGTTTTCCCATTACAAGCTCCGAACTCTCCAAGGCTGTGGAATTCTCCCAGCTAAGCGGCATGCAAGGAGAACGAAGCCAGGCGAGGCAAGATCGAGAGGCGACGAGCTGAGAGAGGCATTACACGAAGAGCATTAGAGGGAGATGGAGAGAGATGGGAGGAGGGAGGTCTTTGTACTTCTCTGCTCCTTTTGGCTCTTTTATTCCTCAACGGCTTGGTTTTATTGGTGGGTCGTTTAATAACAAGGGCTCTGCGTTTGAAATGAAGTCGAGCTGCGTTTGCGTGGGCAGGCCTCCCTTTTTTTTATTTTAAGATGGTAATTTCTGTTCCAGGGGTGAGAACTGGTGAAAGATCGAGAGAATACACATGAGAGTGAGGAGAGCAAGAGGGTGAGAATGCTAGAGAGGGAGAATTCAAAGGGAATACAAGGGATGAAAGTAGGTTAATTTATTTCATTTGTAAGAAGAGAGAGAACTTAAAAAGATAAAAAAAAGGTTGGTGATAGTGAGAAGGAAAGCGTAGGGATGCTGTTTTCGTGAACAAGCAGCTTAATGCGCACGGGCAGCCACAGTAAGCCTGCTAGAATCTCCTCGCGCCTGAGGCCATCTGTGAGCAGAATAGCAATTTTATTACTTTGTCATTAAACCAATTTCACAGCAGTATTGTTTGTTAATGAGCAGCCGCAAACGAGTGAAGATGTCACGTACTAGAATAGCAGCAAGATTTGTGACCCCAGCACTCTCATTCTCCCAACCTCTGTCTCATTCTTATTCCTTCACTCTTCCTGCCATCATCTTCTTTCTTAACATCCTTACTGTCATCCTCCCATCTTGCTCATCCCTCCTTTCTTTCCCCAGTTATGGAGGTCCCTGGCTCATAAAGGGGGAAACTGTTGAAAGATAAAATGCAAAGTCTATACAGTCAAGTCTCTGTTTATGAGCTTCTATTTGCCTTTAGAGCTCATTGGGATGGATGGTTTCTCTGCAGGTTTTCAAGAGGTGCAGTTGGAAAGCAGGGCATATTGGCTTGTTATTTAGGACTAAAACCTGACATGGGTGCCAACGGCAAGAGCCCATAGTGAGACTGAGTCTATGAATAGGTGGATAAGTCATTTGGATTATGTGCTTGATGATGTCATGCATTTTTTACTTCATTTGTTTGTTTTTTTGGTGTGTGTGTGTGTGTGTGTGGGGGGGGGGGTGTTTAGATGTCTTTGCTTGATCGCTGCTTTTTGTTAATGTTTAATTCTTGATGTAGTCTTGCATTACAGACATGTTTTGGCAGTTGTAAAGAAAGGTATGTTTTCACAAAGCAAGTAAGGTGCTTCAGCTGCTGTAATGCTATATGTGCCTTTATGGCTCTTTACTTTGTTTATTTTTTTACTATAGAGGTCAGTTTGCAACAGATTCTCGATGTTTCCAGGGTTTATGACTGAGAGAGAAGCTGTGACAAACAGAGAGAAAAGGAGAATTAAACTGAGGCCCCAGAGGATGAGACAACCTGACAGAGTAGATTTGGAATAATTAGTTTTATCTGCTGAGGGAGATAGCCAGAGGAGCTGCGTATTAGCAGGCTGCCTCGGTGGCAGTGTGAATGGGATGCCTAGATGTTGTGTATGTGCTGGCGAGGACGGGTGGGGTTTGCAGGACTAAAAGGGATAAAGGTGACCAGGTGTAACAGAATGGCCTTAAGGCTATGTGAGGATGTTTGTGTGTTGGAGCCAAAGAGGACAGGAGCTCCTTCTTTGGTTGAGCTCTTTCAACTCTGTGAACCTCCACAAGGTATTTTCTCTCTGTCCAGACATGCTCATTCTCTCACTCTTTCTATTACCGTGTGTTTTTCTTTACCTCCCTCTTACACGCTTCACATTCCCTTTATCCCTGTATTCTCCTGTATTTTGATATGGAGTAACACCATCTTTCATCCGCACTCTGCTTGTCACATTTTAAACAACCTGCAGTGACCTTGCATCCCCCTTTTTTTCAATGAAAATTAGTGTTTTAGCGATATAACATGTAGGAGAATTGTAATCACGCCTTTAACACCACTCCCTCTGTGGATTTAAAGTATAGGCCAATAAGTTTATAATGGAAGACCCTATAAATCAATATAGTCCTTTGGTGATTCAGGCTATGCTCTGCCCCAGTTCAAGCATATTATGGATGAGGTATCAGTCACTCTGGGAGCCCATGGGCAATCATCTCCCCCTTACCTACTGCTTCTGAAAATCCATATGTAGATCTGTGTGTGCATAATCAAGGGTTGGATAACATTTTTTACAAGAAGAGAATGGGATGGAGATCACAAAAGACTAAGACTCCAATAAATTAATTTTTTTAACCTAGTCATTAGTATTTTGAACAAAGTGAAAAATGTAAAGTTGCAGCTTGCTGTCAAATGCAGTCCTTTGGATGCAAATGGGAGCAGACACATGCAATTTGATAAGGTTTCCATAAGTAACAGGAGGAATTAACCACTATAACATAGATAACAAGATGAAGAAACAAAGAAGGGAAGAGGAAGACAATGAAGAGTATATTACCTCTCATCTAGGGTCTTTCTATTTCCAGCCGTATGAATATTTATTTCTCCCATTACCATTGATGATGTTTCAATTAGGATTATGTGAACATGTGAAGTGAGAGGGGGCAGCAGTAGGAGTGACTCGTTCCCTAATGGATCTAGGTTGTATTTGTAGCCTCTCACCTACTCCCCAAAATAAATCTCTTTTTACACTTAATTATACAGTAGCATTAAAGACAGAAAAAATGCTTCATTCAAGTTTAACTTAGTCAAACTCAGTGTTCAATGTTAGTATTTAATTATTAAGGATTTCTTAATTCTAACAAAGTGAAAGTAAATCTCACAAGGTATTTTAACGCTGTTAACACATCATTCATATAAAAAATCAAACATGACAGTTAACAGCCTTAAATTCAAGAGCCAGACTTCACAGTGTAGGTTGAATTGACTGTGTCTTTGATGTATTTGTATAAGGCTGTCACATATGAAGGAGGCCAGTCAAAGCTGTGCACAGTCAGTGGTAGAGCTGATCTGAGAGGCAGAGGGCTCGCTTCAGGCCACCAGACACATCAGAGTCCCCGTGGTCTTCTCCACAGTGTCATTGCCATTTCTGCCAGCAGTACCCTCCACAAACAAACGTTATTTATATCACTAGCCTGCTGCTTGGCTTTTTAGCCCGAAACTCCTCTTCTGATCGTGCTTGCACATGTGTATGTGAGACTGTGTGTTCAAGCGTATGTGTGTCAAAGCAGTTATGTGCAATTGAAACTCAGATTAATTATTCAACAGAGAACTCGGAGGCAAGCTGACAACATTTAGCCAATGAATCTCGTGGTCACTTATGTGTTGTAGTCACAAACTCAGTCACTCAGACACATTGTGGAAATGTGCTTAATGGAGAAACTCTCTTGCATGCCAGAATCACGATGGTGAGAAGACGATGACATCCCGTTTAGATGGAGAATCCATTTCTGAACATTCACATGTAAATATGCATACACACACACAGAGCTCTGTACTCACGAGTGATCTGGTTCGTGAGGACTTTAAATATGGTTGCACCTAAACAGCATTAGATCATCTAAAGAGCCACTTTCAGATAATTTAATCTGATCTCAGTTCTGTCTGCCCTAAATTCATGGTGATTAACACACCAGTATGATGAGGGCTAAAAAAGACAAGTAAGAGTGGGAGAGAAAGTGCATATGTACTTATGAATGGGGATAGGGTGAATAAATGGGGACACTTTTAATGCGACGTTCTGCTTTCTGTTACATTCAAGGGAAAACATGTTTATGTGAAGATACATATCCAGCACATACATGCTCACAAATGTACCCAAAAGCATGTTTGTGTGCTATACAAGGATAGCTGTTGCTCTTGGAAGGCCCCCTCTTCTTAGCGCTGTACCCATTATAGTCATAAACAAGGGAGAAAAGATACGTTTGATATGATGTAAAGGAAATAGATTGGCCTTATTTCCTGCCTGGCTGCTGCGATACAGACACTTGTGTTGCCTAGACGATGCAGGCAATTGACACTCAATTTTGTTTGAAATATCACGCCTCTATCATGTCATTATCAGCTTCCCCTGGTAATCCACAAAGCCACCCTGTTTGATATCTGACAATAAGGGGGAGTCACAGAGTCACTGATTCTCTCACTCGATTACCAGGCACTGGGAGAAAAGAGTCTGGAATAAAAGGGAACAGAAGACGACGGAGCAGGAGACAAAGAGAGGGTGAAGGAAATAAGAGATGGAAAGATAACACAGGAGAGATGGAAGGCTTAAAGAGCCACACTTTGTGTGATAGCAATGAAAAGTGGATGAAAACCGAGATTATATCTGCCCTCTCCACAGAGACACACAAATGTTGCACTGTGGGGAGGAAGAGGAAAATTTGGGCAATAGTGTGGCACTCCTCACAACTGAGAAATTGGGGTGATCTTAGAAGCACACCCACTTATCTCAGGAGGGTAGCAAGATAGGCTTGGGTAATGATAGTGGTGGATACAACCTTCTAGTCCTTCTGCTCTCCTCTGTGCATTGCTTGAGTATGAGTATGTGTGAGTCAGCCTGTGTGTACATCTCTGTTTTGTATCTTTCTGGAACTACATGAAAGCAGGAAGCCCTCATTCACCCATGAGGTGAGAAATTGGCTTATGAGAAATGAGCACTACCTTCCAGCGATGACGGCCTCTGTCATGCGCTATGTGCTGGAACCTTTGACAGAGGCTAATATTGATGTAGTAGTTCTCAGACAACTTCAAACAACAGAAAACACAGCTGTTGGTCCCTCAGCTCCTGGGCAAGCAGAAAATACCTTTTGTGCACCTATGCACGTTAATAAGGTGTTGTCTTAAGGGAGGGGGGTGCAAGAATAAGAGGAGTAGGCTTTGCCAGTAAGTGAGATGGGAATCAGCTTTTCTTGTGATCCCTCCTGTCTAGATAATATACTTACAAATATTGCAATAGCCAAATATTTCAGAGCAGAAATCCCAACTTCTGAAAAAAGGAGGTTAATTGAGGAAATATTAGAGGGCTGTCTAGCAGAAAGAGAAAGAAGAGATTATCATATCCTCCCTTGCATCAGAAAATTGGTAGAGCTAGGCAGATTAGCCATGCTGGGTTGCTACAATAAGGCCTCTTTCATACAGGTGTGTTGACGCCTGGGGCAGGCTTGGCCTCAGTCCATTCCATTCACCCTGGCTGATTTGAACAATAACTATCATATCTCTTAAAAGAGAAGGGAGGGTGAAGCGTCAAGCAGGAGATGCCTAAAAGCTGTGTTGAGGCCAAGAAAAACCCCCGCTGATGTTGTCAGAGCTTGTTGGTGTTGTAGTAAGAGAAAAAAATGTTTTTTATAACCCCCACATTTTTCCCCCCTTCTCCTTTCTCTCCCTCCACTTCTGTACCGAATTCCGTGTTTTTGTGCCGTAGGACAGTGTGGTGAGGAGACAGAGGAACAAAGTGCTGCTGTGTGGAGCAGCAGCTGCTGCTTGCCGGATCAAAGGGGCAACAAGCGTGGTCTTCCTGGCCCGATGTTGCTCTGGAGGTGTTTGATGGACAGTCAGCAGCTGGGGCCGCACAGCCCGCCCTGTAGGGGTCAGGCTGCTGGACTGCAAGGCCCAGAGGTGACATGCCCTCGCTGGACAGAGGGTAGTGGGGAGAAGGTGTTAAATGGGAGGGTAAATAGCAAGGGAGTTATCCAAGTTTGTGACTTTTTTTTTCTCTTGTGATGAGTAAGTGTTTTCTTATTTGTTTGTTGTATTGTCACAGGTAACAGTGGAAACCAAATCTTACGGTAGCAATGTACATCACACTGCAGTACTCCACCTCTTTTATGTGGTGAAACAGAGCAAGAAAAGAGAGACAGGATGAGAGCATGCCGCAGTGCTATTGATTTATTTTAATTAGCTCCTCGTTAAATCTTGTCAGTTTGAAACACAAATATATAATTCTTTGTCTGATTTTCCACTGGAGTCTTAATGACGCACTCCCCGGGTTTCAGAGAGAAATGACTTCGGCAGTCAGACTGACAGAGCAATGCAAATGTTAGTCATATAGGGTTGAAGGGGGGATGCCACAAATGGGCAATGAATGGAGTAATAAAAAGGGAAAGAAAAACAGGTCAGTGAAAGTCCATGGAGGAGAGGTGAAACAGTCCCCCTTTCAGAAGCAGACAAAAGAGTGTGTGTGTGGGGGGGTATGGAGGCACTCTGGATGAGAGAAAAAGAGAGAGATAGACAGAAGTAAAACTATGTAAACACGGTGGCTGCCCTAAACGTGGGCCCTCTCTGACGTTCCAAAAAACGATCCTGCCTTGTTTCGCTTCACATCTGCACCAAATCAAACATGGGGGTGAGGTAATGTTCACCCAGCGTATGACTCGTGACTCCTGTTTTAACTTAGAGACGGAAAGTGGGGATTAAAAAGGGAAAATTCTGTCTCTGATAGGGTGAGTTTGAGGAAGTTTCCTCCTTCTTTTCCTATCTTTTTGTCCTTTATCTCCATCCTTGAGGAGTGGAGCCTGTGAAAAGCTCCTTTGTGATAGTTTATAATAAATCCAAAGATACAGTAGGTTCAGTCTAGTGGCAAAGTACTATATATATAAACTGTTACAGGGGGCCTGACTAAACCAGTTAAGCTGATTAAATCACAGTTGCCAATATTACAATAGATCAGTGTTGGAAGTTCAGTTGCCCCAGACTGACCCACTGTCAGACCAGACCATAATTAGTATTTGCTTATACTAAACACAGTCTCCTCATGGGTTTGATTTGCATGCACTTCCTGGTTAAAGGACAGAGTGGTTTAACTTTTTTCTCTTTTGGAGAGAGGATCAAACCAAAAATTCCATCTTTTAATTCCAGTGAGTTGTGACTCAATTGCTGGGGGTTTTTGAATCTTTATTTCTGTCTGAAGCGGAAGTATGGAAGCAATGAGCTTTAATAGGAACCAGAGGACAGTCATTTTTGCAAGCAGGGATCATGGATTGAGATCAGCATGTTCTTGTTCAGATTGTGTTGCATGTAATCTTCCTACAAAGGCAGACAGACAGGGGCCCCGGGCATTTGAACGATGAATGGAAACATGCCCCTCCCTCTCCTGGGTATACGAGTACTCGAAATGGACATATGCTGGTCAAATAAGTAATAAACTGTCAACAATTTGAAAGCTACCTCTTTCCTTGTGCACTTTGTATCTAAGTTTTATTTCTATGAAAAGACATTTTTTGTGCTTTTCTGGTTCCGTCTTTGGACTACCTTTGGCTACAGCTCAGTTCCTTTCTTTCATCAAAAACTCGTCAAACGAAAGACCCCACTCCTGATTGGCCAGGTTTCCTCTGATCTTCATAGCAATTGGCCAGCTAAGCAGCGTGGCTCTCTCTGTCTCACCTCCCTCCCTCACGCACTCTGTCTCTTGGCTGCACTCCAGGGTAGGGTGGTTTGGCATGACAATTTCTCAGGGAAGGAATGCTGACAACAGGAGCGAGTTACCAGGTGTGGCTGCAAGTCAGTTAACCAGAAACAAGGCCCTTCTGACAGATTGAGATGAGGAAGTGAGAAAATAGAATAAAAACAAGTCCTGACTCAGACTAACTGGTTTGCAGTGATTACATCTTTAAACTTCCCATAGAATTTGTCAACATACAATGACAGCACAGTCGCAGTTTGTTCCAATCATATAGAAGTCACATAAAGTTGTGGTTCAAGATTAAGATCATTCTTCTAGTTCTCCTGACATGCACATAACATAACACTGTTTGCTAGACAGGGTATTTAACACCTAAAGAGGCTTTCTCTAAAGCTCCCCCCCCTTGTGTGAGAACAGATATTATTAACCATGGATGCCATGTTGATCCAGCCTTGTGGAGACCCTGTGTCAAGTGGACTCCTGCTGCCATGGCTCCATCATTCATATCTGTCTGTTATTTTCCTCTGTGATCTGCAAAGCTTCAACAGCCAGAGCTCTTGTAAACTACCACTTTATTATTATCAAGGTACTGGAGTTTTAGCTGTTGCATATTGTATCTGCTTACATTTGTATGTGCACACATGCATCCTTCACACCGTTTCAGGGCATGTCAGCTGGAAGTGCTACTGTTGGCCAGTTGGCAATAGTCTGTAAAGAATGTGCTGACATGCACAATACACACACTGACTGGCACGTGGATATATATTCACATGCACCCTCCAAAGTGCACTTAGTGCTGCGGGTGCAGCTTTTGATATGAAACATGAAAATGTGTTTAAGGCTTATTGGTTGGACAACATTAGCTGTTCTCATTAAACAGCAGTAGACTGCTTCCTATGCCCTACCCGCACCAACACGCTTTCTCCAGGGGTATTGTACACATTCTGGCCTGTATCCCAACAAATGACCTCCTAGTGACCCCCTAACCCTGGTTTTAATTATTTGTTTGAAGACAGCATGGAGTTCCCATGCTGAGAGGAACTCTGTGTACTGTGTATGCATGTGTGTTGGTCTCTCTGTGCACTAACACTGAGCAGAGGCAGGCCATAATAAGCTAGACCACCAGATGTAGATAATAAAACATGGGCTTTGGGTTAGAGGTTTTTAGCTAGCATCCCCTGTGAGCCTCCTGTGTTCTGGTTAGCCTTCGGACACACTGTCGGTGCTTGTGGTCATGTCCATGGTGGTGATGTGTAGATTTACTGCATTCACGTATGTTTTAGCAAGTGGTTTAGGAATTCTCAGTCTCTGTGGTCAACCTCTGTGTCCCTCTTGGGGTTTCGGGTTTATCCATCTGACTGTCCATGCAAGCTGACTGGCCTCCATCTCTGGAGGATTCCTGGTTTTGTTGTTCTAAGCACACTCCATTAGCAGCTCACGGGTCGAGGGAAAACACTCTTATCAGGCCTGGCTCTGATAATCTCAATTGGCTTTACTCAGACTGATAAAAGGTGCTCTAAGGCCACGAGAGGGGCCTTTGGTCACCCCCCTTCCGAGCTCCCTCTGTTGTACCTCATTGCCTGTTGGTTTCTGTGGCAACTTGTTTAGTGCATAAAAACAGCGTCTTTGTGATTTTGTGGTGTGACGTGGGGTTAGTAAATAGGGAACGTTGACAAAAAGCAGATTAATCTCAGAAGCAGGCTTTTAGAAAAACATAGTTGAATCTCTATATGTTTGTCTACACAGCAATGAGTTGTTTTCCTGCAAAAAATGCAATTTCAGTGAGAGCAAACAATGGTAATCTTTCCCTGTACACTTAAGTAAAAAATTACCTGTGACAAGCTGGAAAAACACAGGATGAAAAACAGTTTTTGAATGAACACTAAAAGAGGGAGAGAAAAAAAAAGTGAAAATGTCTTTTTGATCTCAGAGCATGCTCTCCAGAGTGTTACTGTGCAGTCACTGAAAACCGTATGGTCAAATTTAGCACCTTGGAAGAACATTCCTAATATTATGTGTTTATGGTTATGACCCACAATAGGTAAGAATGCACATGGTTGTGATTTTGAGCCCCTCGGTGCATCTAGAAAGGGAGAAAGCATGGACATATATTTTGGCAGGCAATGCACTATACTTGAATACAAAGTGCAATACCAGGAATGCTTCACTGTTTACTTGTTCAGCTGGTTTTAAAGTTGGAAGAGTCTTTCTCTCTTAAGCTTTGCAGACATTTCGTACAACACAGCTGTATGAGAATGCTCTTTCCTCTATGCTCTACCGATTAATAGAAAGAAAAATAAACTATTTCCCTGTTAATAAAATGTGATTCTCAATCCACCCTTAAATCCCAAATCATGCGTCACAATCACGTAATTTCCAATCAAACTCTGATTTACATCCCATCCTCCTCCTTTACTCTCTCTTATTCTCATATGGCTTTGTTTCATCTTTTGCTATCAGGGGCCCACAGCACCCTTGCGGACCTGCACTCTGGATGCCCCCTGGCAAATGAGCACCGCACCTCTCTTTTTCCAGCCGTGCATTTTGTACGTTTAACCATGTCACTTTGAGCTAGGCAGATTACAGGCGTTTAAGTTCATTGGAGAAGGTAAGGGCAGGTATCAGGGCTTCATGGGGGATTAGGAGCCCAAATTGGTTCCAGCTCTCCCTTCCTTCTAATGACCAGTTCTTTAGTTGTATTGATGGTGCCGTGGGCCCGTATGTTACAAGAGGGAGGTGAAGTTTTTTTTTTTTCACCCTCCTCCTTTTAGAACCAGCATGCTGGACAGCTCCAAAGGCGATTTGAAACCCCTTTTTAATATCAACCATATGGTAGTACCTGTGGTGCTGTGTTTTTAAGTTTTTGAAAGTGAATAACAGAAAGACAAAATTAGAAAAGGAGGAAACGATACACAGAGCAAGGTGGAGAACTTGGTTGGCCTCAGTGGTCAGCTTGCAATTGACACAGCCCAAGGCACCCCATTCGAAGTTAAAAAGGTTGCCCCTGGCTGGCACTCACCTCTTGATGACCTCCGGCTCTACACTGGAAAAGCCGCAGGAGCAAGCCTGGCTGGGGAGGCTTTGTGGAGCTGTACTTATTCGCTGCTGTGGTGGTGATAAAACTTCAGACAGCCTAATTGATGGGCTCACTGACATAACAATACCTTGTGAAAGCACGGAGTGGTCCATGCCTGGTCCTCATTTCTAGACAGCTGGAAGGGGAGCAGAACCCCCTACAATGCATCCAGAGTGGGGGTCCCATTGAGTGGGAAGGTGGAGGTGGGGGTGGAGTGGCAGGGTGTAATGAAAGGAATCAGTTGTATACTGCATTTTTCAATGTAAATATCACTTTAAAATCGAACTAAGTGATAACATTGCAAAAGTTTGTATGTGTGCAGTTATTGTGTGTTTTATGCAGCTGCTACAGGACTGACTGAGAAATAAGGAATAGAAAAGGGATGTGCCCAAGCCTCTGTGCCCAAGCTGCACTTAATACTTGAGGAATGTCTCCCTGGTGCCCATAGCAACCAAACGTAATCAAAAGCTTTATTAAAAGAGGGGTGAATAGATCATATGGAACATTAAATGTATCCCTTACTGGGTTCCCAAGTCAGCACACAATTGCCCTTTTGTTTGTTACTGTTTTGTTGTGTGTGCTTCTCAAGGACTCAGTGGTTAATGTTGCCATTAAGTCATGCAAAACTGTTTGTCTTTGTGGAGCCTTGTGATGAATCTGTCCGTGTGTGAATGCAAAGTGATTTAAAGTTTGTTTTTCTCCTCTTTCTGTTTCTCTTTTTTCCTCTCTGCCAGGTTTATTAATGCCAGGAGAAGAATAGTACAACCCATGATCGACCAGTCAAATCGAGCAGGTAAAACAATAAAAAACAATTTAATGAAAAGAAAAGAACAGATCATTTAATCTACAGTTATGTCACTTCCTTCTTCTTCTACATGAAGACACTCTTGAAATCTTTTACTGGCAAGCACATAATGCCTGGAGCCCAATTTTTTAACAGGGTGTCACTACATGTACTTCAATGACAAATATCTTCTGCTTCCTCATTTTCTTCCTCCCGTTCATTCCTCTTCTTCGTTTTCTTAGTGAGATATGTTCAGCAGTGTTGCAAGTCCTTTGCTGATTGACTTTAATTGGAGATTTCCCAGTCTAAGTGGGAAGGGAGGTATATTAGCACTTTCTCTGTGAATTACTAGAATTACTAATTGGACACAAGAGGAGTGACAGAAATGCTCGCAGCAATTTATGACTTATCTCTTGATTAATTCTGTTTTGTTTTCAATTACTTTTTTTCCAGTCTGAGACTAAAGAGAGGATTGCGCCCACTTTTTTGTTGCATTTTTATTCCATCCCATCAAGAATCGGTATAAGCTTTGATGTGAAGTAGGCATCCTGCAAATTTGAAGAAGCAAGAAATGTGAAGGCTGCTCAATAAATCTTCGTCCTAACTGAAACCAATTTCTGATACAAAGCTTTGAAGGAGACTCATTTTAAATATGATTAATTGATTAAATAAAATTGTATGTTAGCATATTTCTTACAAGACCACACTAAGTACTAACACACTTTACTGTTATTATGTAAAATGATTGAGTGATCCTGAGCTTTACTTTTTATGGCATTACAAAAATGCCAAGTAATTTGTCCCAGTAAAGGAGAAGCTGTTTTTGTTGATTAGCAAGCTCGCTGTCATAAAACAATCTGTACTTCTGGGGTGGGGTGGATATACAAGTCATGATTAACAGGAAATGCCCTACAAATGTAAGCGACTCTCTGTAGTTACTGCACATTTTTGTGTATAATATTTGACAACAAACATCTAATGTGTGCCCATCTGTGTGTAGAAATCTAGCATGACTAACATCTCCCCCTAATCTTCAAGAATGACAGATTATCCAAGATAATACTGTTGTATTCCTAGTATGGACTGATTTCTACATACTGGGCTGGTATTAATGAGTTTGTTAATGCTGATAACAAGAAAAAACACACATGCAACTAAGCAGATTGAATGTTTTTGTCTTGTGTGTCATGACAGATAATCCCAAATATATATTATGAAATGATTTGGCCATATTTATCAGCATTTCCTAATTGTATTTCTGTTTCTTTAAGAAAAGAGCTGTATATTGGTTCCTGACTTGGGAAATCATTTGCCTGCTATGGCAGAAATTCTTCTTTTCCTGTCAAACTGCATGCTTTCTTTTGCAGTTAGAGAACAATGTATCTCCTGTGAGTGTGGTTTTGAATGACACAGGCTTCGTGTACGCACAAGTGTGCGTGTGCTTGCATGCATAAGGACCTACTGTATGCGTGTTTGCATGCCACGCGTCAGTCATTGCGGTCCACAAACATGAGCACAATGTCTTACAGTATGTTTGGGCTGGAGCTGGGACAATTGCTGATTGTCTGGTGTGTTCTCTCTTCTTCTCCCCCTCCCCACTCCTTTTTTCATGTCCACGTTTTGACTACAATCAGGTTTTCTTCTTGATCCTTCAGTGAGCCAAGGAGCAGCATACAGTCCAGAGGGCCAGCCAATGGGCAGCTTCGTGCTGGATGGTCAGCAGCACATGGGGATTCGACCAGCTGGTAAGCCTGACCACCTCCTGCCCTCCTCCACCCCTCTTCCTTTTATCATGCTTGCTTTACCAGTGACCAGTTTGCACCCCTGGTTATCACAGAGCTCGTCAGCAGTGATCCTCTTGTCTGTAGCATGAGATTATGTCACCTCAGCATGGAGCAGTACCCAAAGTCAAGCACATAAATCTAGACTTGACAGTGTACTAAAATAACACTTCTCCTTAAAATATCCTCTAACAGTTTGATATAACCCCCCCCCCCCCCACCCCCCTACCTTCTTTGTTACATAAGCTAACACATCTGGATAAACTTATCAGCAAGCATCATAACAGCAGGACTTGCAAAATAAAAATTCTAAGCCAATTTTGTATGTCTTCCTCTCTCCTCCATTGTCATTTTCCATCTTAACATGACAGACTTCCCTTCTCTGTCAGTGGGTCTCCTCCAACCTTCCTGTAATTTTAACTTCTGCTGACCTGCTCTTCTCTGGCATTTATCTCCTTTCTTTAGGGCCTATGAGTGGAATGGGGATGAATATGGGCATGGATGGGCAATGGCACTACATGTAACCTTCATCTTGTAACGCAAAGAAAAAGGGGGAAGTAAGTACTGGGCTCTTTCCTTATTTTTTCTTTCTTTTTTTTACACTGGGTCTAAGGTGTTTGCTATTTCCATCCTCAATTCTCTTTCACACTGCAGTAGTGTATTCTCTTCTTACTCTGGCCATAATTTTACAGCAAGCGCTAACCCCTAGCACTTACTCTTTGCTAGCCTGCAGGGTTGTTTTTAGCAAGATGCTTTAAGGGCAGAGGTGGGAGGGTGAATTGGAGACGTGGAACCATCCTCGGACAGAAAGGACCCAACTTGTGGCGCCAGACAACAGTAACAACAGAAAAAAAGAGGGGGAGAAGAAACAAGCTGGCATGGCAAGCGCAAATTTATTTATCACAACAGCGCCATCGCTCTCCCCATCTTGGACAGCCAATGCAAATGTTGGACATTTAGGGAAAAAATAACATCTCCTGGGGAAGGGGCTGACAGGGGGGAAATTAAGCAGGCTCCAGTGAAGCGATAAAGAAGGAGAAGTGAAACTGTCCTCCGAGTGACATAAATCTGTCTGGGGAAGGATTGATGCCCAAATTATCTTATATGCAAAGACGGGAACACTGCAGTACATTACGGTCCCTGAGCTAGATATACGGGCCTTGGGTGACAAGGCCGATCCTTCACTGGGGGTTTGGTTTGAGCTGTGTATTGGGAGAGGAATGAGTGCATGGGGGGGCTGTGTGTTTTGATTATTTTTTACTGGAGGGAGACGATTTAAAGGCGGGTGGAGGCCACTGACAAGCCTGACCTGGGACAAACAGACAAGAGATTCTGAGATAAATTTATAAGCTTGTAGACACAAACATGCATGGTGGGTCCAAAAGGAGAGGATCTCTTTCACACATACAGATGAAGTCTCTCTGCGTCAGTATTTCCACCTCACACACACATACCAACACACAACCACCTATACAGCTAAATGGCAGCAGTCTGATTAAGCCGGCCATTCAGCCACAGTGCTGACATTTGAAAAATCAAGACATATCACATCCTAAAGGCAGCAGGGCAGAGGAGATTTTATTTAACACCTAAACTCCCTTGCCCAATGACGCACAGTATAATAACACTTACCTTGATTAAAAGAACCCTTTATATGTAAATGGAGACTAAATTTTCCAAAGGGTCACAATTGCAATTCTTCTGACAAAGATCATTTCACCTCTCTAGTCCTTCCTTTTCATCTCCCGCACATTTGCTCTCATCCCCTCCTGTCTCTGCTAATGGCAGCAGAAAAAAAAAGAAAATCAGGAAGCAATGTTCCCTAAAACAGCCACACAGAGACAACATTTGCTCAGGTTGGCTAATTCTTAATATAGGGCTATATAATTTTGAGACTATTTAATTATGTAACATACTTTATGCTTCATGACCAATTACATTAATAGCTTAATACAGAGGAATATTATCCTCTCTTGATTTGATTACACAGCCTCACAATATGGTATATTTGGTACTTAATTATGGCCAGCCATTGAGCAGGACTACTGTGCCATAACAGAAATGCACAGCCAGCTAGGGAGGCAGGCATGCAGAGATGGCAGGAGAGAGGCCCAGTCTGTCCTCAGTTATTGTCTTCAGATGGTTTTACCACTCTTGTTAATAAAGAAGAGAGGGAGGAGGCTCTTAGATCTACTTAATGGAATGACTGCAGCTTACAAGATCAGAGATTACCAGCTTACAGTGTCAAAAACATCTGCTGGGCTTTTTAAAAGGAGCTGCTCCAGGTTATATGGAGGCGGAGGCACCTATCATACCCTAACACCCGGAATGATTTATTTATTTTATGGCCCCAGTAGTGAGGTTTTAAGAGACCTGCTCTGACAAACACTTGCATTTCAAATGAACTGACGTGGAGAGGGAGTATTAGAAAATGGCACAGCTTTCGACTAGCGACACTGGTCATTAATCTTGGCCTTTGCTGTCCCTCTCTCCTTTCTGTCCTCCTCTTTCCCTCACCAAGGCCCTCCAGTGTAATTTCTTAATTGCAGTGTACCAAGGTGGAGGAATGCAGAGAGTGAGCATGCCTAGCGACCTCACAGTGACCTCTCCACCTCCTATTACAGCTTCTAATCCCCCTGGGGTTCACATTACAAAGCAGGCCAGCACAGACCCAATCCCAGACCCAGGCCCCCTGGCTCCAGCGGGACCTCCTGCTCACTTGTGTCTCCCCAAGGTCCAGGCCTCTAAACCAGCCATGTTCCCATACTCTAGTCCCAGGCTCTAGAAACAGACCCCCACCACATCTTATTCTTTTCTCTTTGATTACAACAAACAGTCATGTGAAAAGCCAAACAGTGGCACTGTTGTGGCAGCTCTGTGTCCTGGGTGCTGTCACAGCATGAGAGATGCCAGCATCCTGGAGTTTCCACACATATGAATTGGAGTCCATCTTAAGAAACATCACCATACCCCACCTCCTTTCCTTTCTTCTTTTTCTCTCTACTTCCTTTTATCTCTGCTTCTCCATCTCTATGCTGTTTCCTACGCCTCTTCCAAAACCCACACTCTGTGCATCTAAGAGTGAGCTAAAAATGCTCTCATTCAGGGGTTGAAATGAGCCTTTAATGTTCACCGTCTTGCTGATACAACTAACCGAGTCCTCAATTATTTAACAACTTCTTAAAGGGATTCTAAATCAAATATGTTCACAGAGGCACGTCCCCGGGAGAGAATGCCTGTTCGGTTTGTCACTAAACTCAGTTGGGGAATTGACTGTTCCACTTGTAAAAGTATTAGCACTTCTCCACATCAATACGCCTGCTTGGTTTTCCTCATATCCTCCAGGACTATAGTGTCTGTGGATGACTGAGGATCATTTTCCAACCTGAGACCTGACCACAACGCTATTGGGCATTGTAAACCACTCACCATGGCCTAAAATAGTCTTCTGCAATAATGTCTCTTTACTTGCAGAAGCTAAAAGCTCTGTAGTCACACACACAATGTCATAAAATCTGCTAAGCTCTTTGTTGGTGAAGTTGATTTTAAATTGAATTAAGGCTTGTTAATGGAGAAAGAGCATGTCAAAGCTGCAGCCAGAGCTGTTTTATAGACTGTATGAATACATCTCTCGCTTTATGTCTTTTTCTTAGGTCTGCCAGGCATGTCAGGCGAGTATGTACCTCAGAGCAGTCCTGTGGGCATGAGCATGGCCCCACCCACTTACGCCAACCCTCATCAGATGGCTTCTCACCCCTCTCAGCTCCGACATGGACCTCCGTTTCACATGTACCTACCCGATCATCCCCACCATCCTCACCACGCCATGCTGATGCACGGAGGACCCCCGTCGCACCACGGAATGACCATGTCTGCACAGAGACCCCCTTTGCTCACTCCCATTGACCCCAGTACTGGAGGACAAGGTCTGGACATCCATGCCCAATAGTATAAGGGAACTTTGCTACCAAGACAACAGCAGCTATGACAAAAAAAGGAAAAAAAAAAGAAAAAAGTTAAAAAAATTCAAACGAAAAAAGCAGCCCACCTATTTTGAGACTATTTTTAAGAATAAAAGCAAACCCTTTTGACCAGAATTTGACACTAAAGATATAGAATTCCAGATGAGCTGTGATACCTTTTTTTAAAAAAAAAAAAACTTGTCAATTTTGTTACTTTCATCCAGTTGGAGGACCAAGCTGACAAGAACACTTTGTAAAGTCTTGGGCTTTTGGTAAAGATCAACAGAAGATGCTTTGACATACACGTGTGCAAAGAACGGACAGATGAAACACTTTTTGCGCACGCATTCAACACTCCATCATGAACATGTTCAGTACACTTTCATGTGACACACTCTTCTAAAATGATATCACTCTGGAAGATTAAAAAAAAGAAACAACAGAAAGACTCCAAGAGTTATAACTACTGTAGTATAAAAAGTATAGATAAATAAGTTAAAACTTGTGCATTTTTTTGTTGATCACATGGTTTATGTTTCCTGAGCTAGTTTTAGATTTAAAGGTAAACCTTTTTTCTCACACTGTGTGTGCTCCTACCTGGAGGAGAAACTGTCTCGCAGCACAGCACTATAAAGAAAAATGAAAAAGAAAAAAACAATAAGAAGATGGAACATCTCAAAAAGGCTTCAAACCACAGAGGGCAATCGGGTCCTGTCCCCCCATAAGAACAGGGCATGATGGGAAAAGGCTGCTAAATGACACCGGATCTCTCCAGAAGATTCAGTTTGAACATTTGTCATGCCCCTCCTGTTCTTGTTTTTTTTTGTTCATGAATGAATGTTTGCCCTGTAGGTTTTAAAGGAGAAAAAAAAGTTCCTTGTTTGAATTGCCCAAGCACTGGATTGTGTTGGTTTTATACATTTTTATTTTTTCTTTTTGTACCCTGGACTCTTATTGGCAAGAGCATACTGAAGGAAGCTTAATAGTGGAAAAGCAACATCCTGCAGGCTTCTTTATCTGCAGATCAATCACACTTGCCATAAGGACAGTACTAATACAAAGGTTGATTCTGTGGCACTGGAGAAGCATTCAATGGTTGATGCACCCAAAAAAAAAAAAAAAAAAGCTTAAACCAGGAAAAAAAAAAGAAAAGCTAAAAAGAAAAAAAAACAACTTAAATTATGAACTCAATGCTTTTGGGAGAAAAAAAGCTGAGAGAATATTGTAACAAACTTCGTACAGAGTTCAGTCTATTAATTGTTTCATGTTAGATATTCTATGTGTTTACCTCAATTGAAAAAGAATGTTTTTGCTAGTTTCAGATCTGCTGTGGCATTGATATTGTATGTCCATGAATTCCTTCCTTTTTCAGCACGTGTTCCTCACTAGATGATAAAATGCCGTCTCCCTTAAGCTTTGTCAAAAATACATTAAATACTTGTAAGAGGACTGTGACGTAATGTTTAAAAGGTGTTCAGTCACAAATGCTGTAATAAATATTTCATTTTTGATTTTTGTTAGATTTTTGTGTGATTAACTGTGTTACATACGAAGTCGTAATTATTTTTTTTTCACATTTAAACTGAGCTCATGTTATTGGTTTAATATCGTTTGGGTATATTGTTGCATGTTAAATTTATTTTTGCACATGACCATAAAAATACATGAGTTCTCTCTTCCTGCACTCTGTTTGCTATAGCTTTTCTTTAAAAAATCTTCCTTTTAAACAAATCATTTAAACATGTAGTACCCTCTTAAAATGGCCTTGAGTTGTAGTGGACACATGTCTCACCATGGCAGTGGATTTAGGCACACTAACTACCCATCCCATGATAAATAACTCTCTAATGCAAATTAAGAGTGGAGACAAAAATATCAGAATTTAGAAAATTAAAGTACTTTTTTTAAGATTTTCCTAAAGAAAAGTGTCAATTAAACATAATTTTACCTTTTGTAAAATTTGCTAACATTTTTAAAAACAATGTTTATAAGGATTTGTCCATCACAGCTCCCACTGGTATTTGCGCCCAGAATAATTGAGCCTTTTGGGCCTCTGCGTGTGTGCTTAGCTCCTTTCTGTCGTTTTGCAGCGCCGCCTGTCGGCCGAAGCCGGAACTGCTACGCGGGGTCTCCACAGATGGGCTTTGATAGGCCATCTCCTATCTTTTCTCCATCTCTCTTCTTTCTGTTTGCCCGCGGCCATCCAAGTCATAGCCTGAAACCACAAATGGCGGAATCACTGACTGAAATATCGCAGAGAAGTTTCAACTTCTGTTTGATTTAATTCAGTTGTATCTTGAAATATTTCCCCCTAATTTTTAATGTTATTAGGCCTACTTAGCTTTTTAGTTAGGCTACTCAATTTATCACTGACCTGTCACTTTGTATAAATTATAACTATAATAATAATAATAATAAAATAATAATAATAATAATAAAAAAATAATAAGTGAGTTTAGATGCTTGGAAAGTACCTGCTTTTTATATTTGCCATTATTTTGATGTGTGACGTGAAAATCTAATTCTTTAACATTTTTTTATTTTCTATGTTTTTCTAATAATTATTAATTTTTATTTGAAAACGAAAGGTCTGTATGAAGCAGCTATAACTTGTTTCTTTGTTTTCCTGTGAGTAGAAAAGGTTCTTCATTGACAACTAAACAAGAAATGTGTCCAAAAATCCCTGACTGGAGATTCCGTTTGCAATATTATCGTGTTGTAGAATTAACCGTTTTAGTTTTTATCCCGTCAGGCTGTTCGATCATTTCTTATATCTCTTGTATTTTTTATACTTCCGAAGTTTAATGTGAACAACTGTTTTATATATATATATAAATACCTTGTATGGTCGAATGCCTTCACAGGTAACTTTAACATTTCTTGTTCCAGTAGCACACAGAGGGATGGAAGGCCTTAACCAAGGGGGAGAAAATGTTTCTTCCTCTTTTTATGCCAGAGTTTGGTTAATCGTGTATCTTTCTCTTTTATTTAACACCTTAAAGATTTTTGTTGTTTTTTTTTTTTTTTCTTCTGGCCTTTCATTCATTTGATAAAACGGAAGGAAGAAGCCGTCGTTTTGTGCGGAGATTATCAGATGAAAAAGAGAGAAAACGCGAGGATTACTGTGGATGGAGAGGATTTTAATATTAATAGTTTTTTTTTCTGTTAAACCCCCCTCCCCCCCTGCACCCCACCACCACCACCTCCTCCTCCTCCTTCTCCACCTCCTCCCCGATGAGACAGAAGGTAGATTGCCTCTGCTGCTTTCCTTTTGCCGATTCGGTGTGACAGGGATGATGGATGATCCAGCCGAGCTAAACAACTCCTCCCCTTCATCTCCTCCCTGTCAAAGCGAGTCCGGGCTGCTGCTGCAGGAATAAAATAAGGAATATATTCCCTCTGCTCCGCTGCACAATGCAGCCCGCTCCTCAGGAAGACACTCTTCTCCCGTACAATATTAAAAGTCCGCAGTTTTGCCAGCTAGAAGCACAAAACGCGCGCGTCTGTTTTACAGAGGCAAAATATTAATAACTTAGCATAAAGTGGCGTTTATGATGTGTGAGAGAGAACTGCAAATATATCTTTTTATATAATCTTATATCTGCACACAACGAGAAGACAAAAGTTTTTGCTTTTTTTTTTGTAAAGTGCTGATTTGGTGCATAAAATGAGCGCTCGCGCAAGGGCTGCGTGTCCTTCGCTGTGCAGCTGGTTCTCCCCAAAAAGGCTTGCTCAGAGGGACAGTTTGTAGGTTTTGTGTATGCAGCCAGCGTGCATGAGTGTGTGTGTGTGTGTCTGTTGCCCTCCTTTCTTTTTTAAACATTTCAGCAGTTTTCGCTCTTCTTGCCATAAGGTGTTACTATGACTACGTTATGTAGGCCTGTGTGAGCGGGTCAGAGGGGGGGTCCCTGGGAGAAAAGGGCCGCATTTGGGTGATCATTTATCAATGTCAACTGCATAATGATTCTCCCTGCAGTCCCCCTATTGATGAGGATAATTACATTAGCTCAGAGTGACTGATCAATAAAGCCCAGGGAAAATGGTTTATTATAGCAGCACCGAAAAGGCTTTCTGGAAGAAGGGATTGTTTTTTTCCCCCTCTCTCTCTTTTTTTTTTTTTTAATGTGAGGCAGGGTTGACCCAAACAAGCAGAGCAAATCGTGTGAAGGAAAACTTTATTTGACGTATTTTACATGTTACAAATTTAACTTACAATCTTTCATATAAGTTACTATGTGTTTAGATATTATATATATA
>JBAMHV010000021.1:12329582-12404469 GCA_037177535.1 Pseudomugil gertrudae | reverse complement strand
CCCCCCCCCCCCCCCCCCCCCCCCCCCCCCCCCCCCCCCCCCCCCCCTCCTTCTCTTTTTTCTTTTCTCCCTCCATCTACGCACTCACGCAGTGGGTTTCCTAAAATATGAAAATTCTCCGGGCTATTGATTAATGTGCTCATTTCTAAAGGCACGATGCGCGTTTCACATCCATTCATTTATAACTCCTCTAATGTAGATGTTGGTGAGGCGGGAGGAAGAAAGCTAGAGACCCCCACCCCCCCACCACACCCTTGGGCGCACTGTTATTACATGATGGCGACCCCTTCTGGAGGCCAGAGTAAATCTGTTTATTTTACTCTGGGAGAGCTTCCTCTGCCTTTTGTGTTTTATTTTCAGCTGCAGAGGTGATTTTACTTTCATTGTCCCGTAGATTTTGTGTTGCTTGGTCATCTTTGTATCAGATATCTCATTCTTTATTTACGATTATCATTAATATTTTTTTATAGGTACAAGTAGACACATTTGAACCTTTTCTTCACCTGAGACTGCCACACAGATCTGCTGTGAATGGGACCTCCAGAGACCCTCATCTCATATTTACACTAAAGTATAAAGCCTCTTATGCATGTATTAGGAAGCTACGTTGATAGTAAAATCGATTAAGATGGATTGGATGGTCAATATCATGCTTTGCACCTGGGGACTTGTTGCCTGATTCCCTTCTTCCTGAGTGTGACACACAAAGAGAAAGCAATTAATAGCATGCGCCGCAATATCTCTGCAAATGTTGTGTGCATCCATGTCTCTGTCTGAAGAGTTGGGCATCAGGACTGAAGTCACCCAGCCAGGGGCCTGAAAGACCCCGCGGCTAACAAAGCCATCATTAATCACGGTCCACTTGAAGATTATGACTGAAAGTATAGAACCGGTAACCATTATCGTCTCGGGTGGCAGTTAAAACCTCTCCTTATTTTTCAAAACAATGTAATGGCATACGAAAAGAGAGAGAGCGCAATGAGAGGAGGGGAGGAGAGGGTTGTAACTGGAGTTCAACACTAACATTTCAAGAAAGGACTGAAGAGACACATTTCAGCTGCTTTAAATAATGAAATGGCAATAATAAACAAAAGATTACCAAATACTTAACTTACTTTAAATATGGCTAATAATTACAACAATAATAATAACATTTTTATAATATTATATGATTAATTCATATTGTCACTATATGCCTGTCTGCTCTACATTTTATTCAAATAGTTCCCAATTTTGTTTGGAGTTTAATTACTCACTTTATATTAAATTTAATTTAAAAATAAAAAAAAAAAACTTTTAGAAAAAGTTTTTTGTAAATTTTGTAAAGAGGCATTTGATATTTATGAACAGGTAAAGGTCTATAGTTTTTCTTAACCACAGCCTATCGATGCATTTATTTACTCCAGTTTCGGTTTGAGATGCAGCGACAGATTATGTAAAGATTTTTAGGATAGATTCAATGTGAACACCCTTCTCTGATAAATTCTGGCGTACCAGAAAGAGAGGCAAGAAAATCCAGCTCGGTCCCCATTAGCAGCCGGAAGCTTCAGTGATGAAAAGAAATCGTGTTAAGAACTTTTTTTAGCACGTCACTGGAGCTGGTGAGAATAAATAGTCGCCAACTGAAGAGGAGCAGGACAAGGAGGAAGGGGGGAGGTGCAGTGACATAAGGCTATTTGGGTGTGTGACCACTGGGAACCTTTACATCTCTGCACTACACAATAAAAAGCTCTGTGTGCAACTGTCTCACAAGTCGAACTTTGTTTCTCAACAAGGAGTGTAAACCATTGTCAATATTCAGATAGCCTTCATCTGCCAATAATGACAGGCAGCCGGCTTCCTATCTTATCTAAGGCCCAGGTAGCCATACCTGAGGGGAATAACTGCTGCGATAAACAGCGGCTGGGCCAATAGAATGGCTCTTGTCCGTCTGTGAGGAGTTAATAGAGAATGCCACTGGAGACAGGAAGTGCTCAGAAAGTGAAAAGCACTTTATTGCACACCTGAATAGCCAGGCATTGAGTTTCTCTCAAACCCAATGGGAAAACCACATCACAAGTCCCTACACAGGGTCATTACAAGCACGCAATGGAGTTCAAGTGATCCATTGCATTTGAATGACAACCTCACATCGCTCCATTCATTCTTTCCTCTTGTGTGACCCGATGATGATCCCTGTGGGATTGGGATGTTGTCAGCAGGGTGATGTGAAGTTACAGTAGTAACTAAATTCATTCAATTCAAATGCCTCTCAAAGTGTGTGTAAAACTTACTGTAGCACACACGTTGCTTTTATTTTGTGTTTAACAGTTGTGATTGCTGCTTTCTAGCAGCAACAGGTTTCTGGGGCCATAACCAGCACACAGCAGCATGACATCATCAGGCCTGTAAAAATGAACTGCTGCATCGATCCCTTGCAGGCTGACCTCCCATAAGTCACATGTCGGCGATGTGGGACATGTTTGGATGGAAGTGTATATTTACCTGTCACGAGGAAGCCAAGGACATGGCAGGAGCAAGGATGTATTCAGCACCATAGTAGTGTTTTGGTGTGAAAATGAGTTGTAAAAATGACAAATTGCCCACATTTCTCAGGAGCACGGGAGCTAGCTCAAAGCTTTCATCCAAAAATCTAATTGCTCAGGTGCACAAAAATACTCAGATGCATCAAACACACACACACACACACACAAAATGTTAAGTCCAGTCAGTTTCTTCTTCTCCCTTTCAGTTGCTTCTTTTTCTAGACTGGCAAAATGCCTACTTCCACCTGCAAGATTTACAATATCCCAGAAAAATATTATGCTGCCAACAGCAACAAGTCAATAAAATACCCAATCGCATTTGTTCTTTCAAATTTCCCCAAACCTAAGAAGAGTCCATACATAGTGGAAAAGGCACCATGCAGTCGTCTTATCTGTGCGTTAACATTTCAAGGCAGGATTTATTGCAGGATGATAAATGATCTGAAGACTTGTTTGGACAAATGTAAGGGTGTCTGAATGAGAGCAGTGGGTTGGCACAGTGTGCAGGACCAGGCCCACTCTTATCATCTGGATTAGTGGCTCTGAATTTCAGAGCCAATCAGAGCGTCTGGTCTAAGCATCCCATAATGGTTATGCTCATCTCCTCCTTCATGTACTTATTTTATAATTAAAAGCTTGTGACAACTCTCAACGGGCTGTCCTACTCACCAGTAGCAGACAGGGGACAGGGAACAGAGTACGGCTGGGTTTGTTTCTACCGAATCAAATTTAGTCTCCAGCCATTTCCCCCTCCCTACCTCCAGTCATATTTTCCTACCACACATGTATAGTCCTTTAGAATGTCACTGGTGAACACTGCTGCCTCTCTGCTGTCTCTTCCTCTACAACCCTGCTGTTTGCCTCAGCCCATCAGTATGCTGGCCTGTACCTGATTCTGTGGATGTTACTGGGCCTCCTTTGAAACCTTGCTGTGAGCAGGCGATGGCGGGGTTTCTGGGTCACCTCTGTCGCTGACCAAATGCCATGCAATGGGGCTGACCTTTCCAGTGGCCGATGCTTAAGCAGGCAGCCTCATCGCAGGTTGTCACCCCTGTGGTTCCAACCACAAATGCACCTTTTTGGAGGGTTTTCTACCTCCATTTTATTCATGAAAATTCATGTTGAGATAAATAGGAGTGAATATAACCTGGGCAAACACGGCCACTGTAAAATACAACCTTTGTATTACATTTTTACCCTATTTGTACAGACACATAGTATTAAAAACACTAGAAAAAATCCTAATACAAATAGTGAATTTATAATTAAAGTAGGCTTATGAAGCAAGTGTCACTGTTTTGGTTCTAAATAGCATACCTCAATTAGCCAGAAGCACAGCAAACTTCCTCTTTAACATACTATACCAACATGTTGTCTTTGCAAAGCAGTTTGTTTCAGCAGAAAGCAGTTTGTTGATTTAAAGCTGTCAAAATGGGTCATTTCAATTGCCAGACTGTGTCATCCAGTGTCATATCAGTTTCACAAGTGACTTTTTTACAGGGTGTTTAGATCTCTGATATTTTTGAGGCTCTTGGCCATGTCTGCACATTTCATACAACTAATGAGTCACAGAAAGATGGATTAAACCCGCTTTCTATCCAGCTTCCCCTGATTCGATTTATGTCATACAAACATACCATCTGTACCACATCCTGTCAATCAACCTTCTGCTTCTGTACAATATACAATCCTCACTCCTCTGACCATATTTCTCACGATCCACTGTTGTTTTTAAAGAAAACTAACTGATTAGTGGGTAGAGCCTTCTAAAAATAAAATGTTATAAAAAACATAAATGAAGGGTTTTTATATTATTCTTTGGAGAACAGATGCATCTCTTGCTCAGTGCTGTTATTCAAGTCTCCCTTCCCTCCAAAAAAAGGAAAAAAAAATTCAATCTAGCTGCACGGACTCTTGCAGGAGAGCCTTTATTTATTCCCACCCTGTGATGTCTTGCTGGGTGAGAGGATCCTTACTAAAAGCACTATGCTGCCTGAGGCAGAAACAGGCCAGAGCTCTCTTCACATAAATAACACAGGAGCGTGGAGGAAGTCCATTTGGTGGTCTGCTGGAGGGGTAGAACCAACCCTTCAGTTTGTGGTTCTGTCCTCCTTTTCTCATTCCATGTGTCTCAGAGGTCTATCTAACAGCTTGGCCATAGAGGCATAAAACAGCAGGACCTGGAGGAGCCTGGGCCAAGATGTACATCTGAGTGGATAGCAGACTTTCAATAGCCTGCAGGTCCTGGCCAGATAGTGTAGATACTATGAACAGGATCAAACTAATCTGACACATGGGAGACAGATTTAAGAACTGTAGCCAATATTACAATACCGAATTAAATGTGTTACGATATTGCAGAGTGCGATATTTCACAGTTATATTGCTGTAGGAAGAATATTATATCATATGCTTCCATTGTTTTCATCACACCCAGATGATTGAGTTATGTTAATGTCTAGCTATGACTTCTGTTCTTGCTGGATGACTTTAATGATCGTCTTGCTATATACCACTTTGCACTGCTGCTGACTACCTTTGGATTATTATCCATAACATTTACATACAGATTTTAGCTTTGCAGCTACTTTCAATCAAGCTGTGAACCATATTGTTACTGTTACAATTAGCCTTAGGAGCAGTCCCTTCTTTAAATCTTTGCACCTTATTCATTATTTATTAATCACCAAGTATTTTGTCCCAACATTTTTATTGCCTTGGTTCAGTAACAGTTATGTTAGTGTATAAATGTCCTGTCTTGTCTTCACCGTTTGACAGTAGGACATGTAATTTCAATTCCTTTGTATGTCTTGTACATGTGAAGAAACTGACAAAAAAGGTAACTTTAACTTTGACAGGGTTACTCTTTCTAGCTCTACGGGAGTCAAAATTCTGCAGGTTTTCTATGTATTCCTGCTTTAACACACCTGAATGGATCTAGCAGCCTATCAAGTTCAGCACAATGACCCGAGTAGGTTTGTTGGAGCAGGACACGAGGAATACCTGCTGGATTGCAGCTCTCATGGGACTGGAAGGAGTAACCCTGCATTTAAGGATCAAATTTCTCTTGATCAATGGTGTTGCAGGCTTCAGGAAGTGAACTCTTCAAACTGGCCTTAGTAAAAGACCAGTCAAGAACCTAACTTGTTATTGTTATGACAAGAACAATGAATATAAACAGGGTGGGAGACGGGGGCAAAGAAAACAGAAACTAAAGATCCCTGACTCCAAACAAATCAGGTCCAATTGATTTTTTCATACTTCTATTTGCATCATGGGAATCTTATCCGACTGTAATGCTAGTGCTAGCCTTTGAAGTATTTTTCTAAAAAAAAAAGCTTTATTTAGTCCACATTGTGTGCACAACCAAATTTATAGGAGTTGACCCCGGCTCCTCTTTTGTGCAACAGCGATCTTGGAAAACAATGGCAGGAAGGCTTGAAACTTTAGAGGAACTGAATCTGCTGTTTTTCTTTTTTTTTTTTACTCTTGTTCAATAGAGAATTTTCCTTCACTGAGTAAAATAGTTCTGCTTTTTTGTGTCCAACAGGAGCCATAAACTGATGTCTAAGCATACCATGGCCAGGCAATAGGGCTCAGCTTAACGGGACACATGGGGACAGTTGTTTTGTACCACATGGAGGGAGGTGGGGGGCCTGACCGAGGAAGCCATTGCCGCCTGGCGACCTCTTTGTGACCCAGTGGCCTCCTCGTGGAGGGAATCAAGGCCTAGGAGGGAGCCGGCTCAGGGTTAGAGGTTTAAGGGTAACAAATCAAGCAACACTTTAGTGGTATTTAACCCCCACATACCATATCTCTCTAACTGCATGAACAGTACATGGCTGCAGGAAAGGAAAAAAATCTGCATGGGAAGTTTCCTCTTGTTATAGAAAAAGAGTGAGAATTTAGGCGATTGCTAGTTTTAAATAAAGGAAAGAGCTTTGCTTTACTTGCATCTCCCACCCAGTTCAGATTAGAGGCAACATTATTTGCAGTCATGAAGCTACAGCGACATCGGGAAACAATAACTAATTTTCAGCACTTTGTTCCAGTTGGGCCAGTTAAAAAATGTTTCTCCTTTACAAGAGGCAGTCACAAAGGTGACAGGAGGTTCTTTACCCTTTCACTTTCTTTCCTCTTATCATTTTGTGTGCCATAAAGAAGAGGACAGGACAGGGACCCCCTATAGTCAGTGCATATCTGCCTCTAAAAGCATCACTCAACTTTATGTTCACCTCTAGTTCCCCCAGCTCAGCTTTGTTTCTTCCATTAGAAACTGCTCATAAAATGTACTGAGGTTATAAAGATGTGCAACGGACAACCACTAAGTAGTCACACACCTTTGCATTGCAATCAGGTGTTTCCATGTACCTGTGAGCACACTCACTATTTCCTTCACCATGAGTGTATTAAGTGCATGGAGTTATTACACATGTGAGAAACATTCAAAGTCTTTTAAAACTTTATTTGTTGACAGGTGTACAAAGTCTAGTGCAATAGCAGAAATTCTTTACAGGAGAGTCTGTAGATGTAAAAATATTTTAAAGTATTTTAACAAAAGGTGGACATAAAAATGAGTATTGATGATGTACAAGTTGCCAGGGCTGAGAGTTGTAGAGCTCAACTTTTGTCAGTGAGAAAAATAAGCTGGCTGTAAATTCACAAAATTGATAAACATGTTTTTGTACTTAACTGTGTATACAACTGGCAATCTGTACAAAATATCTATGATTTACAATATATACAATACAACTTCATAGAACAAGGATGTGTGTCTTTGTGTATGCAAACATGTTTTAATGAGATGTCAGGGGTCTGCTCTGTTTTCATGCCATCTTACAGCTTGCTTTAACAGACCATTGAAAAAAGTACCAGCTGGTATTAATTTCATTCCTACTTTTTTAATACAAAACTAATACATAAATATGTAAATAATGAAAAATAAAGGGAGCCGTCTTTTAAAATCATATAATCATCAAATCATCATATTGTCTAAATCATATGATGAAAAACACCATAAATCAAAAGACCTTTGTTAGAGAGATCAAGTTAGACTCCAGTGTGAGAACATTTCTCTCGTTAGGCCTCAGACACCATGAAGTCCCTTGTAAGACTTTTTATGACACCATTGTTTTGTTTTTGTTTGTTATTATTTTCCTGTCAGTCCTCCTCTCCCCCCTTCCCTTAAATAACAATATGCAGAGATAAGAACTAAAACAAATGAGTTTCTTATGCAAGACATGAGTTGACAGAACATTAATCACAACTTTAATATTTAAGAAGGCATTTAATAAACTGGAAAAACAAAAATGATAATTTCGTGAATCATGGGGATGAAACTTCTTTTTAAATTCATCTTTAAAAAAAAAGTAAACACTGGTGGCTGCTTGTCACATAGTGTAAATTTCCCTCAGGGCAATTGTGACCAGTGTCTCAGTCTTCTTACTTGTTAGAGCCCAAATTATTAATTGACTAATTGCAAGAAATGACAGATTTGAAGTATGTAATTGTCAGCTCATACTAAACATTCATTTTAAATATATTTCTTATAGTTTGCATACAAGATTTAGCAGAACTCTGGTGGAAAACTGAGTAAACATATTGAAATTTGTAGTCATTTTATGTTTTTAATCAATGTAATTTAAAACCATACAGTTTAAAAAAGTAAAAAATGGACAAGAAGTAGTTGCAGCATAAATAAAGATTTTAAATGTCAGTGAGGTTATCCTTAATCACAAATTATCCTGTTTACCCCCTTAAAGAGTGACTGAGAGGGCAATGAGTGACGCAGGTGAGAGGCAGACGTACACCCAGCCTCTCGACCGACCTCACTTATCTGTCTATGAAAAGGAGCAGGAAGGAGTGAGAAAGGCCAGGGCGCTGGGTGTGATAAGGAAGGGTCTTGCGTCCGGCTTTTGCCCTGGCCAGCACCACGGTCGTTCACTGTGAGAGGCCATCCAAAGGCCAGGTGTTGACCACAAGCATAATCTGGCCGTGTACTGTCAGATGTACAGAATGCTTTGTTGTGTTTACATGGGGTTACTTTGGAACAGTGAATAAGAGGAAGATGGAGAGACGCAGACAGAGAAAGAGGGTCAGCAGGAGTTCAGGGCAGATTTACACTGCAGGAAAGCCAAATTGCTCCTGCATCCAAGTATCCGCCCCTGCATAGTTCAGTATTCTTACCATTCCCACCTCCTTGCTGCCCTTCTTTCCTCTCATTCAGCCCATCTTTAAATGTCTTTTTCAACAATTTCCCCACTTCTGATATACTATCACTCTTTTTCTTTTTTCTGGCTCTCTGGTGAGAGGTTCTGTTGGGTGGCATGGCACAGGATGACTATGTCTGTAGGAAAGCAGTCCTTAAGTAGTATACCTCTGTCCCTCTGGCAGTCCAGTTCTCCTATGAAACCATACCAGTAGATCACAAGGCCTGGACCAAACCTGTAGTACAAAACAAAAGAAACAAAATTGTTGTTTTGTTACTACATCACTGCTGTTAGCGCGGGATCTGAAGTAGCTCACAATGAATTTTACAGATGTTTTCACATTCATATCTTCAAAATGCTTTTGGCTGTTGACTTTGGAAATAAAAGGTCAACCAGAAAAAGCAGGTATAAATTAGTAAAGAGACTGAAAGATGGGCCACAAGTGAGAGTAATCTATAAGAGATAAGGCTGCTTAGGTATGTTCCTTTGATCACCATCCAGGAAACTTGCACTGAATCAAACTCAAACACCACTTGGAAGATAAGGATCTTTTTGACAGGCTGACACACACTCTATCACATTACAATGGCAGTGGAATAACAATAATCCAAGAAATAACAAAGCCCTGCATCAAGGCCCCTGGATCCTGTCATCAGAAGTCTTTGGCACAAAACAGAGCACACAAAGGTCAACACAAAATCTGGGACCTAAACACTGCATCTGGTGGTTAATGTCTCCCAGTGCAGTTGTATCCAGCTGTTTGATTCACAAGCACTTAAAGTAAAGTAACTTTGTCTTAATTGGCAAGTACTCAACTCCTATTATTTAATCTTTTTCCTGTATTTATGTAATTCATTCCTTCATGACAATGTTACAACTACATCTATATACGTCATGGACACTGAATATACTGTAGGTATGCTGAGGTCTGCAATCTTCACTGAGAATGTGCAACGTTATTTCACTACTTCTCGTCAGTAGGAGAATAAATCAGCTGTCAAGCTATTTATTAAGCCCCAAAGAGCCACCCGCGGCCCTTCTCTGGCTCATATAGATCATACCTTTTCTTTGAACATTAGCTGCCATGCATAAAGACATGTCACAGTTGAACTCTGACTGGAGAGTACTCCAGGCCCCAAATGCAAGACCAGATTCAGGGGGCCGAAAGTGCTCCAGTTCCAGATACTCTATCCTCAGACAGTTAACAATGTTGTGGGGCCTCTGGAGAACTAGACAGGAAGCTAGCCAAAAGGCCATGGAGAGCAGTAGAAGTTCAGTTCCAAGGTAAAGTACATAAAATGTTGAACCTGTAATCAATCATTCCCTATTAAAACTTTGACATACTGCATTATTATTTTGACTGCTATTATGTGAATATTTAGTATTTGTGTTATTGTATTATAACATTTTTATAAATACCTACATGGCATACTTTCAGCAATGTTTTGATACACAAGTTACAAATATGAATCAGACTGATGTGTCATGTCTTAGCTAGCTAAACGTGTGCTGTGTTACCTGGGCTTCGAGGTGGTGCATGTTTAACATACAGCATCTTTATGGAAACACATGTACAAGAGAATATGTGGTTATACACCCCTCCCTGGCAGCAGTACATGCTGCTGCACCCCATCCATGCATGCTACACTGTACTGTGTATGATTTACAGTTCTCTCTCCATGAGCAATCTGGCCAAAGTTAACAGCCCTGCAGAAAGCCTGCAGATGCACGCTGCAAGTTCACCATTGTGTCAAACACATAGCTCACCCTCTTAGTACTGCACAAAGCTCAAGCCCAAAACCCTCATCATTTCCATGGTTCAGTCCTTAATATGGAAATGTTATGGAGACGCAACCTAAACATTTACATTAGATGAGTTCAGAAGAGGGGTTAAACTTTTTTTTTCATTTAACTGCCATGCTATATGCATTTCCTGTGCTCTGGATGAGGAGGTGAGCCTGAATTGGGGAGAAGAGGGTGTTTGGTCTGCACAAAGTGAAGAGGGACAACTCTGAAAAGGTTAAAACTGTACATCAACAGATAAGGCAGCGATGCACTATACATCATGTCGCAGGTCTGTCAGGGGAGGCCAAGTACAAATTGAAACTAGCAAAATTATAAACACTGGGGAACCATGTCACCAAGGCCTTTCCATACGGTAAAGAAAATAAATGGACTTTGAAACCTACTCAGCATTAATACAAGTCAATACTACAGGGACCTTGAGGTAAAAATCTGAGACTGGGAATAGAAACAATAACAGAGAGGGAGGGCAGGGGCAAAGATGAAACCTGATGGTTACAGCAAGACATTCTTGAGAAAAAGTTCCAGCCAGTACCCAAACATTGCAAAAAGCAATTATAAAAGTATGAAGCTATATATAATGCAACTGCATATAGCCCCTCTGACGTTTGTGTGTTGTAGCACCTAAAAAAGTAAATGGAGGTTCATTTTGTACTTGTAGTCAAATATCCCATTATGCTGCCTGGCTCATATTAACCTTGCATAAGCTTATTACACACACGCTTAGTCAGAGTCAGCCATCTTCCAATAAACACCTAACTATGTAACGAGTTGGTGAAATTGTTTGTGAAATGTAGCTAATTTCAGCAAGAGGGTCACTTGACAAGCCTGGGCGTGGATTGTGGCTGCCAACCATGCTTTCGTTAGTGTTAATGAGCGGCTGGTGGTTGCATTTTAAGCAGGTGCCAGCAGCTTACTACAGCAGTTTAATGAGTACAAGGCACTCAGGAACAAAAACCCCTGAATGGAGAAGAGGGAGTGTTATTAGCCGCCAGAGCACACACAGCGCACCATGCCGCCAAACCTCACACAGAGCTAAGTACAAATGTCAGCATTCAAACGCATAACCCATCACATACATGCATGCATGACCCATAAAGAAAAGAGCTTTAAAAGAAGAATACACACTCAAGCTGTCACAATCTATTTCCAAAACAGTTTGTTGTTTTCTGAAATATAAACAAAAACTTCATGCAATTCTTTTTACATAAACAAAGACAATGTTTACTTGTTTTAATTCCTCTTTAATTCAGAATAAAAGTTAAATCTATTTTAAAGACATAAAAAGACCATATAAACACCCAATTTCTAATGAAAAGGCCATTCAGAATTAAACTTAATTAAGTAGCTTGTTTATTTTCACTTTGAATCTAAAATGATTAGTTCATTATGTAAAGTTAAATCCAGTCATTCTGTGTATGCTCTTTACATTGCCCAGTCACGATGACACACGTGCAGTTGTCTGCCTGCCATCTACGGTACTTTATATTCCTTCTTCTTCTCAGCTGCTGGAAAAAAATAGTAGTAGTTTGTTTATTTCCGGTAGACTTAAGCATGTTACATCCAGTCTCTGCCCAATCAGAACCCTCCAAAACCCCAAGATCTAAAGCTAAATTAAGAAAGGACAAATAAATGTGTTTTCACATAAACCTAAATTTAGTTTATTATTTTTATGTACACTCAAAGAAGAATTATTAAATTTTTAATCATAAAATTCCAAATAAAAAACATATAATTGTAGCAAATATTTCCAAACCAAGAATTCTCATCCTTTTGCTCCCATACATACATCTCTTTCTGAATTCTGTTACCAGCAACATGTTGCAAAAAATTGGATCACGAGTCCGTCTATAACTGTGCCCTATTCATTCTTTTGCACCCACTGAATAAAGTCAACTAATCCTTTCATTTTAGCAGCAGTAGTGTTTTTACACTTAGTGGGCAGACGGTTGCAAGGTACACAGTACTGGCATTACCGCCATTAACTCGCCTCCCAGAAGACAAACTTAGACACTATTACAACGCACAGCAAGAGCAGAACCACTGTATCCTGCAGACAAGTGGACAAACATTTTACTACATCTGCCACAGGACAGAAATGCAGAGCAAAGTCATTTTTTAAATAAAAAGCTGCTTGCTACTATCAGCTTTGAATAAAACATTTTTCCAATATTCTTAAAAAAACACAAAAAAAACTAACAAAAAAAAACAAAGAAGCCAAATTAGAGTAAATGGTTAAATGTCTTTTATAGAGTACAGATCTTGACAGCAGGCAGGCCAGATAAGCTTGTAAGATGTGCAAAATGTGTTTTCCCATTGTTTTACAGAAATACTGTTAAGCAGCAAATGTTGGTCTACAATCCACATGTCATCATATGTTAATAACAGTGTTGGCATAAAATGCACATTAACCATGTCACGTGCAGTGCCCCCTGTATTATTTTAGCCCCAATAAATCTACATCCATCATAAACTCCAAAAAAGGAATCTACATTTCTGGATGATTAAATATTTTGCTGTCTTTAACGTGTTTAAATGAAGAAATATCACTTTAAAACAGTGTTATTATTGCAGTGCTACTTGAAGGCCATGCAATGTTGGTTTTTGTATATAAGCCAATTATTGAAGATCATTTTCAGAAATCTCTGCATTTTTTAAAAACAATGATTTAATGCACTTTTAAATGACTAACTCTGCCATTTGCACAGAAAGGTCTTCTATTACCAATTAGGAGAAAGAGTGGTTATTTTCTTCATATTTTAAATAATCTATGACCCAAATAGGTGAACATACTGGAGAATTTAAATAATTTATAAATTTCTGCATTCTGTTTTTTTTTCTGAAAAAGATACTAGAGGGCAGAAAACATTAAAAAAAAAACCATCTTTTCTTCTTTAACATTTTATTTAAAAAAAATACCTTTCTAAAAATGTGACCCAAATAAAATACATTACACAACATGATAAATCATCAATAAAAAAAGATTAATTTCCAACTGTAAAATAACCTCACTGCGTTTTACATGCCACACAGAGCTATTTTAAACAAACGCCCCAGCAACGGTTTAGACAGTGCAAGCTTCCACCTGAGCGTGAACTCTACGTCTCCAAGGTCTTTACATAAAGACTTCTTTGTTTTCAGCATCCATACATCAGGTCATGAGGTAAGGCTACTAAAGCACTGCCAAACATTAGCTTTAGTCAGTCTTTTCTTTTCTCTCTCAAATGCAGGTATGGAAGCTGCTCAATTTCTTTTAAAACAGACATCATTGAGACCGCTTAAGGGAAAAAGGAGATGAATAAAAGCTCTCTGTGCTGAAGACAAAATAACTGTGTACTTAGCCAAAGATGGGAAAAAAATGCGCCTTAGTGACAAGTACCTTACAGTTCAGCCACTGTTAAGAATATCTGCAAGGTCAGAATATTATACAATGTTTGTAGATGTGTCATTTTGGAGGGCAGCACAGACACAAGGCCCGTACTCCAGGTGATGCGTCCCTGCAGCAGATCACTGTAAATCCACCAGCACGTGTAGTTTAATGGCCTTGCAGTCATCGTTTGCATCAAGCCAGCCAATCTGACAATAACACCCCTAAAATAAAAGCTTACAGGCACAAATCAGATATTTAACGGTTGACTCTGCAGAGAGGAGCATCCAACAAGGAGTGAAAAAAAATGCCTTTTCCTCATAAACAAGAATTAAATATAAATTTCTTCTCCTACAGACAGATTATTAACATGACTGGAGCTAAGAATAGAACACTTTCTTTTAACTTCCCACCTCCCGCTTGGTCTTCATGAGCAACTTCAGTTTAGCTCACACATGTAAAACAAAAATAAAAGGCAACAACAGAAGAGGTGTGGATTATTATCACCTTAACTTGCACAAGCATTGTAATTAAGTTGAACAGAGAGTTGGAGTAGATTTTTGCTGCCAGCAGAGAGTGGGTAATACGGTATGTATTTATGTGTAAGTGGTACTGTGTTCATTATAAAAGGTATGTGGTGACCTGTATGTTGCAGTGGGAGCTAATTTATTGTATGTTCCCTGCTGAAAGAACGATAGGGACTGTTTACATGGTAACAGTAATAATTGTCAGATGTGGACCACCCGTCCCTTCTACCAGTAAAAAAAAAAAAAACCCAAACAAACAACAAAAAAAAGATCCATTTTTTTTCTTTTAACTGGTATATTCAAATGACACAAACTCAAGTTTAATAAATAAAATAATCTATGTACCTGAGCTCAGCATGGCAAAACAAACAGCCTCACTATAAAAGTAGAAAAAAAGTAGAAAAAAAACTTTACCATTTTTTTTACAGGCTTTACTTTAATAAAAACAACTTAGTAACTGGATTAATCCAAAAGGTTTTAAAATATTCACAACTTTACAAGCATGTTTACTGGTATTTAAGATGTGCCAAGTCACTGTATTAGGAACTGTTACATGTGCTTTATCCTTTGGATGACTTTGAAACACTTCAAATATCTACAATAAGCATTTTACCAGTTATTAATCAAAGCTTTAACTTTGGTACATGGACAAAAACAATATACATGGCCAAATTAGGACTATTTTTCATGTTAATGTATTAATAACCAATAACTCCTAACACATCACTATCAGTTACTGTCAGTATCACTTTCTCCAAACTCGCCTCCCCTCAGAAACTCCAAACACCTCAAGCCCCCTCTCACATCAACCAAAAGCTTATCACCTTACACGCACACACACACACAGACACACACAATCTGACAGCTGACTGATAACAAGAGTAATATACGAGTGCGATTGAGCTGATAAACATTCTCATTAATTTCTTTTTAAAAACAAGATATAGCAGACTTAAAAACGCCACTTTGTGGCCCCATTTGGTTCAAATTAGGAACTGGTTGTATGATTTCATTCCTACCAAACTTCCTCCAGCTGAAAGAGGAGGTCTTAATCAGTGTTTGGAACTCATTTAGTCTTAACTAAGCATGTCGCCTAACACATTAGCAACACACATCTCTGAGGAACATGTGTGCTCTGTGTGTGCAGAACGTGTACTGGTTGTTCTCAGATCTTCAGCGTTATGGTAAAACAAGCTGTGACACACTTTGGTCTGTGTCAGATGTGGAGCGAAACCAAACAAGGTGTGGTGTGGCTTTGACTGTTCAGTTTCTAAACAATAAAAAGGGACAAAATTAAGCAATTATTTGATGACAGCTCTGATAAGCAGAACAATCCATTTTAAATTAGATTCAGAATTATAGAAAAACTTTATCCAGTCAAAACTTTGTCTATTGTGACCCTTCTATCACACAGAAAAAAAGTTTATATTACTTATATAAATGTAACCATATTAATGCCTTGGCAAAATAAGGGTTAACATTCAAACAGTCAGAGCACACCTGATCTTTTCCCAGATATTGACTTTCCATCCTCTGTAATGACCCTGTAGATCATGAAAATGGCTTTGATCTCTTCAGTTATGACACACTGAGTGGGTATTCATTAACACTTGATGCTGATATTATTAAATTCTATTATGATGGCTGCAAAAGGTTTCTCCTCCTTAAGTACCGCTCTAAAGTCACAGAGCAAGCAGCAACAGTGTGTGAACTAGGATGTGTGTAAATACATTTTACATTTAGAGAAAGTAGTGTAGGAAGACCTTTTGTATATTTTACTTGATAGCGTAATATGAGAAGATATCATTTCTGGATACTTTGGATGTTTTTGAATTATGCTTAGAAGTGTATTTTCAAGCACAGCTGACTGTGATAATTTGGTTATATGACCACAGAGTCCCGTTCACCTTTGATGAGTCCCCGTGTCTATGTGCTCCATGTCGAAACAGGGAGCTACCCACAGCGTGTAGACAGGGGGGTGAGAGGTTTTTCAGATGGGGAGGACCACATCGTCAGGGGGATACATGCTCCTTTAACCTGTTATTGTGAACTCCCAGCAGCCCTGGCTGATAATTGCCACCTGTCTCTGGGGAAACGTAGTCAAAGGCAGGCAGAGGGACAGCCATTTTGTATCCAGTGCTGCACAGTCCTGGTCCTAATCCTGCCCATAACCCTAGCGGCTAATGTGTTTTCAATTTAGGATGGTCCCCACTACAGGCATGGCCCTAATCAACAACAGTTTGTACTGTAACCCTATCTGGCCTTGCTGGGACAGCATTAGCCTTACTGGGCGCCTGCAAACCTGATGTGTCTAACAGAGTAAGAGTGTATATGTACGGATATCATGTTTATATATGAAGTTACAAGATCTGTGTCTTATACTCTTGTCTGTTTTCCACATGTTGAAATATCAATTTACATGTTTGAACTGAACAAAAACACGTATTCAGAAAAGTCAAATACGATGTGACTTTACATATGGATGGTTCAAATGTGTTCAGATGATCAACTTTAAAAACACTTAACATTTATTAAATTATAAAAGTATTTAATATTGTTAAGAATCTTTTCAAAGATAAAAAAAAACTTTTATATCAAATGCCGTTTTTACAAAGTAACGGCTACTTTGTGAAAATATTTAAGGTACTTTAATTGTACATTCATTAAAAACGCCCAATCACTTACTGGCGCCATCTCTCTAGGAGCTTCAGGACTCAGTCATACATTGTAAATCCTACAACCACCCCAGAGAGGTCTGAATCAAAAGCATTGGAAGGGCAGGTGTGAATGTTTGTTGTGTAGGCCTCCTGACCCCTGCATCCATGAGAACAACTCTGCCCCAAAATTAGAGTGTGGTCACTAATGTCTCCCTGAGAGAAAGACAGGCCTGGCTTTTGTCCAAGTCAGCACCTTTGGAAGTGCAGTCGTGTTACCACCACTAAATCAACATGTCAGCGCCTCGGAACAGTGAACTTCTTCAGCCACACTCCATTGCTTACAGCTACCAGGCACACCTAATGAATTGGTGTGAATGCATATCTGTCTACTAAAACGAAACAAAGAAAGAAAAAGATAAGAGAATTAAATGAAAACAACAAAAGTATTTTGTTTTTTTACCCTTGAAATCTGGTTATTGTCAACAGACAAGCTTTATTAGTTCAGTTTCTTAAACACAACTAGAGAGTGCTGGTCTGGTTAAAGCACCATCACCATCAACCTTTGTGTCTGTGTCTAAAACTGCCCCAATTTAGGGGGCGAGTTTGGAGGCGGAGAAGGACGAAGGTCCGCAGAAATCTTTGTGCTTACTCGACAGTCTGTTTACATTCCTGAGGGTAATTTTAGCCCCCTGGGGGGAGCAGAGCAGGGGGGGCGACATGTCGTTGTGGCTATTCAGTGTTCAATGGGCTAGCCGGCGCAGTGGCGGCACCTGGACATCTGGGTGGTAGGTAAATACACATATACAGACACACAAAAATGAACCTCCGGCAAGAAAAATGAGAGCTGGAATATATAGGTAATCTGGATTTGTAACCAAATTTTTACCATAAGTTCAAAATCATAAAGTTTAGAGTCAAACCAACATTTTAGAGGTAATACCAATATCTACTTTGTAACTGAATAACCAAACAGACATAACGACAAAGACCAACAGATGTAAGGGTGTAGCCTTTCTAACAAGCCCACCGCAGAGCACAATTCGTTCTGGACAACACAGGATATCACCAGTGTTTTCACTACAATCTGGGGTGCAAATCTAATTTCATTGTAGTTTTAAAAAATTTGCTAAGCAAACAAAACAAAAATCCTCGCTCCAAGACTAACCGGGGGCTTATGTGGGTGTGTGATGGGATTTGTCTTCTTATTACTCTCAGCCCAGAGTATCTCTTCAAAGGGCAGGGAAGCAAAATGTCCGTTGTGTTTGCGGTGCTTGTGTGTGTGGACACATATAACAGAGAAGAAGGGAGAGACGCAGAGATAGAGATGGAAGGAGGGAGAAAGCGAGTCAGAGCTTATCGAAACTAATTAGGCGAGGGATCAGGATAGAAGTTAAATACTTGGTTACATGTAATGAAAGAAGCAGAATGGGGGACATCTAGGGGTCAGGCCCACACCAAACAGTGGTCCTCAGGCAATCTGGTATTGATTTTCACTTGTTTGGGGATGGAGGTGGACAGGAGGGAGAGAGCCATGGAGAGGCAGTAGAGCAGAGTCTAAGGATCTCGTGAGTTGTCAACTTGACAGTTTAACCCCTTTTGGAGTAGAACAAACAAACAGAGGGATCTCCTGGGCTGACAGCGTTGATCTGTCATAGCGATGACACTGCAAAGCCCCACACAATGCCCACACAGGAGGAGTGAGAGACGAGAAAAAGAGGGAGGGTGAACTGATACAGATATGCACAGGCACATTCTTTAAGCCCAGAAAGATAGCCCTGCACTTAGCTTTGAAATATTCAACAGGATAAAATGGACTATTGGATTAGTACTCTTTACTTGATTTTACTAAAACAAGTACATTCAATTATAGTTTTACCGAATAATACAGCCTCTACCCATAACACCCATGGTGCTATGCGAGACCTAACTCGCTTTAGCTGAAAATTAAGACTAAATTTGTTTCTATTTTAATTAGGATGTTTATATAATTCTTTTCTGACAAAGCACTACTTGTAATTGTCCACAACCCCACAGATACACAGATGTCAGTGCTCCTCTGTTGTCACTCCGTTTGTGAAGGCCGTCACCCTCGAGCACCTTCCCTCTCATGTCTATAAACACTTGAAGACCTCTTTCACTCTTCCCCTAAGACTGCCTCATCGCTTTGTCACATTGCCAAAGGGGACTCCATTAGCCTGGCCGACTCTCACTTTTACTTAACATATAGACCCCCGCTCACACAACTAAACATACACACAAAGGCTGATACCCACAGCAAAGGCTGTCCACATCAAATTAGAGTGGCCCCTATCGTCCCGATTATTGCCCGGGAATGCTCCATCATGACGGATGCTACGGGGTCCCTCACTTGTCAGAAGTTGTCAGACAGACAGCGAGTCTGAATACACACAACTGACAGGTAATCTTAATGTCTCCAATTAGCCCAATTAGGCCTGTCATAAACAATTCGATAAGTGTTCAACCAAAACAAACAGATAAACGCTTACACAAGAGCACAGAGACACACACTCACACACAATTCCTGCAGGGTTTTAATGAGAAGGGTAATGGGTATATCAGTGGACGGTTGACTTGCCTTTCGTTTCTAGGAGGGGTGTGTCCCCATCCCTTGCTCTCAGCTGTGCACTGCTGACTGCTACCTGGTCAGTTCAAATTGTACCATCTCCTTTCATTAGCACATTGCTGGCTGAGAATCTGAAAGGCCGTGACAAAATTCATTTGAGACGAGTGGGAGCAGATTGCCTGAAGCAGGTGCTATAAGGGAGATAAAACAAAAGCAGCACCTTTGTGAATCTCTGTGTGCACACAGATGTATGTTATTTCGTTTTGTGTGCTTTTGTGAGGGAGAGAATTTTCCCTGGTCTTCACATTCTGTTCAACTCCTTTCTTTGGTAAATGGGTAATGACACAAAAGTGCTTTTGGAAAAAAAAAATAGAGAAAAACTTAAAGGGATTGGAGAGCTATCAGCAATGCATGCACTTGGAGCCTTTACAAAGCTGTAGTGAAATCTAATTATTATTTTGAGAGCGACTAAGCAGGCCAACACCTTTGTGTGCAGAGTATATATGATTGCTAGCAGTTTTATTCTGTTTGCACTGTATATCTCTTCACAGAGCAAAAGCGGCACCCATACCCATCTTTAAAATTTATTCTTTTGCATTTATTATTTTCATTTTGATTTGGAAAGCAGAGCATTCATCTAATTTAAATCACAAGGAAATGCTTAAAGCAGAGTTACTACAGTACAGTACGCATACTAAACAAGGCGAGCAAGTTTAGCATCAATATTTGAGCTAGAATTTCATATTGACATGATCTCAATTTTGTTTACAGAGGCCACACTTTAAGCAACAGTTTTACTAAAGTATTGGTTACTGGGTATTCATGCCAGTTGCTTCATAAAGGCAGAGAAAATGAACAAAACACATTTAATGCAGAGAAAAGTTAAAGGCAGGGCTATGTTTTGAATGGTGAAATCCCAAGGCACGGTTTCATTCAAGGAGTCAAACTGGGACAAAAAGACAAGCCAACTGCTATCAGCAAGATCTGTGATGGACCTCGAACTCTATTTTCTGATCTTTACCTCAAGTGATGGCTGAAAAACCATCTAAGGAAACAAAAAAGGAAAGAAGGAAGGCACAAAAAAGAAAAGCCGTCACAGGGAAGTTGTAATAGGAAATTGCTCTTGGCAACTATTTGTTCAAGCACCAGATTTTTTTTTTTTTTTTTTTTTAGTCTTCATGCCAACCCAGTGAGCCCCCATTGGAAAACAGGGCAGGTCCCCCTAATGAGTAATCTATTTCAAAGCAGTCGTGTCTGGGCATGACAGTTTACTGAGAGGCTTGAAGAACTGGTAATTACCAGTGTTACGGGGCAATTAATGCATATTACACTGCGGCACTCATGGCGGTGACTGTCAGCTCCCCAATAAAAATGAGCACTCTTCAGCTAAAGGGTGACATTAATTGGGCCCTTAATGACTATGCAGAGGAACCAAGCCAAATAGGAACAAAACAGGGGACTCGCTCTGACACTAGCAGAGGGCTGGAAATTGGACTAAAAATGAGATTAATTGCTGTTTAGAAAAAAAGACTGAAAAATGTGGCAAGGGGATGGGGGAGAGAGAGGGTGGAATTATAGGGTGCAGAGAGCAAGAACTGTTCATACAGATGACAATTCAATTAATTATGATACACTATTTTCTTTACCTTGGGAGGTGCAGACAGGCCTCAGGCCATTTTTTAACTGTCTTGATATGTTCCCTATTTTATGAACAGCTACATTTTAAAGCACCTACATAAAGATTACAATCTAAAAATAAGGTCAAATATTTATGTATAATTAAAATATCTATGATTACATAGATCTGAATAAATGATAAACGTATCACATTTAACACAGAAATGTATCCAGTATCTTTAAATATTTGGAAATCTAAGCCGTTCCCGTCATTAGCATTTTTATACTGCACAACAGAGAAATCATTAAAAATTAAATGCTGAATATTTCTTGGTTACACAATTTCATAAAGTCCTTAGTGCATCTTTTTACCAAAAACAGTTGAGAAAAACATTAAGCAAAGCTTTGATTAAAAGTAGATCTACCACATTGCAGGCATTATACCCCCAGAAATGTTTGTGGAAAAGAAGATCAAGAGTGGAGCGAAGACATGAAGTAATTTTGATTAATGTTGCTAAAGCTGGGCACACACTGAGTAGCACCTGAATATGCAAGTCCAAAATGTAAAAATATCAGCATGCAAAACATCCCATCATTTGCATACATTTCTGATTCTGGATTTCTTTGCTATTTAAATATGCAGTTAGAAATAGTCCAGCATTGCCTCTTGCGCTGTCACGCTGCACACTCACACTGTCATTGGTCCTGATAGAACTCTTCCGCTTCAAAGGAAGCTTTGCAATGGAAAGGAGAGTGAGCAAATATTTGAATTGCAAAAACACATCATTTTCCAAAGTAAAAAATTTTAAGACAACTTTTTAGAGGTATGGATGCTTCCAACCCCCAGCAAGCTAACCCCCTGCACACCACATGAAAAAGCCAACATATTCATAGCTTAAGCACTCTCCTCACTAATTTACCATATCCAAATTTGGGTAATGGGATGTGACATATTTTAGAGGGGATTGCAAACGAAAAAAAAAAGTTTAATTTGAGGAGAGAACCATAAAATGTTTAAGCTGCTCTCGTATTAAACTGCAATCCACCATACAAATCCAGGTTCTCAGACAACCTGACATGGGTTTGATTACAGACGGAAGCGTAATTAGCTACTTAAGTTATCCTCTGGCAGGTTTGATGGCGAGCATCACTATCATCCTTTTCTTGATATTTTAGCATAACTAAAGCGACCTTTCAGTTCCCCAGGAGTACCATTTTCCTCAGGTTTAAGGACAGACCCATAAAAAAAATCATTTACATGCAATAATTTTAGGAGAATATTTGTTGTACCTCGGAGTTAAAATGCAATAAAAAAAATTAATGAATGATCAGTTATATGACTCAGTGTTTATTTGAGGGTTACAATTTCCCAGTTTGATGCCAGAATAAATTGAGCAAGAACCTTTAAGCCTAGCAATGAGGGTCATAAAAAGCAACTTGTCACCAAAATCAAAAATCATATTTTTTCTTCTTTATTTTTTAAAATATTGAATCTTATATACAAAGAGCCCTTCCAAGAGCTCCCCAAGCCAACCCTTCTTTGGCCTCCTACTGAGCTGCCAACCTTTGTAGACAACCTGGAGACAAGTCTGAACAGAAATCAAACTTGAATGATGGATAACTTTTCTACACAATGACCTCTGTCTCCAAGTTCTTACCCTAAATCAATGCTGGCGATAAGGACCCTGCGCCGACGTTCATTTTGGTATGTTCACCAGCAGACCTTATCTATGGCAGGAGGAAGTATGCGTAATAACTAAAGACAAGCTACAACAAAACCACTAACCCCACCTTGTCAAACATAATTTACAATGTATACACCCCCTTCCACTTCCACTCTGCTGCTGTTAAACAGTAATTATGAGAACCAAACAGAATTTGCAGAACAAGTTTGGAAGATTAACCTGTTACAGTTATAGGTGGAAGTGCTTTTCTAATTTCAATGGTCCAAATGAAACTCATATTTTATCAAGACAATTCAGAGACCAACTGAAACTAACCTGACTTTGCTATGACTTGCACATTTGGTTTCAGAAGTTGAAATAAAATCTTCAAGTTTCAAGACCGCCTAAGTGTACACTATAGTCAGAGCGGTCAAACTTTCAGTGATGCACACAGAATGAGGGCAGAGGTTGAAGTTGAAAGAACGGTTGACAGGAAGTAGAGGCAAAAACTGTAAAGATGACTGCACTGAGAACTCAAGACCTTTTTGTTGTTTTTCATTTGACTATATATGACAAAGTGTGAGAGTGTGACATAGAAAAAGAAACGGAGCATGGCACAAGAAAGAGCATGCTTCCAGGCAGTCAAAATGAAGAGAGACCAAACATGACATCAAACATTGCAATTAGCTGACCCCTTTCTTTTAAGAGTCACAATTTAAAAAGCCCTGCCCTTAAAACTCTGATTAAAATAAGTTTGCTCTCTCATTCAAAATGACATTTGACAAGGTTAGCAATATTTCAACTAACTGGAAAAACATTCTTATAGACGTAATCCTTTTTTCCATCACTCTGTGGGGGTGCAGGTAACCTCAGAGTGAGTTTCCCATGAACCCTGTGCGCCAATTTGAAAATAAAACGACCGAGGGGGGATTAGTTCAAAGTTTCTCTCAAGTGTGTTTTGTTTCACCCCGGCAGTTGAAGCTAAATGTTTTCTGATCATTATTCAGAGTATTCATTCCCCTTTCTAACTCAAAACCACAGCCAATATCTAAAACAGAGCCAGTAGTCTATTTTCTAACCACCATTCTTGGCAGAAACTCAAGGGTTGAAGATTTTCTGCATTGCTTAGGATAATGTTCCACAAACTATTAAATCCCCTCATCACCACATTAGGAAGGGTCTAGTCTGTAGCCCAATATGTCCAATGGAAAAGTGATACCAAAAGTACATAGGATTTAATTCAATAGTACATGAGCACACAGGGATGTGTGGGTTTGCAAGTGTATAAGGGTGACAACCTTTTCTCCAGAATTTATTTCAGGTCCAAGTTCTTCAAATACAAAAAAAGCTAACTTTGAGTTAGAAAGTCATCAGTTTAGATAAAACAAGCTTAAGAAAAGTAAAGAAAAAATGAGAAGGGAGTAGGAACAGTCAGGCCAATAAGTCTGTCTGAAGCTAATATAGTTTTCACATCCATTCGAGTGGCAGGAGAAGAGAATGTGAAGTGTCGGATCAGACAGTGAGCCAGCCCAGGCTTAGCTGCAGCTGCGTCCAAATGGAAGTGGCACTTTTTATCAGAGGCCTTTGACCAGACAGCTCTATTCTGCCCATTCCCTCGTAACCTTCATGACACATACATACCCCTTACAAAAATAAGAGTGGTCATTTAAAGTGAACAACCATCATTGAAGAGACAGATTCTGGGTTTTAATGTGGCAGAAGATTCATGGTGCGAATATGGCAGCTGATACAGATGTCACTCAAAGTGAGAAAACTATTTTTCTGGCATTTCTGAGCTGGCTACTCAAAGGGGGCAGTCAAAACTCAAAATCAACAGAGTTTGCATTTAATTTACTGAGAAATGCATGTGTCTGTAATCTTATATCGACCCAAAGGGGAAGTGTTGGGCTGGGTCTGTTTCAACTTTATGCTCATGATGAAATGCTACATCAACAGCAAACGGTTGGAATTTGTATCATTAAATTACTTCATTAACTCTTTCAGCTCTTGTCACAAAGTTTGCTTCCCAAAGGTCATTGAAAACAAAGAAACAAACTAATCAACTTTATCAAAACAGGAAAAAAGGAAAAAAAATACTCAGTAATTTTTTTTCAATGGGTCTCGCTGGCTCAATGCATTTTTTTCTTCTAAGAGTTTAGAAACCTGACAGTTTGAGGAGACAAATCTCTTGACCTAATGGTCCTTGTATATTAACCCCCAAAACTGATGAGCAAAATCAGAAGGTCACTACATGGACACAGGCTCCTCATGTGTCTTTGATTACACACTCCCACTAAAGGACATGCAGGCAGATATGTTTAAGCTATCAGGCAATCAGACTGCAGAGAGACGTGAAACTCAAACCAGAGACAGAAGAGGGAGAGGCCTTCCTGGGAACAAGATGTTGGTGGGTGCTGGCAAAGATTTTAGACGGATGCCAAACCAGGTAGAATACTGAGCAATGCTTTTATCTTATTCACAGTTTCTTGCAATAATATTGTCAAGGGACTTAATATGGTTAAATGAAACTAAGTTTACTGAAAATCTTTGTTTAAATTATTATTATTTGGCACCATGAAAGCCTTCAATACAAAAAACCAAAAAATTTAACATAAATACCAATGTTATAGTTTAAATGCCATTTCTTAAAAAAGAAAAATTCTGTTGCCTTAATTTTTGCAGAGAATGATGGGTATGAATTTACAAAAAATAAACAGACACATTGATGTTTTTGCCATAAAGTATATATGCATTTAGCTATCATTTCTCAAAGGTTATAATAATGCAACAAAAAAAAATTCAGATGAATACTGTTTACGATTAAATTAATACTTGCAAAAATAACAAAACTAAAGACTTTAGATGCAAAACAAAAAAGGTGAAAAGCTAAACAGCAAGCTAAAATCAGTGTGAGAAAAGGAAACAGGTATGGGCAGGAGGAAACTAAACAAAACAAACAAAAAAAACAAGGTTATGTGAGGGACAGTGGACCTATAAAAAGAAGCCTACTGTCTCGGTTATCTATAAGGAACCACTTATCACAAGCGACCAGCTCCACATTGTGACTGATGGGCCTCCACAGACCATGAGTAGCAGCACATTATCTGGTACATACAGAGCTGCTCTTTAAACACAAAGCCAGAAATATGAAGCATTGTTTCTGTGGCTTCAGTAAAAAAAATTCTATTTATTTTTTGTCTGAAATAAAAAGAGTTTACTGTTTTTGTGCCCACTAGCATGCTGACTTTACTGACTAACATATAAACTAAAGCCAAGATAAACTGCTTGATATGATCTATTCAGTTCTAGGTTATACAAGTTATACCAGGGGTTCAAAACTAAGCAGTTCTTACATTTAACTACTAAACTATATTAAGTTAGAATAACCTACAATGTTTATTAGGCAATGGTACTTACAGAAAGAAAATCTTTCAGTCAAAGCAGCAAAAATATAAATAAATACAAATAAAAAATAAATTGAGACCCTTACCCCAAAGAAAAAATAAAGCAGCAAAAATCTCTTCAAATGACTGTTCAACGCTTGCTGTGTTATAAAGTCCTAAATCCAGAACTGAACTGTAAGTTTTACCCTTATGCATGTGTAACACAGAAAAATGAAAGCTCTTTTTCTGCACAAAGTGTCAAAGCCATGCTTCTTTTATTCAGCTAATTAAATTTCATTTTCCACAAGAAGAAATTATTGCAACACATTTTACTAATTCTCTGACAAAACACTGTAATCATGTCATGCTTAGACCTTTGGAAGACCCTGGAAGAATTGCCTGATGACTCCTTTCATTGAGACTTAGGGGTCCCTCTACTTGGTTATGACAGTCCATGTTTTCTTTTCCTGTTAGTATCTTACATGCTATAGAGAGGTGCTGGATTGTTTCAGGGGTTTCTTTGCACAATCTGCACCTCGAGTTCTGCCTGATGTGGTAGATCAATGGCTCTGGTACTCAAGGCTTGCTCCTGTGCTGCCATGATTAGTGACTGCTGTTCTTCAGTCCAGCCTGCTCTAGGTGGTAGGACTTTGGGTAGCTGTCAGTCGTAGATCCCATGCAGGGGTTTGTCATCTTATGATTGTTCTTCCATTTCATTGTCTTCCAGGTTCCAGTGCCTGGGACATTCACTAAGTGATTTTGCCCATTGGCAATTTTTCTAGTGTACCCATTGAGTTTGGATGTTTCATCTTGGATAGTGAACGGATGCCCAACAGAGCTTTGATGTTAGTGAAGATTGCAGGTATCGATAATTACTGCAACTTCTTCATGTAGCCCCACTCACTAAGGTTACTAACATATTCACATTGCATCAGTGCCTTGTAGACATCTATCATCCAGTGCCTTTTTTTCCCCAAGTTAAAAGTGATATGATCGTTTCTCTGGGCTTTTTTGGATCTCTGAAATCAATCTCAGATATATGTAATGATTTGTGGAGATGCAAAAAAGCTGATTGTCAACCCCTAAAAAACTGTCACAAGCAGAGTGGCCCCAGAAATACATAAAGACTCATTTTGAGGTAGTCTTGTTCACTGATGAGTGTCATGCAAATGGATGCATGGATTGTCCAAATGAATGTTTGGTGGATGGCCACCATTTGCCAAAAAGGCTGAGATGTCAGCAAGGAGGTGAAATAGTCATGTTTTGGGCCAGAAGCATGGGGACAGAGCTGGTTGGTCCCTTTAGGGCTCCTGAAGGTGCCCCTGAAAAAGAACTTTGAAAAGTATGTGGAGTTTTTTAATAGCCACAGAACCTTTTGGAGCATCCTCAAGCCAAAGTTCTATGAGGGTGAAAGGCAGTTCTGACATCCTGCAAAGAAATCAAGGCAGACACTCTCCAAAAATGTCAACATATGCAAGGACTGTGAAGTTGCTATCAAATAAGGGTTCTAAAAAAGTAACTCGACTTGTTAAGATGTTTTTTACTACAATAGATTTTGATTTCTATAAACATGAGCTCCTAATTCTGCTAAATTTTCCTTACCTTTTAAACTCTGTCCATATGGGAATGATCAGCAACACATATGTACAAGCCAATGTATGATGTACAGTAATGAGTTCACAAGCCATTTGTCTTCAAGTCAAGGAAATATTACTTCAGGTTTAAACACCACATTGAGGTTAATATAGCTCAGAATGTCTTTTAGAGGTCAGATAGCCATTGAAATTCTACTGTTGGGCTGCCTCCAACAAAAAGCCTTTCTATTCCATGCCCATTCCGTGCCATGCTTTTGATAAATGCTGCTGACTTTTCTCTGAAATAAAATCCAGAAGGTCAATGTAGAAGAAAAAAAAGGGGGGGGGAAAGGCAGCAAGACTGAGAAATGGGTGAGTGTTTGTGTGTCGTGGTGGTGGTGTTGGGGTTGGGTGGGGGCTACCCAATCTGATGGCATACATCGTGAAAGCTGACAAAAAAATGTATGTTCATCTTTAAAAAGTTCCATGGCAAAACAGGAATTCACAAAGTAGACATGCTTGCACCTCATTTTACTTGAGGCTTTCCTTTCCATCTCACAATGTCACAGGCAACAGAGAGGCAGGAGGAGGGGTGTATATCGCTGGGGTGCCGCTGTCTGTCCTGCTCCTCGCTTATACACAGCTGCCATGTCAAAGCCGCTCTTACACTCAATGGTAAATGACAAATTTGGATAATGCACACATACAATCCAACTAAAGTAAACCGGAGAAATGAAGGCTTAACCTGAGCTAAATCCCGAGGCTGCTGCAGACCTGAGAGTGCGGCTTACACCACAGATGCCTTAAACAATGCACCCAAATGTGCATCCTTAAAAGCATGAAATCCTTGAAGCATCAGAGCTGGCTTGTCATTTGCCATTAATATTCCAAGTTGCTTGTGCTTTGGGGGCCTGCATTGCACTTCTGTATGCTGTTGTGCCCTAAAACAAACACTTCTAAACCCCTAAAGGAGCCACCAATGTGCATAGCTATTTTTCTAGTTGAGGAATATTCTATGGGAGGATGTCATAACAAAGGAAACAATAAAAGAAGCCACGTTCCTACACTGCATGGGGCATCCATTACTATAAATAGGAAGAAAAATATATCAGAAGCACTTATGCTTTGTCAGGAAAAATAAATATTAAAAAAAATAAATCAATACAAATAAAGTATATTTAAGTATATAAAACTCAGAAGAAATAAAATACTAAATACTTATGATAACGAAACTCATCAACTGCACAAGGAAACTCATTTTGAGAAATCAAATATATAAGTACACTACTATTCAATTATGAGGCCACATCATGATATTTGTGAGCATAAGCTCTTCTCTACTGGCAAGTAGTTTTATGGAAATTTTTTTGTTGTAGACATCTCTGACAGGAACCTGAGGTAAAAGCAAGGCAGAGCACAGGTCTAAGAGGTGTCACACTGTCATCCCTGAAGCGCCAGCACCTGTCCTCAGGGATAGCCATGTAATGTCCAGCCACATTGTATCAGCAGCAGCCACGGCCTGTGGGCACCCTCTCTCAGGTGACATACCCTATCTGCTTTAGCTCTCTGATGTCTTTGCTGCTTAGACTTTTATTACTTCTATTCTACTACTGCATGACATGCAACCCTAAGAGCTAACAATTCTCAAGCACTCAAAAACTATAGGAGCGTTATGTCAACATAAAAATATAAAAAAAGAAATGAGCCTCTGATTGGTCAAATGACCGAAAAGTCACAGCTCTTCTGAGATTAAATAAAATAACAATGTTTAGTCTTTTCTTCAAACTTACTGTAGTATCAGTGTAGTCATATTAATCCAATAAGGGGCAGCCACAATACATTGTATCATTATGCTCTTCTAATTAAACATTTCTGTCATTGAAAGGCTCAATAAAAGTGATGGACACATCCATTTAAAAAGGGACAGTCATGTACAATATCTTGAATCAAAAAATTAATTTGATGTTGCAAACTGATTGACATCCTGAGACTACAACAGAATTACCCTGCAATTTCATCTGTATAAAAGCTACAGCACACAGTTCTGGATATAATTGGAAAAAGTTGACAAAGAACTGAAGATGTCTAATTGCAATAGTGTCAACTAATATAAAAACAGCACATAAACCTAATTTCTGTCCATTTATTAGACAATCTGTCAGAGAGCAGCTTAGTGATGAGGTATGAACAGAATTATGATGTCCATATTGAGACAGCATTGTTTCCATTATGCCACATTATAGTATGTAAAAAAAAAAAAATCACATAAAAGGGACAGGGTGGACTAAGGAACAATATAGTTTGTGTTTTTTGGGGACAATAATTTTCTGCTTGTAATGACAGAAGGATACAAATCTACATTATATAGTTTTCCAAAATGAATCAAACAAAAGGAGCCAGAAGAAACATAATACATGTCTCAACAAATTTCCAAGTGGTCATGTATAATGGCAAACAAAAAACTCTTAACCCCCCATTTCATATCAGGGAGAAATGAGGCATACTGTCCCATTATTTTGCTATAAATCATGTTTTGTGGACGTCTGACAGCTTTTTATCAGATCTAACCTTTTCAAGCCTCCATTAAGAGTGCTAACATTTTCAACTCTGACACATTTGCCGTTTACCAATTGCACAGCTGATTTACTTTGGGAGGGGGTGAGCAGGAATCTGAGCTCATTTTCACACAGGCAGTGTGTTGTGTCTGCTTAGGTGAAATAGGGAAAATATTAAAACAAATTTACCCATTAAATCTGCTATGTTAGAGTAGAAGATTTTTTTTAAAATGCATTTCTGATTAATACCAATGACTCTCTCTAGTTACACAAACAATGAAAGGAAATTAAAATGCCAAAAGGAACATCAAAATCTGACAAGTTAATACTGGGTGAAGGGAAGGTATGAAACAAGTAAATGAAAGATACAAACCTGACCCAGTTTTGGTTGCACAATAAAAGTAGGGTCAGTCCAGTGAAAGCAAACGTTACTTATTGTATGATAAAACTACATTACTCATTAGCAAGACGTTTGTTGGACTTCCTATTGGATGATTATCTTTTTAGATATTTTTCTCAGGACTTGATCCTGGAGAACAATAAACATTCTGTAAGAAAAAATAATGTGTTTTCAATGGTTTTTACAAATAAGTGTAAACCGCACAATATGATGTTAAATTGAATTAACATCAGTTCAAGATAAAACGTATAATTCTTCTACAACACATTAATAACTACCTGTGAGAAAAATCTGATTTCTCTGATGTTGAATAAAAACCTTTTGTTTTAAACCAAGATTATGAGAAAGATAATATAATTTTAAATAACACATTTAATTTTTAACCAGGGATTAAAAGGAAATGAATGTCTAAACAATTGCTTTTATTTATTGGCCAGATAATTATCTCCAACACAGACATCCTTTTTAGGCCACAATTTACAATTAATTCCTGTACCTCTTTACATGTGTAGATATGATGAAATAAAGGAATTTGATTTTTAGTGTAATATTTCTCTTCTAATACAACCTGAAACACTCGCTGTCCTGACTTTGAGAACAAGTTACAGATGAACAAGTCCATCGCTATCAGAGCATAGAAATCATGTAAGAAAATTATTACAAGGAACTCCACAGACTAATGGCAATGCTGGTTATATCACAGTCAAAACTTCCAAATACCATACAAGTCCTAATAAAAGGACAGTAATTTCCATGCAAAAATTTACCACCATGAGCAAATAATCAGCAAATTAATTATTCTGGGCAAACAGCACATTTTCTAATGCTGCTTGCATTATGCAAATTATTGTGATCACTATAAATGATTGAAGTATGTCACTATGAAGAAGGAACAGTTAAGGTGATGCCACATAGGAGTCCATATTTCATTACATGCTGTGTTTAACCTTACCCACTTCTGCTAAAACACACAAGAGGCTCATTATGTGTTTAATATTCACAAGCAGGTGAATAATTTTTATGCAACTCCGATAGTTGGGTGAGATGGATCACTCAATTATCTGAACATCCGTCAGAGCAGAGGGCTCGCTGGCTTTGGAACATCACCAGCTAAGATTGATGGCTCGGAGACACCAATAGCTGCTGCTTCACCATCTAATGCAGGCACTGGGCCTGAACGCACAGCCCGATTCTGCACAAGACTGTTTTTCTCTTTATTTTTTCCATCCTCTTTTTTTTTTTTTTTTTCCTTTGGAGGACTGTAGGTGAAGCATCATTACCCCTCACTCCACTGAAGAGGGGTTCATTATAGGGTTAGTGTGTTGGCAAGACTATTGTTTGGATGATGAATGCAGTTGGTGACGGCTTCAGAGTGAAAATTAGTTATTTTATTATTAGTTTTTTTTCTGTCTACAAAAATATGTCTTTGCTCTGCAGTGCTTTAGGGCAACTGAAGAACAATTAACACATGCAATGGGTGAAGCAGCACAGTTAAAGCAAAAAGGAATTTGATGAAAAATAAGCAAATCATTGAAAATGTCAATCAGGGGCAATGAGGTAATTACAAAGACTGGTGTGTTATTCCAAGAAAAATCAAAAAGAGAAACCAGAGGACCTAAAGTCAAGGATTGAAATCTAATTTTGAGGTATGAATGAAGGAAGAAATACACTAAAGATCAACTCTTCAAGGCCACTCTCATAAATTAAAACCAACTAAAAATCCAGGATAGGGAATGATGTCACCCCATCACTCTCTTGCAATTGGTCTTTGTAGGTTTGTTATTACAATGCACCACGCCATGATTCACGTTTTTCAACATGCACACGTGTGCACACAATTACCTCACACAACACAGCATAAAGTCTAACATAAATAGAAAGATGAGGCACACGTTCAAATGTCAACTTACATGTCAATAGTAAATGCCAATAAAAATGACTGGGGTGCTTGAAAAAGGTAGGGTCTGCAGGGAATGACTTTCCCTCCTTTTTCTGATGCCCGGTGTTTGTCTAACTCTGTTACTGATATGGTGAGATCTACTTTTACAGTTTTTAAAATGTAAAATGTAAAAAACAAGACTGCCCCATATACCATATAAAGAACATATACCATGAGCAGACAAGTTAGCCTCAAAATTACACTAATCCTCAAATCAAGCTCTTAAAGTACTGCAATATTTTGACAAACCATAAATGTCAGTGTAATCATATGAGCTCTACTCAGTATCATAAGCTGTACTGGCAGCGATTACTATCCAATTAGACATAGTAAAGCGATGTTTCCCAACATATAGATTTCTTTTACTTAAGTACTTTTTCGACGTATATTAACAAGCTGCTTAGTAATACTGATTAAATTCAGTTTGATATGAAAATGGCCGCTCTGCTGGAAAGGACTACTTACATTTAGTTATTCTTAAATAAATATCTCCTATAAATACTTAACATTTTGTTATAAAAAGCTGTTGCTAACCTGAGTTTTATAGAAAACAAACTTTCTGGTGATTGTGGTAAGGACTGGAACTCCCCGACCCTCCAGTACTATGTCACAACATGTCAGCTGGCCATCACAGCTGATGGGGATCAGGGCCATGGTTAGGTATTGGGACCCAGTGCCAAGGGATGCAGGGATGTGAAAAACATGTGTGAGCAACCACCAATCCTCTGAGTGTGTGCCAATACACAAATCTCTCAGATTACCGCTGATTGGAATGAAGCCCATATACCAAAGAGGGTGGTGGTAAATACTATTTCTTTCTGTCACAGTGAATGACTTAAAAAACAACTTTTCAACAGATACTTGATTTAAGAAAAAGACTTGCATTCCATTTGAAGTTCTAATGTAGATTTTAAAAAGGAAAAAAAGGTACCAAAAAGCTTTTGAAAAACAATTGCATGACCCTAACTTATGCTTCATATTGTAACTTCCAAAAGCAGAAACATTGTGTACATATATTTTTATTTTTTATATTTGTTTTATTTCTCTGGGTGGATTAATTATCTTCTCCTAAGTGACAATTATATAAATTATTTGTCATTTCTACAATTCATTCACAAGTTTGTTTACATACACACACATCGCTGCTCCACCAGATCATGAAGGCTTGTTCCTGTCCAAAGGTTCTCATGACAGCAGATGTGATGCATTAATCACCCATTTCCTAGCTTCCCTTCCAACACAATGTGTGTATTCTACTAAACAATCAAGCTCACAGGCAGACTAGTCAGGCTGCAAAGGGCTCCAATAACTGGAGTGGATTCGGAAGTAGCGTAATGTCCAGATGTACCATGTAGAATTCTGCGGCTAAAGCAGATGGTGCCAAGAAGGAAGTGGCTATCTCGGTTATACAGAAATACAATTTACTTTTACAATACTGCCAAAATTAACTGAGGTTTGTGGTTGATAAAGTGAGAGGTTAATCTGGGGAAATAGAGATACAGCTTAACCAGATGAACAAATAAAATCAGAAAAAAAGAAAAGGCTGACCTGTTCCAGTAGCTCCAGAACTGTTCATTGAGGTAGGTGCGATGGCTGTGGTCATCTCCAAAGGAAGCTTTGCTCTCAATCCAATGTACAATGTGTCCCTCGACAGCTTTTTATTAAACAGAAACACAAAAAAGCTTCAAAAATCAAGAAGTGACAAAACATTTTTTAATTATAGACCACTTAGATAAATGTGTAATACTCGACAATAACATGGTTCCACTGAGAAAAATAAGTTAAGTCAGACAAAGGCTGATTTTTATTCAAATTTATATACCAACCAATGGGAATTTCCAGGATGACATCAGGAGTTTTGTCATAGCCCATAGTTCTCAACTGATTTTCATCTGTAGAGGACAAAGTGCAGAATTTTAAACTCTTAATTTACCTTGAAATACCTTCTATCCACTGAAAAATATATACGCAACTCTCTGAACATCAATAACAGACTGTGGTAGCCAGACCACAAGTAACAGAGCCTTAAATTTTAAAGCAGTTGAAACAGCAGTATAGGACAGTAAGTATAGTACAACAATTAAATACATCTGCCACATATTTGCTGTCATTGCAAGAAAACCTGTTATGCCCTGCTACACGCTCCAGGTTGCAGTTTGGCTAAGCTTTATAAAATATCCTGCAAGAGCACAAGGTTGGCATTATAGCTTCTGTAAGCCTGACTCCTGCCTGGGAATGCTGTAGCCATTGTCCTTGACTTCTGGCATGCTTTGGCCATTATCCTTACAACACCTGATTTCTCCATTAAATCTCTAGCTGACCAGGTCATTCGGTTCCAAGGGCCTTCCTCTTCATCTCCAGCCAAGCTCAACTAATGGAGCATGGAAGGGAATTGAAGGGAGATGGAGGGTGGCAGTGTCAGTGGTGCTGAGGAGGTAGCATCAGCCAAGGATGAAGAAAGAGAGGGGTCAGTGTAGCTGCCAAAGGCCTGTGGTACAGAGGGGCATCCTGGATGTGATAATGTAGGTCTAGATGTGCGTGTCGCATGACGAGAACCTCTATTCACATCCACTGAGCTGTTGACATTCTCATGTGGCTCTGATCGCCTTTTTACATCAGCTTTGATTAAAATTAATGGGCCATCCAGGCTGTTGGGTAGCTTATTTCCAATCCATTTATCAGATGGGGTGAGCCTGCTTCAGTGGCCCTTGTGCCCCTCGAACTCTGACAGTTTTAGAACAGTTCTCTGTACAGCCCTGAAGAAAGGTCAGCGCTCCATGTCCAAATAAATGATATGGTCTTAATGACAGAGGGAGTGACTTTATCCTTCATCGTTCATCTGACCTTGGGGATGGTGATGGGATAAGATGATGGGAAGAAGGGAGGGTTAAAAAAAATCCATCCTACAATGTCATACCTGGATTCTCCACTTTGATTCAGTTTGTTTAGAATAAAGCAATGGTATCAGAGAGGCACATGATAAAAATATGGTAATTTCACAAAAAGAGGAAAATAGATTCAAATAGAGTTAAATTAAGTTTATTAATCAGAGGTAGAAATACTAAGATGATGTTTTCCTAAACAACCTTCAAGGTTCTGTTGAAAATATGTTCTGGTGAAATGTAGAATGTTTTTAATCTACAATAAAAACTTTAAAAATGATAAGTTAAAGATAAGTCAATTGGAACACTAAAGAAAGGTGTGTGTGCGCGCGCGTGTGTGTGTGTGTGTGTGCGTTTCCACAGAAATCTGTAATTTCTTCTCAAAGTCAGGACAGCATGTGTCTCAGGCAAACAAAATTAAACGTGAGCTAGGAAGTCATTTTCCTCTTTAAGAGCTTGAACCTACATGCAGTGAGGAGAGGTTGTTACTCATCTCTGTAAGCAACTAGCCTTTCATGTGTGGTGCATGAGAATTTCCGTTACTTCATTGTTCTGTCATAACTGTCTGCAGCAGGACAGGAGGAGGATAAAGGTTAGCCTGGTGAGACTTGCAGGAGGTTCACTAATCTTTTGCTGCTCCAGCTCAAAGCTCATCTGGAACACTAATGGGTACAAGACATTTCTTCAAAATCCAGTCCTAGCAAGGAAGTGGCAAGATACTGGTATGAGTTTTTATCAGAAGAGATGAGCTTCTTAATCAAGTCTAGATGGAGGATCAATTTACAATCATGCAACCAGTCTCAGAAGGTTACTTTCCTTAAGCAACAGCAATGGCAGCCCTCAACAAGACCACAATCTGTGCAGGAACATGATCCATAAAATACATTCAACTTCAACATGGCTTGTTCACCAACTTAAGGCCTTACAAAATGACAGTGTAAGGACCTTGGCCAATTCCTTATCCAACTTAGATCTTCTTGAGACCTTGACAGTCTGTCGTAAACAAATGGCTCAAAATTTGGGAAGAGAGTGCCCGTCTTTGAACAGTTTACATAAAAAAAGGAATAAGTAAAAAAAAATGTTTTTTCCTTATTTCCTTTAAATTTAGGTTTGTAATTCTAAATATTCTACAAGGTATAATTAATACACAGTTTAATACAGAATGCAGAGATGGCAAAGTACAGAAATGAGCATCAAAACTATGACCAAATATTTAAAATAAAATAGCTTTGCATATTTAGGATACGTTTGTTCATTAACATCCACGTAGATATGATATACTTACTTTTGGTTGTTAGCAATCAATTAGGAGAGGACATCCAATGTGTCAACCATGCCTTGTCCATCTTACCAAGCTACCAAAACTTAGCATTTCCAAGATTAAAGTGATTATAAGAAATGTGATATTATGGCTTACCCAAGAAGGAAAGGTTCTTCTCTTTCAATTTGTCACGGAGCAGTACCTCATGCTCTTGACCAATAGCACTGAGAAAAGGGTCAAGGATTCCAACATGCAGTACAGCTAATGCAGTATTTGATAAAAAAATAAATAAATAAAAAACACATATTTTACCAGAAAATGGAATCATCATACCATTACAAAAATTTAAAACCAGTCAACATAAACTGTAAAATCACAAAGCAGAGCTTTTGACCACTAGCATCATTTACCATAGGTAAATAAAAGAATATAAAGTAAACTGAGTATGTTCTGGATTCCATTACCATTTTAGCCCCAAGTAAAAGTTTATTGTCAAGTTAAATCTGCTTTCGCAACAAATATTCAATTTGATATAATGCTTATTGACTACGCCAACGTTTGTACTTTTAGTGTTCAGCTCATTCCCCTAGAGCTTTTAAGATTATTTTTTATTTATAAAAGACATTTATCTTCAATTAGCATGCACAATGCTTGCTGGCATAGAGAAAATGTTTTGGATATCACACGCATATTACAAATATTTGACAAGAGATAGAGCAATGTTCTTATGGCAACACAATACACTCAATGACTAAATGGACCAATTAATATACTTAAACCATGATTAGCACATATGCATAGAGAGCTACTCATTTTGTGCATGAGTGAAGCTCTTTGAGAGCAAATAGCAGCAGGGCGGTTATTATAAACTCTGGCAGAGTAGCAGACTTTCAGATGACACAGAACACTGGAACAGAATGGTAAAAAAGGGGATGAAAAAAAGAGGGGACATGGTTGACTGGCTCTGAACAGATCAACACATCCCTGCCACACAAAAAGCCTGGATAAACACAATAACATGTAGATATGCACATTTACAATCTTTAAAATAAGTTTATGGGTTTTTCTCCCTGAGGAAATAGTTTGTGACCCAGCTGGTTGCTCCTAAATAAATTGGAGTCCCATTCTTCCCTATTGGTCAAAGCTCCACAAGTTGTATGTGTATATCTAAGGCTGTGCATAGCAGAGGGATGAAAAATAGTATTAATACAAGACCTACAACTAAATTGTGAATAAGTAAAATTAAAATTAAGTTGACATGGTGTTGAATTGTATACAAATTGTTGGAAAAATAAATATAATCAAGTACCTAATTAAAATAATGCATATAAGTAAGAATATTTAGCTTTGTCCTTCTACAAGACCTTTAAATAATTATTTTTTAAAATCACAGATCATTGGATTTAATACAATGAATGCACATGGAGATGCATTTAAATAAGCCCATCCCATCTCCTCTGCATCCTCCCTTCAGCGCTTTAGGCCAGGATCGGCGATAGTGGGATGGCAGACAGGATGAAACACTTCCTCTGTGAAGCAGAACTTTTATGTCAGGTGAAGCCAGACACATCTCATCCCCTTCAATAGCTCCTCGTCAATTTCAGGCTTAAAATTTTATGGGAGAGGATACTGTTTGATGCAGTCTACCAGCGGTCCATAACAGCAGTCATTTATTGTGCACTGAAAAGAGTGGGAAGAAATATTATGGCGCGCCAAAAAGGTGGGTGGGTGTTAGGGAGGTGAGGGAAGCCCTACAGTCATGGGAGAGGAGAAAACACAGTAAATGCTGGTAGATTGGCAGGCATGACTGTCATCGGCCATGCGACTGCATCAGCAAACACGAGGGGCTGATAGCATGTGTGAAGAAGATACAATCGTAACATCTAAAAACTCAGATCAGCAGTAGGTTTTCACTTGATGAGGAGTGAGACAAAAAACGTGCAATTATGACCAATTTAAAAGAATATACATACATAACATAAAATTAGGCAATAAGAATTATGTGATTTTTTTTTATTTGGTTAAAAACAAACATAAAACCCTTACTTGGTATACATTATTGGCCAGGATTTGGTCTGGAATCAGTGATGGGTCTTTCAGCATGCTGTTGAGGAAGGTTTTAGAGGCTGAGAACAAAACAAAAAGTTAGAAAAAAAAAAGACACTCGACACAAAAATCACAAAGACATCATTCATGTATTCAATGGACAACATCAGTTAAGTAGCAACATTTTTTTCTGATTCACCATGCTGCAGTTGGCGCCGTATTTCTACACCTGTCCATTAGAGAGTCTATACAGGTCTTGCATAGATAAATGTTTCAGTCCAGAGCACAGCTACTTCATGTAGTTTATCTTTGTTATGAACGCAGACTATTCTGCATCTCTCTTCCCCATTCTCGCTCTACTAACATTATAAATCAGGAAGAAAGCCTGTCGGATTGACTTGCTGTTAGCAAAAAATACTTTAAATCATTTCTTAAAAAGATTTGGATTAAATGGATTGTATCATTGTGTGACGAAATGGTTGAGATGAGCCATTTTTGTGATATATATATATGCACGCTCCTGACACACTTGCAGAATTACACACAATACAGAGCATGTTTCTATTCATGTCGGGCATGGTTGATGCCGGCAAGCTTATCTGCAAAAATGTATAATGTATATATGACCATAAAATGAACAATTTATGTAATGATTTCTGAAAATTTATTTAAAAAAAAAAGAAGGCAGAAAAAAAGCTAAAATTTGATTGATTCTGAACTGGACTGCTTTTTCTTTAAAAGAATTTCTTTAACAGAAACATATTTAGACCTTTCCTGCCGGCCCTATTCTCCCCTAAATGTTTCTTTTATTTACATTACTTCTAAGAAAAACTACCACAAAGAAGACAAACAGTGATGTGATCCTTCGTATACCTGAGGTTGAAATAAAAAAAAAAGTGGGGAGGTTATAAGAACAAAGCCCATTCAGCTCCCTCTTCTTTTTTTCTGTCTGTATCTTCCTTGCAATAGCTTTTATTTTTTCTCTTCATTCCACAATCTGCGTTCCTTTTTAGTCTCTTACAGCTTTGCTGCTCCCCCAGCCAACCCATAACCTCATGCTCCTTCTTAGAGCTGCAAGGCACAGGGTTGTGCTTTATTTCGCTGCTCATTTTTCTCATAGATTGGTACCTTCAAACTCAGATCCATACCACGCTCATGTGCAGAGCAGGCGGTGGTAGAGAAAGAGGGTTATATTTTCCCCTTGAGTTAGGACACCTCATGACAAATGATAATGGATAATCAATAAAGTGGGAAATATGAGGCAGCAAACTTTATGAAGCCAGGAGACATATTACTCCCGAACAACAATGGTTTCCCTTAACAAAGTCACTACTCGACTGTGCCTAATAATCTGAAGGAAAATCAAAGGACCCGCAACCACATCAGCAATATTGGCAACTTATTCCACTTTAATGACATTTTGATTGATTTTTTTCTCTCTTCCTAATGGTCGTTTTATAGATTTGACGCTGCTTCTGCAAAACAGTAGCATGTAATAAACCTCCCCTAAGGCAAACGTTAGCCATTAAAGCTCTTGTCTTACTAGCACTCATAATTGGAGGCTGACCACCACCACATTTTGGTCTCTCATATAACACATTTCTAGGACTTGATTTCTATCCCCTCGGTCTATAAAGGCCTTTGATATTTTTGGTAGATGGCCATACTAAGTGATAGGATGCCATTCTCCTGCTCTTTTTGAGCGACGGGGTTAAAAATAGCCATAAAGAGGTGACCTTGGCGCTGACATTGTGGAATTTCAGCCAAGCATTGACCTGATGGAAATGGAAGGCCAGGCTGCTAATAAATCAGGATGCTTTTAAAATGAGTTTACCCTAATGCTCATTCATCACGGGCTGTAATGCCATTTGCAGGCCCAGGATTCGCTGCTGTGCACAAACACAGCAGTAAATAACAACAGGGCCCTTGCATCCTTCGCATCGTTGCAGCCTCCAACATCAGCATACATTTATTAAAGACGCCCCCGCCTTGCACAGCAGCACACCTCCATGACAACCCAAGCTCCTCTCTGCCACACAGAAACACACACACCTGCACAGAAACACACAAGCGTTCCTTTTTTAAACACACACTTAAGGCAGACACGGGCACACACATAAAATGTGCAGGAAAATAAAAAGCATAATCTGAAGAACACCAGACACAGAGAACAAAGCCCTGAAGCACAACTTTGCACCTTGTAAACATTCGCCAAATTTACTGTAATTGCCCCATGTTGGTATAAATTCTTACTAAGGCACCGTATCACACCGTCAACATCTGAACAGAAAGAAAAGAGAAGAGGAGAATAATAGATGTGAAACGCTACGCCTCCATTGGGATTTGCTAAAGAAAACATCCAGTGTAAACAAATCACAAGCCTGTTTTCATATGCAACTCCAAAACAAGATAAGCTTTGTACAGCAAGGTAACAGTAATACAACCTTGGCTCAAGTCTTCATTGCTCACTTGTGTCATTTGTAAATACCCTTCTTGTCTCTAAAAAAGTCATTATCTCAAAACACAAAAAATACAGAGAAACCTTATTAAATAGCAACATTTGTTGAGGGAGGACTGTAATAAACAATAATGGATGACAATTCTTATTGCCTCTGACACTGATGAGCTCCTCTGCAAGTTTGTTTATTAATTAAAAAACCCTCTTCTTTCCACGGGTGGGGGCCAGTTACCCATTTCCTCTATATGCCCCCCCGCACTCCAAATGCACAAGCCATTGAGCTGTGGAGGGGCACTCGTTCATCAAACTTCATGGAGCAAGGGAGAGACAGGTCCTGATAATGTGCGCCGCTAAAGCTGATTTTCCATGATGAATCTCGGAGCATATAAATTGGCTAATATCTGAAAACATTTACAGATACTAGAGGAATTGACTACTTGTGGGACATGATGGATGAGGCTCTCCAACACTGGCCGACAGCTCTGCAAATCTCTGCGGCTGCCTAAAGCCCTCATTTGATTTTCCAATTTACTCCTTTTAAATTTATCCTCCCGCATTGGGAAAAAAGAAAAAAAAAAAACAGAAGATGGGAACGAGGGAGATAGTAGGAGACGAGAAGGAAGGAGAAAGAAGTGCTTTTTTCCCCCTTTTAAATATCTCTGGCGGTGTGTGGGTGCTAGTTGATGATATGCGGTAGTATCTCCCATGCAGGAGGAGCCCAGTCCCTGAAGAGGTTACTGGGGCAGAACTGATCTGCTTCCACCTGATTCTTACTGATAGCAGTGAGATGAGACTCTATATTTTTGTGTGTGTGCGTATGTGTGTGTGTTTAGCTGTAGTAATAGTAGACCTAGGGAACTCTGATATGGAGAGAGGCTTCCCAGGTCAAGCCATTAGACTGTGGCGGAGGCTGACTGGAGCTCCTCTGCTGAAAAGGAGTAATTAGTATACTTGTCAAGTGAAGTGCCACAGTGCTGCTTACCTCCTTTGCACCCACCCTTTGCATACACACACACACATAAAAGGGTAACTCTCGCACTGCCTTTGCCTCCTTAGTCCCTATATTCTTGCTAATGAAGAACCCTTGCTCTCATTATTTGGAAAAAAACCTGCATATAGACAAAACACCAGCTCCACATAGTGGAGATGCGTCAAAGAAAAGGAGTGCACTTGAAGACAAGAGAGGAGGAACAATAGCAATCATAATGGATACTAAAAGATTTTACTGGATAGAACATAATATAATATTCCGTTATCAACACATTTTATCTGCAAAACACGGAAGCTATTATGAATTCTGTCACAGAACCAAAGGATCATAGTAGATACTAACATTCTCACTGTGTTAACATCAAACACAGGACATTTATAACCTTGCGTACAAGGCTTCTGTAAAGGAATGTGACAATAAATCTTAAAGGCGGTCGAATCACATAGTTACAAAACACGGAGTAGCAATCTAATCTAGAGCTGGGCCTTGGGAAAATGGAAAAGGTCAAATAGCTAGCAAAATTGCCTCCACAAAAAAAGTATGTCTAAATCTAGAGGCACATCAACTCCTGTCAAAAGAGGAATAGAAAGAAAGATGAAGAGATAGCAGCAGGGGGAAAAGACAGAGCATGAGCTCCCCCAGTGTGTCTGCTGGTGACGTCTAAAAGGCATCTACTGACACAGAGCTCAAACGACAATACGGCTGTTTACAGTGTATTTTTATCATGTGTCAAGCTGCATTAAGTGCAAGCAAGGTCTGCCTCTACACTATATCATTTTAATATGTTAAATGTTAAATGCCATTATTTTATTTTACATCATTACACTGATTTTACTCAAATTGAAATAATATTATACTTTTCAAAAGTTTATTGTAGTTTCGAACATTAAAAATGGCAAATACTTGTGTAGCAATCAAAGAAAAAAGTCTGGAGTCTCATTTTACAGCTACCTGTAAGAGGAAACATCCCATCTAGTTTAAAACAAATTGACACTATAGCCATTAAAATAAAACACTGCAAGGATTATCTGCTGTGGTATCAAAATAATAAAAGCAAAAGAGAATAAATAATGTAGAAGGTAATAATAATGAAAATCTATAAAAAGAGTAATATTTTTTATAACTAGAGCACAAATCTCTCCAAAACCATAACAAACAAAAAAGGACAAACAGAAAAAAGAAAAAGCCTGAAAGTTACTGAACACTGTCACAGATGAGATTTCCTTCATTTCTGATGTGCATTGCCCCTGATACAAGATAAAAACAGGTCGACGATGTGAGGAACTACAATTAGTAAATCCTGTTTTGTGTTCATAATTTTTATTGGTTAAATATAAATACAAATGTGGTTTACACCCATGTTAACGCACTGAGAGCACAGACCTCCATCAATCAAATTATCAAATTTCATGATTATCTGTCAGTATTTGTGTGAACCATTAAGGATCCAAATTTACCACAATGTTACTGAAAATTTCAAAGTGATTCAGAATCCAGGATCTTTTCCGGATCTCCACCAAAAGTTAATCATTTGTTCCCAGTGACACCCCCAACATATCCTGAAAATTTCATCAAAATCCATCCATATCTTTTCGAGTTATGTTGCTAACAAACTCAGTCGAAAACATTACCTCCTTGGCGGAGGTAATTATAATTCCAAAATCTGAACTGAAATTATTTTACAATACTAGTTATAAACTTAACATGCTGATAGAACATAAATATGGATAGACCTTGTTAATGATAATTTTGTAAAAAAAAAAAAATCATTGATAAAAGTAAATTAAACATGTACACTTCGGCTGCACATGTGACCCTTCCTCTTCAACTACCCTGTTTGTATAAGGTGCCTTATGGAAGTTGCATTCAATTTTCAATTAAACAGCTTTAAACATATTGATTAATTTGCAAGCACAACTATAGCCTTCTGTTCTTCTTGACTGGTACCCTCTACAATACATGCAAAGGGCAGGGGAGTCGGTAGGTAATGTCCTCAGGTTGAGGTTTAGTGGCATGTGTAGGTTGTAGGAAGGGGAGAGAGCGCGGTGTAAAGACAAGTGAGCAAAACAAAACAAGAAAGGTCTAGAAACAATTTAAAACTCTGTATTGATTTAGTACTGGTGATTGTACATATATTCCATAGTCCCTGAGGTCCCATCCATGGGACTCTTAAATGCAAAGGGAAAGAGTAGGCAAATAAAAAAAGGCTCTACATGAAGGCAAGCGAACACACACTGTAAAATATAACAATAATTTAAAAATAATATAAAGTGGATATAACTTCATTTTAATCTAAATGTTAGTAATGTTAATCTTAAGTCATGTGGAATTTGGAGGGGAAGATGCTGTATGAATTTATGTACTTTGAAGTTGAACCAGAGTGATTCAAATGTGTACTTTAAAAATGGTGATGAAGAGCAGGGTTACTCGTGTTGCTGTATATTTTTTTAAAAAACAAGTTAAAGATATTTAATTGTATGAAACTTTTTTTATTTTAAAAGCTTAATAAGTGAAGTTACCCAGTACTTTCATAAATTACATTTTCTATTTTATATGCATGATTATTTTATAACGCAAATTGCAAAAATAAAGTTTTGAAAACTAATACAATTCGACAGTCTTTTCTATTTTCAAGTTATCCAAACTAAAATATTCTAAATTTTCTCTTGCTTTTTTCTTGTTTTATATGATTTAGGACTAATATTTTGTTTAAAAAAGGTTAAATAACTGACTATCCATTGACTAGCTTTACCTCTAAAGCTCCTAATGTGAGGAAACTTGCTCTAAGCTAAACGGAAAGAAAAACATTATATAGTGTCAGAGTTTCTCCATTAATGCCCTTAATTTTTTTTTAACTTGAATGTAGCAGTGAAAAAGTCTGGTGCACCCAAGCGGCAAATTCTGACAGACAAAAGTGAAGCCTATGTAGACGTGCCAGAAGTTGCAGTTCGCCTCTCATCCACTAGGGGCTGCAAAACAGAGCAAGTCCACATAGACTCCCATAATTAAAAAAAAACAACTTCACACCAGAAATAAACAAGTTTACAGCTTGGTTAAAAAAAATGTTAAGGTTTAATAGTTCAAGTTTACTTTTATGACAACTATGAGTCGGGTGAAGTATTTGTTTACCTAATCCATTTAGTTGTTATTTAATCTTGAAGTTTGGAATAAATAGGGGAGTTTCCATTTGATTAACAGGTATCCGATCTCCGCTAATAAGAATACAGAAAGGTGCAACAGTGGTTTTAAGCTGCCCGTATAGCATGCTTTAACTTTAGCCCATCTACTTCTGTTAGCTTGTTAGCTCCCGTTAGGTCAGAGTTAGTTCAGTTAGCTCTTAGCTACAGGCTGCATGAAGTTTGATAGATGTTAATTCTCCTCTGAGGTCCACCTCTTTGCCCCTTTTTTAAATTTTCTGGGAATGACGGCAACACATTTACTCAGACATGGCAGAAAACAAAACAAACTAAGAAATCTGTAATCACATTCCATCTTTTTACATGTTTTATAATCTATTACCATTTCTGCGATTTTTCACTTGTCATCACCATCCAGGATGTCTGACGTGCAACATTTTTAACTCCAAACCAACACAGCATGGTGTACAGCTGTGGATCAGAGGTAAAGAGGCTTTATTGGCTTATTATCATCATGAGGTTTTTCTTCTCAGTGCTCGTGTAGGAGTGAATGAATACAAAAGACGGACTACACAGACATTTTGAGACAAAAAATAAAGTCTTTCCCCTCGATCTGTGAAATGTTAGGCACAGTCAAAAAGAAAAAAAAATAGGTGACATTCAAATTTGTTGTCACACTTCTGGGTATTTATTTTGACAAACATGTTGTGGGCATAAAAATACCTATTAGAATGATGATTGCTGATTAAAATAAAGGAATTTTAATTAACCTTTCTAGTCTCGTGACTGCCCTCAAGTTACCATGCAAACCTGTATTTAAAAAGAATTATGCAGGCAGCTTTTCAGGGACAGAGGTCAGCTATTAGTTTCAGCAAAAACCCGTCCTAACACAAAGTTCCAGCTACAAAGAAACAACTTGAGTCAAGTATTTCATGTAAGATGAACTCAAAATTATTATGTGTTGAAAAAAAAATTATTGAGGCATCTCTTAATTTACGTCAAATTCTTCACATCAAGTTTCATCTGTATCCTTGTGCACCTACAGCATAATTAGATTTATTAAGATGGCAAAAGTTTTAGAAACCTAATCATTCCAGCTGTATTCAGTAAGCAAATATTTTTAAGCAACAAGTTTGCATACGTTTTTGAGTAAAATCAACTAGTTAGATTTTACAGTACAGTTGGGGTAATGTCCCTTAAATAGAAGTCTATTGATCTTTGCAGTGCGCCTGGCTGCCCTCTCTCTAGAGTTTGACTAAAAAAAACACACACACATACACACACACTTGCACCCTGGGACACAGTGTGGGTCTGAGAGGGGGAATGACAGATATGCCTGCCAATAGAACTGAACCAACCTGTTAGCTAATTGCCAGCAAAGACAATTATCCTTGCATTGTTTCATGGTGAAAACACATTACTAAAGTCTAATATACACACAGGGAGACTCAACAATTTAACCACAGCCCATGTGACAAGCAATTCATGTGTAAAGGCTGAGTTGGTGGCAATGGAAGACACAAAATAGAAGTCACCCTCATTGCAGCTAACTTCACATACTGAAGAGTGGAGAGGCTTAGTGTGGGGGTAATAGCTGCACATGTTTTACATTCATATATCAGCATTCAAACTAATTTAAAAATTAACCAGTGATCATTCAAGAAGTTTAGTCTACTACAAATGTACTCTGAGTAATAATAAAACACGCTTTCTCATTGTATGGAGATGGACAGATGCACTATGCTATTATGTGAGACAGAGTACCTCTCCTGGATGAATGCCCTGTTCTACAAGCTGCTCAGACCAGTATTTTGACAAGCAGTGGATAACAGTGGGTCCAAAGCAATCACATCTTTGACTTTGATAAATGGCTCTACTGTAGCGAAGTTGAAAATAACACACATCCACTTTAATCTCTTTCTTGATTAAATTGGAAGCACGTCTTTTTGACATCATGCGATTGACTCTCAAAGCACCGAATCCTGCACACACACAGACTCATACTTAGTGTTCATGACAAAACTATTTAAAAAATATATAAAACTGTTCAAATATGGCATTGAAATCCTCAGACTTGAACACAGGAAGAAAAAAAGTGGGTTAGTTTTTGTATCAATTAATAAATATAAAATATATTTGCACACAATTTCTGGAAAATCCCTTTGATACAACAAAAATGTTTACACCTTGATTTCTGTTGTGTTGTGGTCCATCCAATAACATTGTTTGGTATCTCAACCTGATTTCTTTGGTGGACCTTGAACTTACATAGAAGTGGATGTGGTTAAGGGAAGAAGAGACAGTAAGGAGTAAAAGTATTGGTGGGATGAAGGTGTATTAGGAAAAAAACGAGAATCAAGGGTGTTAAAAAAATAACACCAATGAGGCTCGCTACCATCGATTCCCAATGCAGTTGAGAGGTGGGTGGTCCTACTAGAACCTAATTGCCAATCATGTGCCCTGGGACGCAGCTACTTCTAAATGCCTCTCATTAAGTTTGGACAGGCTGAAATACAGCAACCAGACTGGAATCTGGATTCAAACAGAAAGAGATTCAATGGACTAAATGCTACAATTAAGACTGATGGGAGTGTGATGGAGTGACAAACTGCTAAGTGTTACTCACGCATTTCCCCGTCCATGTCCTGGAGGAACCTGTCCAAGATGATACGAGCCATCAGAGCAGGTGACAGATCCACCTTTACAAAGATTGAACAAAGGCAGAATAAAATAAAATACAAGGGGGTGTGATGTTAATGGGTTAATACAATTGAGAAAAACAATCGTGGAACTGCTTTTCCCTTACAAAGGATTACCATTTACAAAACCGGCAGACACACCACTTCAGTCTCAGAATTCCAGCGCTGCAATTACCCCATTAGTTGATGTTTAGCTGATGTCATGCGAGCAATAATGATTGTAATGGCTGTGATCTCCAAACCTTGACCCAGCTTTCGACACTCCCTTTGTACAATAACCTTTACCACAGGAGCACAGAAAACACAGAAAAACTCCCTGGCTGAAATGCCTTAGCTTCTCTCAAGCAGTCATCCCTAGTATCTCATCTTGTAAAAAAAAACTATACCCAGGCAAAAAGACGATAGGAGCTTTAATCATAGAATGATCACCAAGGCAAAACAGTAGCAACCAACAGGACACACCTTAGGGACTATGGAAATACAGGGCCTAATAGGAAGGATAGAACCTATGGCTACTGCTGTCTTTGAACACAAAGACACCTGGAGACGTGAACGTTGTTTTTGGTTTGAGTAAAAGAAGGAGCCCTGACAAGTAAGGAAGCACTAATGATTGATGCTGAAGGTGTCTACCTGACCACATTTTTATCTGCACATTGCACTTCCCAATATGTCAAACTACAGTCATAATGTTGAAAATATACACAAGAAATTTACTGTTAAGGCCAACTGACATCAAACCATTTTTATAGCTGAATTAATGTGCATCTAGTTATACAATTAGTTTATTTTTTTGTTTGTTTCTCCAGCAATGTATCTGATCTTAGTTACAACAGTATACGAGGCAAAATGAAGATGCATTAACCTATTCAATACTACATTTATTTCCCCCCTCAATAAAGAGCGAATTAAAATATTATTTGAAGAATGTAACACTCCTAGCCAGCTCATTATGAAACAACGTTCTTTGAGCCAAAGATCATTTTTCTTCTTGTTAGCATAATTGGGGAACTTGCCCTCGGCTTGCACTAAGAATGCAGTTTCATTTGTTTCTGATGTATTCTGAAAATGATGGGAGCATTGTCTAAACAATGCCTTTTAACCCACTATTGCATTAAAATCTTTGAAAGACTGTATGAAGAAAGAATCTTGTAAAGATGCTTTAAAATGCCTATTATAATTGGTGACATTACAAATCCAACATTTATCACCCTCAACTAAAGTGGCTTTTTTCAATCTATAAAAATCTTCAAGTTCTCTACCCTTCTTTTCTCCATCCATTCTCTGTGCTTACAGGCTTGTACTTCATTCACACCTTTGGATAACAAGAGAGCACCAGATTCTAGGTAACCTGCATCAGTACTGACACATGAAAAATGGCAACATTACCATCACAGGCTCAGTCTGAATAAGGACCAGCTGATTAGTTCAGGTAGTTGCATCTCCCTAATTTTCATATTAATCATGAGTCCATCCACTTCATCAATTTAACATTTGACTAAGACTCATAGAGCTTTCAATCCCTGCTGTAAATAATTTTTACTAAAGGAAATTCTGGTCGTGTTAGCCTAAAAAGCTAATGGGTGTTACTAAGAATACAGCACTGGTGTGTTTTCTAAAGTCTGTATGTTTGAGGAACCTTTACATAAGCTCCCATAAAGCACACAAAAGCCTGTGAGCTAACAATACTCATTCACATACTTCTTTTTGGGGCAAAACAAAAAAAAATGTATCCATGAAAAGTTTTCATCACCGTTAATCAAACTTTTCTTTCAGAAAACATATGGCCGCATAACAACATGGAAGTACATCAGTTAGCAGCCTGAGAAAACATGACTGCTCAGATTAAATACTAGGTAGCATATCGAAAATGACAAATAGTTCAGAGACATTTATCGTTAAATAGAATCTTTTTATAGATCAAATAATGTGTCAATAAAATGAAAAATAAATAATAGTAGTTGGCTTTGAGGATAAAGTAATATACTATGATTTTACTACACTGCTACACTTTAAGTGTCTGACTGTAGAAAAGATTTTGAGAAACAGTGACATACAATGTAATCATTTAAAATATACTCCAATAGGTCAATTAGCTGCTTTTACCATTTTTTAATCTACTGCACATAAATTGTTCATAGACTCTTTGGTACTCTCCTGAAAAGAAAGAAACTTTACTCATATGTGGAAGTACCATTATTATTCTTAATGAGCAGAGTAGAAATCTTAAATACTTAAAAGTAGTAGACCTAAAGATTTAGGACAGGCATACTGATGGCATGCAAATATCTACCACATGTTTTTATACTTTTGTTATCTGTATACAACTAAACTACATCATCCAGAGTATAAAAAGTATAAAAAAGCTACTCTGACAATCAAAAGTAAATAACTGCTGAAGTGATGAAAAGAAGAATTAACCAATGACCCCCTCCTCACCTGTCCACAGTTCGTAGCAACTCGGCCTGAACTGCAATTTGGAAAATAGCTTAATAAAACAGAAAAAGTATTTTCACATCTGCTTAGTGGAGCTCAGAGCTAATTGCATTAAATAATTGATAATAGAGCAGACCATTTTACCAATTTTAATAATGACTAACAGACAAGGGAGAAAATCAGGAACTAAAGTTAACTTCTCTGTATTCATTTATAGAAATTTGAAAAGGTTAAAAAAGAAAAAGACAGAGGTAAGAGGTTGCAGTGTTACCTCATTGGCTAAGTCCAGCAGGACAGGAGCATTGGGACGCGCCTTGGCTTCACACAGATACCTTTATGAAAACAAAAGACAACAACAGCAATGAGAAAAAAGGACCCACAAAAGCAGACAGAAGGGTAGAGGGGGGTTAGACCAGGCTAGCCAAGACATGCTAATGTCCCTGATGACTTTGCCCTGGGTGGCATATGGCAGGCTCACTGCGGTTAAAACAGCACTGCTTGGAGAGCTTCAAATTTCCTTGAAGCCAGACATGCATGTGATAGTTTTAACCTCTGCCGCCAAACAAGCCTTTTTTCCCTTTGCCAGCTAAAAACCTAAACTCCCCTCAGATCTTTCCCAGATCATCTCTGAGGTTTGTTGTTATAAGTGGATTAGAAGTGCATTATACAGCCTTATTTTCTCCAGAATACACTAATAAGCCAGATAAAGGCTAATTGCAATATGTAAAGAGGCTTTTCCCCCTACAGCCCACCCACCCCCTTTTTAATTTAGCCATATTCATTGAATTACACATAATCATCCCATCATAAGCCTGTGTAGGGAAAATGTCCAAAGCTTGGTTATTTATTTTTCTGCACTCAGTCTGACATGGAGAACAGAGCTTTGGCTTAGCAGGTGCAAGTGGAGATCTGGAATAAATCTTGAGTGTGGTGATCTGTTTGGAGAAGATTATAACTGTCATGGTTGCCAACCTACTCTAATGTAAGTTTGTGACAGTGGCTTTTTTTAAAGAAAGAAACAGAAATTATGTGTGTGTGTGTGCATGGGGTTGTGGAAAAATATAAGGCAAGATAAAAAGAAAAAGACACTAAAGTAAAGCAGTACCTATGATAATGGCTTGAAATAACATCTTGTGCATGATGTCTTGAGCTTGTCCTTTTTGTCCTTTTCTGTATTAAAGAGAAAAACTATTTAGCAGTAATGGGAAAGAAAAAAATATATTGCACACATATAAGCACTCATCATTTCTATAAAATAGTATTTATGAAAGCAAAAAGCTTTTTTGTTTCCAGTCCACCTGTCCGAAATGAAGTCCTTGTTCCTACACCATGCTTCATTTTATATGAACAGGCACGAGATTCTGGGGTCACAGTAATTTAATTTCAATACATTTGCTAGGGGTCAAAGTGTGCCAAGGCAACCTTGTTCAAACCCACCATCTCGCTCTACCTCCCAGCTCAAATCTTGTATACGTTTCCCTTTTTTCAATCAAACGGTGACATTATTGCACACATACCACACTGACATTTCCATGCAATTCAATTGTCATCCTTGCTGAGACGCAGGGGGACACAGGATAAAAGAGGAAGAGCACTGGTTAAAAACAACTTATTTAAAAACTACTACAGAGAAAAAAAATGTAATTCCACAGAGACGGGCAGTTGACTGACACCTGTCAGTGGGATGATAAATGACTCCATTTTCTGCCTGTGCTGCCTTCTGCCACTGGCGGCAGCGGCCATTTATCATCATCCGCTGTCAGCCATGGAAAGCGGCAGTGACAGTGCGAGTCAGCAAACATTTAGCACACACAGCCACACTACACGGGGAAATTATTATTGTCAGAATAATAATGGTTTAGCATAATTTATTACAGGTCCACCAAATAAGCAGGGGCTAGATGTTATTAGACAGATGGATGGGAAGGCTTGGCAGACATCCACTGAGGCTCAGGCAAGCAAAGGACCTCAACGTGAACGTGAGGAGGAGGGGCTGGAGGTGCGGTGGTGGAATAAGCGGGGATATGGTTGAGGGGGGGCATCCTCCAAACCAATCAGAAAGCTGGCAGTTCAATTACAAAGAAATAAAGGGACATTCATCATTCAATTAGGCACCTGTCAGGGCTCACAAAGGAAGAAAACTTCTAACCTGGTACTCCAGGGAGAAGATGCTCAGAAGAGTGGACTGCGAGTGACTGGAACAAATAAAAGAAGGACAAAGTTAATTACCAGAGTGCATTGCACAGAGACAAAGGGAGAGGGGAGCTTCAAAGCTGGGGCCAGCTGCCCTGTAATCTAAAAGAACATGAAAACAAGTGTGGCAAAGTTGTTCCAGATGAACACCTCTGACAAAGGATTCCTGCCATTATGGTGTGGGGGTAGAAATAAGAGGGAGGTTGAGTGTGGTATGAGAGATGGATAATCCCCCCCCCCCATTTTTTTCCTCTATTCATTCATAGCATCTTCTTTTGTCAACTGCCTCGCTATTTAAATTGTTGAAAGCTAAACTTAATTTAAATAAAGCACCATTTCTGCTGTTACAAATTACACAGGACAGGAATACAGCCCCTCTAAACAATGCAAAACTTCAGAAATTAATTTTATATCTGCAAATAATGAAAAGGGTTCACATCTAGTTTTTAAGGACAATCACCCTTCCAGATTCTGCCACTTTGCAAAGTAGATGACCACAGTGTGGCTGCTGTAGCAAAGCATGCATAGGAGAAAGTTTTCCCTCTCTGCTGTCAGTGCCGGCATATGGGCCAGTCAGGAGCCCTCCCACTGCAACTGATGGGCTTTGAAAATGGAAACTTCCACTGCATGAAGCGGTGACTCCCAGGAGTCAGTCAATTCCATGGGTTGCCATAAGCTACATTCATCTCCAGCTCGAGTCAATGTCAAACACCTGGCAGAGAGGCAGACCTTGAAAACAGGCAGCACAGACAGAAACTCAGAGCTCCTTCATTATCCTTCCCAGCACCCAACTGCATCTTTGACTGGAAGATGTTTACATGTACAAAAGATAGCATCCTAATTGGTTGGTGCACAACCTCATTATTGATAACAAAAACAAAGCACAATTTCACACATACACTACCAGTCAAAAGTTTGAACCCACTTTCCTATTCACACACACACACACACAACACACACTAAACCATGAAGCAGGTATAAAAAAAAAACAACCACTGGAGAAGTGTTTAAATCTGTCACTTGATACCATTTTGATATTTTCAAACAACTTATTGTCTTTACTACTCAGGTCTGCAGAGATTTGACCCTCCTTGCAGATGAGGCTCATCAGACACAAAGTTGCAGTTACAAGAAAGTAATCACAACGTCTGAAGTACATGAAAATGCTGCAGAAGCTTTCAGAAAAACACTCTACTCAGCATTAGTTTATAATGAAGCTGTTGGATGAATGGGGCCACTGCAATAAAGTGGTCCATTAAATGGTCAACTGTCAACATATTGACACTTAAGGGAAGAAAAAAAGTATTCTTCTGCATTTCAACCTTGCACGTGAACATTTCAACAACATTACTGCCTTATTGTTGGCATGGGACCATCACAAATCCCTTGCTGGAATAGACATCTGTTAGGTTTTAAATGGATTACTCTCTATAATGAGCATGATTACTGCTTAATTGCTAAATCTATACCCTGTTAACTTTAAAGGGGCATAAACTGCTCTTAATATCTATGAAAACATATCTGTTCCAAAAACACCATGAACTTTAAACGGGGGGGGGGACGGGTTGTTTCTTTCTTACTTTGATCAGATTTTGTTGACACTAAAGCTGGGAAAAGGACCAACTATTTTAGAACAAAACAAAAAAGCCTGAATCGTGGTTATAAAAAGAAAAAGAACACGAGTAGGTGAGTGCATATAGCTGCATTAAAACTAACAGTTGTCTGTATTTTATAGTCTGTCAAGTTTTACACTGCTATAATGTCTTTTTTTCATTTAGCAGACATTAACAGTAAATTAACAGTAAAAGCTTAATGTTAATGCATATTCAACCTGTAATCTCATGGGCACAGTATACTCACTCCATGCCAAAAGTATGGAGCTAAATGCAGTCTCGCATTGTGGATATGATCCAACTGCAGGGTCCAAACAGCATTATATGTTGACTGTGATTCACTCTCCTTCTGGCTTAATAACTCAGTTATTGTGAAAATAAAAAGGATGTTGGACAAAGAAAGAACACTTAAAACTTTCTTATGTATCTATTTTTTAAGTCTTCAAGAAACATAATGAGTATTTATTGCTGACTATTGCTTATGAGAGTGTGACACGTTGAGCATTTAAAAATTGTTTCAAATAATTATTGGAATAAATGCTAAAGGAGGTCCAGCTATAACAGTATAAGAAGTCTTAATCCTGAATGTCTAATAAAAAGGAAAAACTGTTTGATTTATGTTCAAATGTTAAGCTGTTTTTTTTACACATTAGAAATAAGCCAAGATAAACACTTACAGTGATTAATGCCTGCCCAGTTTTTTATAATGTAGTTTATAACAATAGCAACAAAATATTAAACATAAATAAATTAATAAATCAGACTAAAACCATCTAAAGAATGAACAAAAAGAATAAAAAGAGTCTGTAAGGCTGCCATGCATCCTCACATTGGCCTTTACATGAAAATAAAACCCTTCCTCTCAGATACATTTTCAAACATGGCGAAACAGAAGGTTAGGAGACAGAAGAGCGGTTTGGGAATAATTCACTTTCAACCTAATTAACCATCCTTACAACATAAGACAGAGCATTAATATGCAGTGGCACCAAAAATAGTGAAGCAGCAGATTAAATTAAAAACAATTAGGGACCTCCACTTTGTCACCAAGCCGGTATGGCTGTCTGGTCAGTGCTTCAGGCTCTATTAAGCTAGGATATCCACCAGTAAATCTGACTAATTCAAGCCTGAGTGTTGAATTGTCTTACTGCACATTCTACTCCATTCAAGGCATATCAGTATCTTAAACATACAGGCACACACACTCCGGCAATAAAAGCTTTGAAAATCCTATCAACCTAATTAATAAGAGATGAGGGAAATTCAAGCTATAAATTATTTTCAGAATTTTCCTATTTACACATAATTAATTATAAACAATAGCTGTAATTTGGGTAATGAAAGCCACCTGGCTAATGGCATTGGTATCATATGCTGTGACAGTACTTAGCATTTGGTGGATCTGCATGCAGAGATTGTTGTATGGTTGACTCTTCGGGGCATGAAACTGGCTAATTGAGGCATAGCTCACATTTTTTTTACTAACAGCAGTGAAGTCATTTTCAGAAGGGAAACATGTGGATGAAATGATTCACGCTCAAAAGTGTAAAAAAAAAAAAACTAAATCTTCATTTAAATCTATAATCTTTTACCATCTCTCCATGTTACAAGAAGTCCAAGCTTTCTTATAATAATTACAGTTTGTCTAACAGTCTAAAGATACCATTCAAGTATGAGCACTGACATATATCAGACATTTAGTTTATTATAGATCAATATTTTCAGAAATGTAAAAACAGCTGAATATAGACTCAAAAAGTGGATATGCAAATGCTGCTAATTATACATGCTGACAGGCAAAATGCTAACATCTGTTTCACAGCTAAGCCTAGCGTCATCAGCAGCTAGTTAAAAAAATCTTTATATGTCAATGTATAAATGTGATAACATTTAGTCAAGAAACAAACAAAAATCTCAGTGTGTCATGAAGCTACAAACAAATACTTGCACAATGATCACACATGTTTACACTTCAAAGTAGTTGTATTGTTTGCTATTCAAATGTCATATAATCAATATAAACTGAAGAATAACTGTTAGGTGTATTAAAAATGTTTTGTTAAGTGTATTTTCCCCTCTATGTGAGGAATGATTGACAAAAGGCATGACTAAAACTGCATTTCACTATATTTACTGATGGCGACTCCACCCCACCCATTATCCTTCTACAGAAAGCCATAGGCCTGCAGGGAAGTATGGACAGAAATTGCTTTAACAGAGACTTAAAAGGGCATCTTCCTGCAATCACCGCCCTAATTGTGATTCCACATGAAAGCTAGGGATCTTCCCAACTCGATCTGGGGCAAAACAGGTTGTAACTATTATGATGTGTTGCCATTGTTATAATGTAATTACTGTCATTACTGCTCCTGCCAACTCACAGGGAAAACTGAAAATGAGGTCCATGCTATCTGTCAAGTGGCGAGTGTCCACTGGTCTGGCAAAGAAACACATTACACTGACCAATTGCCTACTCCCCCAAGCATGGCTGGGGAACTTGTACCATTCAATGCAATTTGTTTCATTCTTCTCCTGCAATTGATCCCAGTATGCAAAAAGAACCTCAGGCAAGAGACTATGCTATAGCGGTCCTGCTGAACGGTGGTGCTGTAGGTTTCCCTTGGAAAATATATGGGTTATGGGAGTTTAGAAACATGGCACTGACTCAGATGTCAACATTAAGTACAGTGGTCTTACTAGCTCCAGTGGATGGGCACTAAAATTATTAACACATTATTCTAAGAAGCTTATTTGCCACAGCTTAAGATACTATAGCATCTCATATTCTTTTCAAAAAAGTCACATCCTCTTGAGCAATGAGTTGCTTGCCTTGGTGTTTTTAGCCCAATGAGCTAAAAAGGCTTTTCAATCTATAGTGTGTGCTTGGACAACATCCCTACGATATGAGAAGGAAGTAGTCATTCCTGAGCTTCCTAATCAAGTAATTGATTGCATCTATTATTCATGACCTCCTTAGCTTGACATGAAGTTGTAAACTCAGCACACTTTCTCCTTTTTCCACATCTCTCCTCTCTGCTTACACTTCATTCATCCCTTCACCCTTCCAATGCTCATCTAACCACGTAAAGCTGTGGAATTAGTTTTCCAGCTTCTCAGTCTTCAAGGGTTGTACCCCTAAGCCCCAACTGCCAGTTTGTGTTTTGTTCAATATGGGCAGCCAGAAGTGTGAGGCCGTGCACTGGAAGCCGTGGAGGCTGCACCCGCAGGCTCTGCACTTGATCAGTCTCTGGGTAATGTCATTGCCACTTTCAGCCGACAAAATAGCTGCAGAATTCTACCTTAGAAAAAACTACAATGGAGCAGTGGAAATGGAGCAAATCACAAAGTTCAACTTAGAAACAATTGATTAGCTTCTAAAAACATTTTGAGAATGCAGGATTAAAAAAAGTATCAATTAGTTTATTAAAAGCCTTCTCACTATTTTATTGGTTAATAGAAAAAAACAGGTGTTAAGAATTATTTCACAGAAAGGCTGAAATAAAGAACACTTCAGTTTGATATTAACAAATTCATCACTTGTTTAAGAAAACAAATATCTAATATTGTAAATTCTTCTGTTAAGCTCTTGATTTGTAATGTTACACTATATATACACTGTACATTCATGCATGCAGGGAGTGCCTGTTTAAAGCATCAAACCTGTTACCAAGTGCTTAAGTTTTAAACAAAGAGGTAAACACTACAGCCACTATAAATAATCAATGAGTCCCTAAGCTCCGTCCTCAGCTGAGATATTACCATCAAAAACAGTGTCTGTAGCCAAGAAATCAGCATATCAATGGCACATGCCACAACAACCCTGGCCCGTGCTTTCCTCCCAAAGATCATGCCAGATAAACCCCAAATAACAGAGAAATTAACAAATGCTTGACATTTGCTCAACATCCATTATTCTGACACTTCTTCAGAATTTCAAAAGACTGAACGCATGCTTAATCAACATTCATATTCCCAGAGCGAGCTCCAGCACCATATTGCAGCCCGCCTCAGTGCTGATGAAAACGGCACATTAGGGCCCGATTCGAAAACGTTCAGGGACTCCTCACAAGGGAGCTGTGTGTATGTGTGTGAGAATAAAAGAGAGAAAAGTGTTTAGAGGAGAAGAATACGCTACACTTTTATTTTTCTAAAACAGAAGCATCTGCCCTTTCTCACTCACCCTCCTACTTTCACGACAGTGAAAGCAATATCAGGAGATGGCTGAATGGCAGTCTGAAGCTGGGTGGGTGTTGAGAGAGGGGGGTGTAATCATTATACTCAAATTCATTCATAATATCGCACAGAAGGACAGGGTGGACTCTAACACTCCCTCCCTCTTCATCTTACCCTCTTTGCAACAAGCCTCTCTGGGGACAAATGGTAGAAGGACTGGGGTCCCCTCTACACCCAAGGGAAGTTAAGCAGGGCCTCAGAGAGCAGCCCATCATTTCTAATTCTAATATGTCGCAAGAGAAAGACCTGACGGGACTGATGTCACATTTCTCCCTGCACTGGCCTAGGACGAGGGCTCCAATTCTCCCGTTCTCTGCCTAGCCACAGTCCAGATACTAGACAGGACACCAGGACTGGCTAAGTGGAGGGCAAGGAAGATGGGGCAAGAATGGGGGTTGATATTTGCATGTCCCTCCATTGTGAGTGGGGGTAAAAAGTGACAGCACCATGTCCAATTCTTTTCCCTCAAGAGCAGCTCGGCCCCAGCAAGAGAGGCCAGGCTGACAGATGACTCCCAACATCTGTGTTATGCAGCCGTTACAGATGAGGGAATCCGCATCGCAATCGTGCTCTATCTGTCTGTCTATAGGACACTCCTCCTCTCCTCCCACAAACCCTCTTCATAGTACAACTAAAAGACTGACAGACCGTCCGTGGAAATTACCTTGAAATGGTCTATAACAATCATCTTGTTCAAAGTTTAAATTTCCTTCCCTCTGAGTCCCCAATCAAAAGCAATGACTGTGAAATGATTTTGGACTCTTTAAAGAATTCAGTGACTTGAATATTGACACCAAAATTCTCCTCAATTTTAAGTGTAATCACAGTCAAATCAACTAAACTCGTTTTCTTTTATTATAAAAATCACAAATCTTTCATTTTATTTATTTTTTTTACATTTTTAGTGAATATCTGAAATAGCAAAGGTGAATAAATGATATGATCCTAGTAAAAAAAAGAAAAAAAGACAACAAAAGAAAACAAAGTATCTGAGTAAGAGGAGCTGCAGATGGGTCATTTTGTAATGTGGTCAGAATCTATGTAAGGACATTGCAAATGTTCTCAAATGTATATACTGGAAATGCAGACACTTCCAACTTCTTGGAAAATTAAACATATTTATTTAATAAATATCTACAAAAAATTCTAAAGTAGTAAGAAGTTACCTATTATTTTTAATATTTTCCAATAAGTAACAGACTACAGGAGCCCAACTGAAACTACATTTTATTTGGCATGAATTATCCACACATCAAGAGACCCTATTCATACCCTATGACAAATCAGACAGGTGTCAGATTTTTCAGAAGTAAAGACAGAAGTACATTGCACACATTTTACATAATACATTTAGAAGGAATAGCAATAGTACCCAAATAATATTGACATAGCATAAATCTCCATCAAGGATCTACAGTTAGCTTGACATAGTTTGCATCACTGGTGAATCATTTATTAAAATGCAAATGATTCAACACATAACAATACCGGCCTTATGCATCTCCCTGACTATTATAACCAAATCAGTCTTTTGCCCATAATTTTATTGCATGCTTGTCCACAACAAACCACCAAATCCCCCTCTAACACGTCCCCGCCAGCTTCAGCCTGGCCAATATTTACGCAGTGGCAGGGCTCCCACACGGTCCGAGGGGACAGGAGGGGTGTGGGGTGGGGGTGGCTGACTGCTGTGCCTGAGCGCATGCTAAGAGATGATGGATGGCCTAGTCGATATGTTATGTCTTAAGAGCCTGATTTCCTGCCAGTCCAATCACTAACCCTCCAGAGCCCAGCTCAGCTGATTGGACAACCAGAATAATTTCGCAGGCTGTGAAAACACTGCTGCCGTTCCTGTCTGTCAGGCCCTGTGACGAGACTCAGGGATTTTAAAGAGCAAGGGCCTCCCCAAGATTGGTTATGGTGAACGAAATAATAACAATAACCAGCAAGACTAAACAAAAGAGCAAGCACCTCTGGGAGAGAGATCATGCAGAATTATTGGAATGAAAACTTTCCAATGTTTTCCTTTAATTGTGACACCCACTGGTACCACTTTTTTGTTTTTTAAAAAAAAAAAAGCACTTGGGTTGTTTTGTTAAATATAACCTGTGTAAGGAAACCAAAATTCAACTAAACAAAAACATGAGAAGGACCCTCTAGTGTCAGTGTCTAAGCATAAAAGATATTGGATGCACTTTACACGCATGACATATTCTGTAAAATGCTGACAGTGACAACAAAGGCAAGCTGAAGCTGCACTGCATCCCCATTGGGACCTGATACTTTCTTCTAGATTGGTGATTAGGGCACAATGGAAGTAGGAAGCTCCAAATACATGCGACTTTGTAAGTGACCTCGATGGGATCAGCCGTGGTGTCCTGGTGGCCTTGGGGGATTACACATGTTACATTCAATAAAGTGAGGGCCCTCAGTGTCAAGGAGAAAGGCAAACACAACCATTAACCTCTCTCTTCGATTTCTGGATGCACAGGCGCTGCAGTCTCGTCTTGTGCTGTGGTGTAAGCAAAGAGACCAACAAGACCCTATGCGGAATTCATTACTGATCATTAAGAGTTAATTTAATAGGACTATAACTATAAGTATTCAATTCTTTAAATTTTAAATAAGGGAAAGATGAAATGGTGCTGTCATAGAGAGGTGAAACCTAATGGAGCACTATGTTTACCTAAATAGGCTCTTAAGCATTAAATCTTGTTAGGAATATCCTAATAATCACAACGCTGCATTTTATTCAGTAAAATGTGCTTATCCTCAGTAATTTGGATATGCTGACAGTGACAACAGACAACTGACATAGCCTTAGATTCTTTATTAAGCATGAACATAAATTAACAGTTCGCATATAGGGAGCAGAACATATAAATGTTCTTCATTGTTTAAGGACTTACTTGGGAAATCTGTCCTTCAGCATCTTCATACATTGACGGGTAGGTCTTAAATGTTCAGTCCACCTCGCAATCTCTTTATATTCAGCTCGGGACAATCTCATTTTTGAGCTTCTCTAAAACCTATGTAAAGAAAGAGAAAGAGAGAGAGAGAGTTAATCGGGTGTCTGATTTTGAGAAAACAACGTGAGGAGATGAAGAGCTGTCAAAACAACTGCACCGCTAACAGAATGTAGGTTATGTTACAGCTAACAAGGCGCACTAAACGCCTTTCACATGCATTTAATTTAATCTTTAAACAACGCCAACTTTGTTTTATACGATGTGATTTAAAAAAAATTACTAGACAGTTAATATGAAGTAAAATGTGTGTTTACCAGTGATTGCTGCTTGTAGGGGACAGCTCTGGATAACAGCTTCCCGCTAGGAAGTTGAAGAGGGCACATCTTTGTAAGAAGCGCGCTGATTGGATGAGAAATCTAAGAAGGTTAGTATTACAGCTGTTGATTGGCTGCTGGGTAGAAAGTGGGTGTGCCAAACTGAAATGCATTTCTCTCCGCGTCATCATTCCGGATTTCCATCAGCTGCTCGCAATGCAGAAGTCTGGTCACAGTTTTTCAATGTTTCCCAGTGCAGACATGCAAAAATGGTGAACAAACATTAACCGAGCAGTGGAGGAAAATATGTTATTAATTAGAAAGACTGTATCGGAGAAAGAAATGCACACTGAGAAGAAGGAAACTCCGTTTTATTTTATTTGTCCTCGTAAAGCAATCTACTGTCATGTAAGCTGTAAAAAAATCAATAATAAAAATAGGGATATCATCTGGCAATGCTGGAGGTTGTAACTCAGCCTCACTGTTTTGTTTAGGTTTTTTTTTTTCTTATTCTTCTAATTCATTTGCTGACACAATTTAAAGACTTTTTTTACGTTTTTTATATAATGATTTTATGATTAAAATGAAAGCTTGAACTAAAATTTCACATTTACAGTGACTGAATAAGGAACATTAACTGAATCTGAGTTATTTTGTGTCTTATAACTTATAGGAGGTGATACAGACTACCCCCATGAACTCTCAGAAATTCACAGACCTGTCAGTTCACCAGTTAAGGTAATGTTTTCAGTCACTATATATACAAGTGTTATGGTGATACACCAGTGTAGAAAATGTTAGCCTACTGCAGAGTAAATTAAATATAAGAAATGTATGTAAAAAAATACTTAATATCAATTATTTGCTTTGCTCAATGTATAGTTTTACAAATCCCCTCTGTCTCAATAACTATTTTATATTACTTACAGGATCAATGTAAAACTTTTTCCTTTGAATTATATGATTATTTCCCATTTCAGACAATGCATGTCACATTTTTGAGTAGTCACAAACATCTCTTGAGATCAGTATACTTTTACAATAACATTAGTTTAACTGGTCTCCAAATAGTATTTAATAGTTCCTTATAGATTTTTGCTGCCATACTCCTGTTAGATCTGATTGTAGTTCTTTCCTATTTATCTTAATGTTTCCTTAATGTGTCAAAAAGACAACACAATGAAATTAATCCAATTTTAATCACATTCTATATTTCTGTGAGGATGATGATATAAAAAATTCCAAAGTAGACTTTCACCTTTATGGTTGGGCAATGCATTAGTGAGTAGAAAGCCTTTATCTGACCTGTGGTGCATCAGAAAATAGAGCTCATTGTTGTTGGGCAGTGTAGTATGAGGTCTCGGGCGGTGTGTTCACCAGCACAGTCTATGGGTCTGAAAGGGCTCGGTGCTCTGTGGTCGCTACAAAGGGGAGCTGTGTAGTGGGATTGGTTGGTCAGATAAGATCAGGGCCTCTGAGGAAGTGTGGTCTGATTGCTACATAGGGCTGAGGTCAGGGGCAGGAGGAACAGTTTATTCATCTAGGTATCAGAGAATCAGGGGCTTTGGTGAAGAACCTTGTGTTTAATAGGTGTAAAAGGATCTGTGTATTATATATAAAAAGACAAAAATCATAGAGTTGGAAGGTTGGAAGGCTGTGTACTTTAATGGCTACAAAATCCTGGAATAAGAGATTTTTTGCAGGATTCTGCTCCTTTGCTTGTATGCGCTGCTGTGTGTAAGAGCACACACCCTCACATTAAAGTTGGTTTCTATATACATCTTTGGTTGCTATCAGAGCCAAAATGGCCTGAGATGAAAGCTGAAGGAGAGAAGCAAGGGGATGGAGGGGACACAGGGAAATGATGCAGGGAAAAAGAGAAGTTCTTGTGCAGGCTGAGTGTAAACAGGGCAGTGGTACACCCAGTCCCACTAACCAGCTGTGTAGCCTGCTCACAGTAGGAGACAAATTTACAAAGGATGTCTCTCTCTGATATCCAGGAGATGCTACACTGATCTCTGCTTCGGTGCTCTCGGCACACCCCTGTAGTACCAAACACTGCTACTAATGGTACTAATATACCTTAATGCCTGGAAAATATTTACATTTGGCTTGCAGCAGAAAGAAAGTGTGTAACAGTGGAGGGAAACAAATTTTGTGAGTGAGATTTTATTATTATGTTTCTTTTAATCAGCGGTATCATCTGTAGATATAATTTTCTACTTCAACCTTTTCAAGCATTGTAGTTTAATGACCGTTTACTATATTTAATGTTATTTCTCACTGTACAAAAGGAACATTTAGTAGCATTATATCTTCTTTCTTCTTCTTTTTTAAAAAATTGTATCTATTTTTATTTAGTGATTTCACTCCAAGCACCACAGATTTCCTCTCCGATCTTAAGGGAGTCTGGGATGTATGCCTTAAAAATCACTGTTTAAATATGAGGTAAACCATAGCCAGGAAATGCCTGTAGTATTAGCAAGGTATCAGATTCATTCACCCCCCCGTACAGCATGAATGCCCCTGAAAATCCCACATCCATATTTTTTACCACAGAAGACAAGACACATGTGTTTCACCCTATCCTTCAAAGCTGCCTCTTTCATTTATTTTATTATCCTTTAATGAATTTAATTAGATGACATGTAATTAAATGCAATTGTGCTTGGCCTAATAACACACACATATGAATGTGCAAACGCACATTGACAGTAGATTGTTTAAAACAACATATGCAATGTGAGTAAATTTACTGCATTAATAGGAGATTGATAATATTTTGAGATTGTATTTCATTCCAAACGACTGCATGCGGAAACAAAGGCCCCAGCCCAAGCTCATTAATCATAGTCAACGGGTTGCCCGGGTGCAATTTGCATGACCGAGGTGGCTGCACATGCTGCTGTTCAGCCTAGGTTGCTGGATCTGCCTCAATTTGGCCAGGCCGTTAACGCTGCGTCAATCAAGGATAACCCAATAACAGTATCACAGAAGAAGAGAGGAAAAAAAACATTTTCTTCTCATTACGGACACATCTTCCCCGCCTTTCCTTCCTTCTCACTGTCTGCCCAGTTTCTTATTTTAGTTAGGACTAATTATATTGAGCTGATGAAAAGGGAAACCATTCAGTTACATTTATAATGGGAAGATAAATGTGTGATTTTCTTCTCTTTTTTTAAAAAAAATGCCTTTTTTTAAAAAACCACAATATTTCATTGTTGAAGTATAAAGACAGACTTCTAATGTATCCTAATGGACTTTTAGCGGTAATAACATTTAACTTGAAATATGTATTTTTTTACAACAAGTAGGACAGTAGCTTTTTAGTTTTTTTATGGAGAAAGAAGATACTTTTATGTAGAAAACTTTTCGGTTCATCTGTATTTTTGTCAGTTACAATTTAGAGTCTCACAAAGCCATTTCGACTCCAGATAATTGGATTGAGGCGTGATGCCGAGAAGTTTGGAAATACGGCAGTTTCCAAAGCTAAAAATCTCACCATGCTTTATCCACTGAATTCTAATTATCTCATAAAATAAGGGGGAAAAGACGCAATTTCTTATTTATTATCTCTTTAAAACTCTATAAAAGGTGTGCCTCTGTGCTTAAATCCATGGGTGTTTGCATGTATCTTTGACAGAAGCTGATATGTGCGTGCAAATGTGCTATTTGTGTGCCACACACTCACACACACAGAGCAGAGAGACACCCACCTTCACCGCACACAGACATATGAATGCAGCTTGTGTCTGGTCTGGCCTCCCTACCTAACTCTGCTGCCGAGGCTCATGCTGTGCCCCCTCCAGCCCCACCCACCCACACCACCATCCCCTAATATCCTGGAGGCATTTTTCTCATTATCAAATATTGTTTGATGTCTTTGTTTCTTGATGATTAACCATGGTCACCAAACACTGGTCTGGATTGTTTAAAATTTAATTTTGGGGCTCTGAAGTACCTGCAAAGGGAACGGACTGGTGGGGAAACACGTATTTTATGTATGCTATTTTTCACGCTGAAATGCAAGAGGACACACATTGAAAAACACAATAAATCCTGGAGGAGAATCATTAGTGGAGTAGTAGTGCTTTTTATGACCATTGTTATTCAATGCTCTATTGAGATGCAATAAATTATTCTGTTTATTATGGGTTTATGGATTCAGTCCAGTTTTCTGAATAATTATGTTGTTCCTTGTTCTGCATAAATAAAACTATTCACTGTATACTTATCTGATTAACCTAAATATTCATGCAACACATATATTTGAACAATATTTAGCTTTTTCAATTGTACCAATTCCTAGCTTTTTAGAAATGATTTTTATTGCGGCTTCTTTTTCATAAAACTCTTCCATTTCCAGACCATGTGTGTATTTGAGTGTAATTTCAGCATCATAAAGATAAACATCCTGCCTCAGGAATACAAGATTTATGATGGAATCAACATTGTGAGCAAACAAATAGGGAAACAACGCTCTCCCCTAATGCCAGCATGTCAAAACTATATTGAATACTTGAAATATCTTTGTATCTGGGCCTGAATAGCGATCGTTGTATTCGTCTAATGATATTATCCTCTGAAATTTGGAGTGAAAGAAAAATGGCAGAAATGAGCGGTACCATTGTCTGTCCCATTTTATTTAAACAAATTGCAATAGCAGATAGACACAGACAGAGGGAAAGAACGAAAAAGGGAGACAGGGAGACAAAAAGAGAGAAAGTGCTCTGTGAATGAAAGGTTATGCGTTGTCCCATGTGTTTGTATTGTCAATAACTGAAGAAGGCTGTCAAGAAAGTCGGGAGATAAAGGTCAATAACTCAGGCAAATGTGTTCGTATTTGTACACTCCTGCTGATAGCACAGCAAACGTCAAGGCCTGTGTCTGACACCACACAACAATAACACAAATAGTGGTGCTAGCACTAGAATAGTCATTATTATTGTTGCTGCTGGAAATGAGAGGGAACCTCAACACATGGCTGTGACAGCTGGCTCAGTGTCACTCAAACATCACTTCATAATGAAACACACAGAGATCAGAATATACGATGTTAAAGTGCAGACACAGAGAGATTATGCTGCTAGTTCATTTTATTTTATTTTATTTGGTTTCCGATTTAAATTAAATCCACAAATTTATTTTTTGCTTTAATCATTTTATTTTGTATAGTTTAATTCTCCAAATAATATTATTGTTTGTTTTAATCTCTCATTTTAATGACATATGCATTTTATTATTAATATTTTGCCATTTTTATGGTGTAAGATGTATTACTGTGTTACCCACTTTTAAGAAGTATTTAGTCTTTTTTGGAAACGACAACACAATAAATGTTATTAAAATGTGTAGGTTTACTTTTTACAGCATAATGTTTATTTGTAATATAAATGCTTCATTTATTTTTCATTATAACATGTTCAAGTCTTTTTTTAGTCTAGAGCCATTTAGTGCATCTCCTTGGCCTTGAGTGCAATAAATGTGCAATTAACAGACTTAACTAATTCATGAGGAACACTGAAACTAACAAAGGGCATAACTACTGTACAGACACCACTGTCAGCGGTGAATATTGTTATTGTTCTGCTTTTAATTGCTGAAGGAGGGGGAGTAGGTGGCAGCATGTTTTTAATATATGTCCTTGGTAACCATAGCAAAACAGAAACACAAGATCCCTCCTGACACTTATATATAGCGTCACAGTGTACATAAAAGTGTTAACTTCTGTAGTGTAAACCTGTTACCTAACAAATGTCCCTCTTAACATACAAGGAGAGTAGGTAGTGAGTGCTAACGCTGCGAGTAACAGAATGAATTCTGGTCACTATTCCTGATTTGTGGTTATAAAAAACATTCCAGTTTTTTTAAAATCCATTAATATGATTTCTTCTTTATATACAGTGTTTCCTTTTTATTTTAGCAAGAAGTATGTTTTGCTATTTTAGCTTGTAATATGTGTTCATAATACAAGTAGAATTTTGTATATGATCTAAGTTTGAAGTAAATAGTCCCTCGAAAATGCTGAATGTATGAACCTGAGAAACTGATTTGATGTTGTCACAGCACACAAGTCCAATTTTGCAAACGTTTTATTGTGAGCAGATAAAGCAAAAGTTACTTTTAGTAAGTATATGAAGTCCATAGAGGAAAGCAAATCCTGCTCCCTCTGTCAGCCTCCTTCCGTTCAGTTTGTTTGTTGGCTGTGGAGCCTCGTAGTGGTTTACATTACATATGATTATGTAAATCTGGAGCTGTTTCTGTGCATTATGGTCCAATGCATTGTCAAGATCTTTTCTAAAGCAGTCAAGTTGCTATTTCTGAATTCTTTTATTATTTGAGAGTGCAACAAAGAAAATCTTTTGTTCACTGTTTGCCGCACACACACACACATAAGCAAGCACACACTCAGACGCGTGCATTCCTGCTGCCATCCTTGACTTACTACTGTCCCCTAGTGGTGCCCTATTCCATCGTCTCAGTTCTCAATTTCCATCAACTTTCCACACTTCCTTTCACCTTACTTCCTTCTCTTTTTCCATTGACTCTCTGTGTGGCTTCTCCCTGCCTTATCATACTCAAACATTTAAAGGGCTGATTTGTTGTATTGTATGACAGAGAGCTCCAATTATGCATTGCTGTGTCCACACTGACTTTGCTTTCAATAGAGGGCTCAAACAGTGTCAACAAAAACAGGAACCCTGATGTTTTGTGGCCATTGTGAGGCCAGAGCTCATGTCAATAAGGTATTGTTTAGTCAGAGTGCCACACCGAAACTGCAGTGAGAATGTTATCAGACCTGTGGATTTTGGGTGTGTGTGTAATAGTGCTAAAATGCAAATATAATTGTTTGGACAAGCCCAACACAAGTGCACACAAGCAATGGACTTTGGGCCTTGATATCACTGAAATCACTTTCTTTTATTTTAAAACTCTCTATTCTCTTATTTAATAGTATGCATTTTTACTTTTTTTTGTTTTTCTTTCATGATTAGCATTATTGCAACTGTAATTGGCACAATAACCTGGATTGATGCTAATAAACAACAGAGTAAAAGGGTCAGCCTCCACTGGCAGTGCACGGACACACTCAGTCAAGTCACTCATGTCAAAAGACCAATTATGCAGGTTATAGAGGATGGCACCTCTGTCTCCAGTGCCCCGTCCCTCCTGGGATAGCTTTCCAATGAGTGGGCTATCACTCAAACCCAAACCACATTCATTCATTAGTCTGTTAAGATGGGCATCAATTATTCATTGAGAAGGTGGCCAGTGGATTATTTCTGTCAGCAGCAGGCTTATTGTATCAAAGGATGATTATGGCTTGCTTGATTTAGCATGAACTACTGTTTGTTTGATTGAGTAAAAATAGATAAATAATGAAAGTTTGAACCAGAATTCCCTTTTTTCCCCATAAAAGAATACAACAGATTGTCATGTCACTGCGTGAGGTGGTGTGTTCTTGATTTATGAGAAAAAAATTGCCCAACACCTTCACATTTTATTTTCCTGTGCTTAACACTCTTATGCTCATGATACTTTTTCCATGGCATCATCCCCAAAATTCACACTCGCACTACTCTGTAAAATCGTTTTATTACAATGTTAAAAGGTCCTGTGGGCATTTTTTAGTGAAACGCTGTGAGAAGGGATCTAGTAAAATAGTTGTGCTTAACTGTGAAACAGACAATGCTTTGGCTGAGCCGATGGTTTGATAATGCTCTATATCCTATGTATAAAATTATTAACGTGCAAATCATGCATGTTACTGCTGAGGTGATTGAAAACATTTTATTAAGCAATTTATAAAGTTTTCATTTGTTGTTTAGAGTAATAATATTAAAGGAACTTATTTTATTCTACATAATTTGACTTGAGCAATACATTCCTAATTTTTCTGCTTCATCATAATTGTCAAAAAAATGATCAGAATAATATAATTGTTTAATTTAAATGAAATGCCTGAATGTTGACCTTTTTGTTCCTTCCTCTAACTCACAGGATGCTTTTTGAAAACATGCCTGAGTCAAGTGCCTTTTAAGCAAACAGGCTGTGAGTGAAGCAATGTTTTAGCAAATATAGATGGAGTGTTTTGGAGATTAGAATCCTGTTACAACAGCAGCACACTTCACCTTCATGTTTGGGGTCTTTTCAATGTCAAATTTGACCTCTGACTTCAGAAAAGTTGTTCAAAGTCGGAGATAGCATTCAGTGCAACAGATATGTAAATACACAGCAAACACCCCCCTTCTTTTCTTTGTAACCTTCTCTCTTTTTAACAATTTTATTGTGTTATATATGAATGCTAATTTCAATATATAACATATTGTAATATATTTTAGAAATTAGCACTCTTTATTTATTTTTCCATCCAGGTATGTTTTCTATATGTCATATAGAAAGAATATAATATTTATATAATAATATTTTTTTATATTGGTATTCGTAGTTTGGGTCATATAGAGGCTGTGCACACATTTAACAGTAAAAGATGTGGATTTTTTTTACAACACCAGATTATTTTTCTTGGCAAATTTTGTTTCAACCCTTCCACCAATCATCAACTTTAGCAAGGCTTACAAACGTGTACAATTGTCACGTATTTCCACAATGTCCCCACATTTTAGGTTAGAAAAAATTCATTTAGAAAAAGGAATCATGGGTGTGTCAGAGTTGTAATGAAGGATAAACATAGTGACGGGTTGAGAGAGTGCAGACCTTGGACTTGGCGCTCAGCTCTGAGCCACAGCAGACACTTGCTCGTGATGCAGCAGCAGCTCTTTGACACGGTGGGGAAATTAATTCTTGCTCAGTGTAAAGAAACTATTCAAAACTGCTTTGCCTGAGCAAACATTAACAATTTTTTATATGGATCAAAGGGGCCATCTGGTTTAATTCAAATAGGCTATAACTTATACATGCACCTTGTTTGCTACTTTCTGTGGATAGGCTGAATGGTGGGTCTTCCTTTTGTTCCCTTAGGTCTGTGCAATACTTCCAGAGTGAGACTCTTTCAAGAAGGTGTCTAATTTAGTGGCTAAGAGGTGGATTTATACCTGGGCTAGTTACGGAGAAGGTTGCTCCCTTGAGAAGCCCAGTGACTGTTTACGGGCAGCTTGACAATGCCTCAGCAGATGATGAAGCACCTGCCAGATTCCTCCCTTCCATGTCTGTTCTATCCCTCTCTGTTTATCTGCTCGCCTTCTTTCCTATTGCTTTCTTTCTTCTCTCACTATTTCTTCCATCCATATTCCTTCTTTCACTTTGTTCCTTCTTTAGCTACATTGTGCATTTTAAAATCGCTCCCACCACGCTCCCTAGAGTGAACCCATCTACTCACTCTGCTACTGAGTATAAGAGGTTTAGTCTCTGTGTCCCTCTGCAATTCTTCTTTCCTTCCACCTCCTTGCATGTCTTGTATAGACAAATTGACAGAAATACACACAGAAACACACACACATATACCAGCAAACAGAACTGTGGTCAGGTTTTGTTTATGACAAGGAAAGGCAATATCAAGATTGTTTCAGAGTAGTGTCATCACGTGAAATGTATCGCTGTCAGGAGTGTGTTTTATGTGTCTGAGCTCTTGGCTGAAGCCATTTTGGGAAACAGAAAATATAATATCATATGACCTCCTCTGGTATAAAAGCAAACTATCAGCTGTAAATCTGATACACAACTACAGTTGTGTATGTGAGTAAGGAGGAAAGGAAGTGAGTTCTCTATGACACAGAGCTGACTTTAAGGGAAAAGAAAACCTTATTGAAAACTCCTTTACAAGGGTTGTATCAATATATATGAATGGAAATGTATATTTCTCTGATATTTTTTCCTTCGTGTTTAAGATATTATATTTTTGCAAGTTTTATTTTAAGACCACCCCTGTTTGACAAAAATCCCCATTACATCTAACCCTCTGCATATGAAATCATCAGGCATTAACTCATTTGTAATCACAGTGCCGTTTTCCACTTTTTTCTTTCTCTTAAAAATCCAAGCTGCATTAAACTCAGTGGGCTGTAACTCGTTAGTCTCTTATGTGGTATGCATTTACACCTGTAATTAAGTGTCAGTTTATAAAGCACACAAACACTAATAATACCCAGAGCTTTTCTGGGAGAGCCCAGTGGAAGAAATAGCTCATCCATCAATGTCCCTAATGAGACTCCATTTAGACAAGCCAGCAGAGGCTTCCTGGGCTAGTCATTCTTATTTTGCATTCTATATGTACAAAATGACATGTAAAATGATATGTACACTGCCCTTCCTAGACTTATGAGTGTAAAAAAGCAAAGGGCCTGACTCTGATACAGTATACTACTGACAAAAGAGCAAAAGAAGTGCAGCAATAACATGCTTGCCTGCTGCACTGGGCCAACGGACACCAGAGCTAGGTAGGCCTACTGCTTTACTTCCCTTTGACGAATTCTTGTTTGTTTATGGTCACAGGAAACCCAACACTCTCCACTGAAGTTCTTCAACAGTATGTGAATGATAGCCACCTTCTAGTTTGTTTAAATAATCTTCACCTTTTCTGTCTGTTTGGCGGCATCTCTGGCAAAGTGTTCAGTGTGGTTGCCACACTGCGCTAACAAAGTTGTCCTGTAATCATAGGACAGATTTCATTGCATTGGAGAGGACACAAAGGCTTGGGCAGGGCCTGGCATCCAGCAATAACTATGTACCACAACTGTGTTATGGACATATAAAGTCATTCAACATTTAACAGTAATGCCATTTTAGATAACCTCTTGTTTTTATGTTTCAGTTTTAAGTTGATGGTGTTAACCTTTTCTAGCTTAGCAAACATTTTTATGTGCAGTTAGCACCAGATTTTTCCAAACTCATTCCCACCTACCCAATGATTATTGCACATTAATGTAACAAGGAGAGTCCACTAAAAAGTACTTTTAGACTTCTTGATGTTTGTCCTATTTGTCAGTATCAAAGCAGCAGGAATCAGTGTGTCAGCGGGTAATGACAGAGGAAGTGACGCTTGACAACTATAGCCTGCCACCATGGCTGCTTCTTTAAGAGCAAAAGGAGGTGGCCATGTCTCACCACTAATGGAGGAGAAGAAAATGGCCGTGTCACTTCTGTCAATGTATTATGCTTTATCCTAGACAGTTGTTGCTGCTCTTTCAGGCCCATAATTTTATGCTATTAAAAGTGCCAAGGAGGGAAAGAGTGAGGGAAGAAGGAATGAGGGAGGTGGGCTCTGAAGTGAAGCAGTAGTACGATCCCTCTACCTCGTGCTCCCTTTATACCCAGTTCCCTGCTTCTTTTGTGCCAGAAACTTTTGGCATTTCTTGAAAGCATAAAGACCAGTTGGGACTTTAAAGTGATCATAAAGTCAATCATGTTTGCTTGAATTACCCAGCAATCTCTGTCAGTTAGTCCCCCTCTCAGCTCTTACAGCAAAAGATGTGTGTGGGAGGGAGTGTGAATTTGTATGTGCATGTCTGTGTGATCCTGTGTGTGTACATTAATGTGCCTGCTGTTAATGTGTGGGAGACACAAAAGAGGAAATGGTAAAATTAAATGAAGGATATTGAACTAATTTCCCCTGGTTGCTTATAAATAGATCGTTTTGGGTAACCGTTTTCTTCTCTTTGCAAACTTTATGGTGGCGGCTGCTTTTAAAAACACACATTTCCAACAAACTCTGGGAACAAATTATAAAGCCCTGCAGGTCGAAACAAGTCAGACATTTTTTTTTATGAATTGGGACTACTTCAAAATGTTGGCAGAAATTACTGTCAGTTGTCCTGATTTGCATGCATGGCAACCTTTTTCATCTCACAGAATACTAGACCCACAAGGTCTTTACATTATGGGCAAAGATTTGCAATTATGATGAACTCCACAAGCTTATCTCAAAAGGAACAGGTTCTTACTGATGGACAAGAAGACATTTTAATGAAATAAACTGCTTTGAGCTGATGAAATAAAGATTGCTCCACCTCAGGGCACACTCAAATTAAATTATCAAGATGACTGCATGCATGCCGCTTCCATTAACACAGGTATGGGAACAGACAAATTACACTGCACTTGTTACATACTGTAAAGTGTTTGTCAAGACTCACTGTGTTGCTTTTCTAGTTTCTCTCCTCCACACAAGGAATACAGGCCTTACTTTTTCTCTTGTCCTTTATTCAGTGAGATTGACTAATGTTAAAGCCATGTGTTGACTCTAGAGGCTGAGCCAGCCGGCGCTCTGATGCATGCTGATCTATACCTACAGATGAACATGATGGGTCTGATGGCTTGTCAGACACTTTTAAAAAGCCAAAAAATCTCTGCCTTAAAACAATGCTGGTATTGGGGTGACAGTCTGTGACTGGCAATGGGAAACACCTGTGCTGGGGTGAGCAGCCGGGCACTATAGGGTGCAGGGTTGTGGGGAGGTTTACTGCTGTTAGAAGAGGAAGGGAAGGCAAGAAGGAGATATCTGACCAGTTTGAAAGACCACTACATTGTGTCCTCAACATTTGCTGCCGTGCTGAGAAGTGGATGTCAAAAGGAATTAGTTACAGTGATGTCTTGGCTGTTGCTACTTTTAATCCTCACACGGACAGACTGGCAGGAGAATCAGCCTGAAACCATATGTGTTTACAAGGATATACTACTCTGGCTCTATAGTATGAAACAATAACCTCACAAAAAGACTCAAGTAGACACCAATGAGTTGCTATGTAAAGCATATATATATATATATATATATATATATATATATATATATATGTATATACATATATATATATATAGTACCAGTCAACCGTTTGGACACATTTTCCCATTGGATTTATCGAGAGTAAGAAAGAAACATATGTGTGTGTGCGTATTGT
>JBAMHV010000021.1:12296670-12328956 GCA_037177535.1 Pseudomugil gertrudae | reverse complement strand
AGAGTCTCCAGGCTCTGCTTCCTCATCGGAAGACGTGTTGGTAGGATTGAGGAGGTCTTCGAAGTATTCTCTCCAGCAACTCACAACGTCCCGGGTCGAGGTCAGCAGCCTCCTATCCACACTGTAAACAGTGTTGACAAAGTACTGCTTTCCCCTCCTCAGTTGCCGGATTGTGGACCAGAAATAAATATATTTACTATATATTTGCAATATATTAGGGGGGCAAATAATATTTTAGGGAGGCTCCATCACCCCTAAAATAGGCCTAACAACGCAACTGCCTGTCAGCCCTCCTCCCTACCACTCAAAACCACCTAGGCCTCTGATTGTATCTACAGATAACACACTAACTACTCCTAAAAAACATATTTATGTAACTGAATGTTGAAATGATGACACATTAATAAGTCAAGATTGTATCTTTATGATTTCATATTAATATGTCTCCTTTTCCATTCCTTTTCTTTTTTGCTAGTTTAGCGGAAATTATGAAATCATGGAACAGGTGAAGGTACATCATGTTGTATTGCATGCCAAGATGAAAGTGCCACATTTTACCTTCATTTCCAATACCTGGTTTGATTTAGTTTTGCTACATAACAAAACCAGTGTAAAAGAGAAAATGAAAGAAGAAAAAGATGGAGTTTATGGGATGTTACTACAGTACACCATGCATTGAATACAAGGATGTGTAGAATTAAGTAAATGTTTCTAAAGATTTAATGAAAAAGTAAGTTTTCACATGACAACAGTTTGAAAAGGTGTATACCTTGAATCAGTGATTTTCAGAATAAATGTCTCATGATGCTTTGATGCTGCCCATTTGGCATCACTTTATGGTAAAACCTTTGCTTAGAAACCTGTTAGAAAACATGATTCTTGTCTTTTGCATCTTCATGGACACCAGAAAGAACTATCACATGGTAATAAAGGTTAAATACCCCTAAATAAAAAATGTTACTTTTTTTAAAGACCCCATAAAAACCCCAAGAAATTTAGGAAACTTTTCTTCCAATTTTTTAATGGGTCAAGTCTTAAAAAGACAATGTTCCATTTTTTTGTATTTTTTGTGTATAATGGCTTAAAAAAACATACAAAGTGCATACCGTATGAACATGCAAAGCCCATGTTGAAACAAAACAACACACAACACAGCAACATTTTCACAACCAAACATCTACTGTATATCCACCAGCCTCTCCTCGGCACTCCCCAGTGCTCCACCCTCAAGTCAGGTTGATCATTCCATCTCTTGCTTCACTATCCTGAGGTGCCTCCTGTCAGTTTAACAGACTCTTCCTTTTAATTTCATGCTTTCCACTGTGTGAGCATCCATCTCTGCTGTCTGCAGCAGTGTTAGAGGGTTCGGAGCACGGTGATGTGTGAAACAAGCTGATGTGTAGACTACAACTGACAGGGAGAACGAAGCTGTAATGCAGTTATCATTTCCCAAAGAAAAGAAAAGAAAAGAAAAGGAAGCACAATATGCTCTAATTATAAGTTTTCTTGCCAGGGGTTCCTCATATGTGTCAGGAGATATAAAACTATTAGAATCATAAATTGTCATGTAACATTACCATATTAATATTATCTAATGGTGTTACATAATATATTTAAACTCAAATATATATCAAGCTACTTAGACTTTTCCCAAAAGCCCATGAGAAGATACATAGCACTTAAGTGGATATTATGTTCTACATTTACATTTATATGTGACTAAATTTGTCAGACATGAAGTCTTATAATATTATGCCTCCATGGTGAAAAATGAGAACTCAGTAGTGTTTCAGAACCTAAATGTAAAACTAGTCCATTATCCTCCTGCCTCCATTAGCTTCATTGCTTTTCTTTTGTTTCTGTACATCCAAAATATAAAAATAGTTTTATTTTTGAATGTGACATCTAACATATCATAAATTCAATCTTAATTTTGGACTCCCAAACCTTGTCTCCATAACTATCTCCTCATTCTTCCTTCTCCTTTCTTCTCTCAGTGCATCAAACAAAATTAATTACTATATGTTTTATTTTATGAAGGTGTCAGGATGAAATGATGAATGGCTTGTAATATCAACAGATTAAAGCAACAACGTGATGAAGGACGCATCTGCTTGCACTGTGATAGTGCTTACATGCACACATAGGTACACGCACACAACATCCACACACAGTCTCTGGGGCCATTGATATCTGGTTTAATATTTGATATTAACAACATGGGGGAGCGATCACGACCACAATGTCATTACTAGTGGTAGAGGGGCATAATGGAAGTGAACTTTTCAAAAGGGTCCTTATAATTGCTGCCAGGATCTTTCTTGATAAAATTCAATATTGATATGTACACTGGTCCCCTCATTATGGCCACAGATGAAAAAGAGCATTTCAGCATTCTTTAATGAGCATACCAGTGAAGGTCATCTTAATGGGGTTCAACTTGCTTTTGGGAGCCAGAGGTAATATTCTAATGAGAAAGAGCCTCTGCACCACTTTAGTAATTCTAGTTGCACACATGGATGACACTTTATTGTTGTCTGTGCAGTATTATTGAAGTCCTCTGTTGTCATTTGCAACATTGCTTGTCCTCTCTGGTCTGGTTTGGCGGCCCAACTGGGGCATAATACGCACATTCATGCATGTAGGCACACACACTTTCATTACCATATTTCACATCCACTTCACACACTGTTCAGTGTTTATTGGAAAGTACAGTTTATTCATTGCTTACTTATGGATGGAGGGACATCCAAGCCCCCTCACAAAATGAATGAATATTAAATCCCAGAGCACAACAGTAAAGTGCAATGGCAGAGTGTGGTTGTGTTTGGTCAAACATGTGTTGGCTTTCAGTGTTCTGTGATGTGTTCTAGTATATGTACACAAAAAGCTTTAATTCTGAGTATTTATTTTTTTAGACAAGGCAAGGCAAGTTTATTTTTATAGCACCTTTCATGTACAAGACAATTCAAAGTGCTTTATATTAATAAACATAGTTTTATTCCTCAAAATAGTAAATTGTATCTTGATGTATGATGTGTGCTTTGGCCAAGCTCACCTTTAAACTAGGAGGGCAGAGAAGATTTGGACATTCAAAATGTCTGATCCCAAATGCTGTCCTATGTTATCCAGATTATTTAAGTACATCTTATGAATTGTTTGAAATTGGTAAAATGTTTACAGATAGAGAAATCACATCTTAAAATGTCAACCATCAATACTTTTGATACTTATTCCTGTCTACACCATTATTCCCTCTTTGTATGTTGTATCAGTTTAAACAGGATCCTCACATATTTTCACCATGACTCATATGCACATGGGAGATGAACCAGAGGTGAAGAGTCATACCGCTTCTTCCCTTTTTGAACACAGAAATTATTTTCAGGCTCACGAATCATCAACATTTAACTTTCCATTCAAAACAATTTCAATTCGAGACAATGATGAAAAAGATTTAACCTTAACTTGCATGTGAAAGCTTGCGGGCATGTACTCTTAAGGGAATTAAAATAAGCAATTTGTCAAACTTCATTGAAAGCAGTGAAGTGTTTAAATATGTAGATAAATTTCAGTCTGTTTCTTCTCCCTTTCAAATGTCTGAAATAGTAAAGTCAGGAGGAGTGAACCTGCTCCATATGATTCAGGCAGCTGTATAAAATATAAGGGAATTTTAAAGGTGATATAAAAAAGGAGGCAAGGCAGTGAATATCATCTTGTAGATAAGAGAGCCACCCCAGTTTCCACAGGCTACATTCATTTTTATTGCGTCTGGCAGCAAATTAAGGCACGTGTGAAAAAAAAAGGATGACTGAAACAGAAACCTGGGGCAAAAAGCGTATTCAGCCTGACTTCGCTCACCCTTCGACAGTGATATTAGACTTGGATTCTCATATAAGATCTTCTGATGATGATGATGACGAACCATAAAAAATGATATAGCTCAATAAAAGTACAAAAAAGGCACGAGTTCATAAATAGGACCTGGGGGCCATGTTAGGTTTGGTCCATGCCAGTGAATTTATTCTCTCTCTGCTGACTTTTAGAGATGATTACAGTGGATATTTATGGATGGAACATTTTCTGATTTGAGGGAGCTATTGATCTGGATGTTAGTATGTGTGTGTGCTGGATCCACATAGGCTGATAAAGCATCTTTTTTATAGATGATCCATGACCTGTTTGTTATATGTAATAAAGCAGTTTAATGTGATATCTGCATATTTGGGTAAAAAACTCGGTAAAAAGAAGTGTTGCTGGAAATAAAGCTAAAGAATGGAGGGATGTTGACATTAACCAAATGCATGAATAAGAAAGTTGTAGTTAGCTTGAACGCTACTTTGGATTTGGTCAAAGTTAAAAACACACACATGCCTCTATGTATTTATCATAATGAGACGGTGCAGTTTGATTGTGGAAATAGGCTTCAATAAAGACAAGGAAGTGTATCAACAAATCAGTCCTCTCCTCTTTTCTTCTCATTGATCCTTTTATCCTCTCCTGTACACCGAAAGAGTGCAGACTGTAGAATTCAGGCACAAGTGAGTCCTGGCTCCTTCCTCTTCAAGCAGTATGATGTGACTTGAGCCGTGTGATCTCCATGAGAGAAAACCCTGATGCATACAGGAAATAATCAGGGCAACACAGGCAGGGTTCAGAGGAATGCAAATATTTTCAGAGTGCTTCAAAAACAATACCACACATGCACACACACATACTGCCAAATGCAGACCACCTCCTCCCTGCTCCTCATCATCACACACACACATGAGCACATGCAATATCATGCACATTCTTAACCACAATACATACCCACACATGCATCACACAACAGAGAGAGAAAAAAAAGCACAACCAGCCCCCTGACAAAACTCTCCCCAAGTGAATTTGCATAAAACATTAAGCTTAACAAAATGATTACACCTGACAAGTTGAGCTGGAGGAGGAACATCGCCAGTGGCAGCCGGTTACTTGCAGATCCTGCAATCATTCTCTCGTCAAGCAACTGTTTCATGGCCGGCTTTGTAGACACTGTCATGCCGTTGCATCGTGATTAATCCTTCCCTTTTGTTTTTCTTTTCTCCCTTCCACCCCTCTCGGTCCCTCCCACAAATCCAATAAGTTGCCCCTAAATCAGGTTACCCTGCACCTTGCAGATAGGAGCATTGTGATGGATATACCAAAATGCATGCCAGGCAGCGTGTTTTTGTGTGGAAGCACTGTGAAATTGTACTGCTGTGATTTTGCATTATGGCGCTAAGTGTTTTTCTTGTAATGCAATTAAATGTGCGTGTAAGCCACCCCCACACTCCCCAAACTATTGTGTGCTCTATTTAATAATTTTATATACACTCTTTTGTGACATTGCCATTTAACCTGAGGTAAAATAGAATAATCTAGAGGAGTATTAAAAGAATAACTTAAGAGTGTTTTGCCATGGAGAACACAAGCTGGATCATTCTGGGAAAAAAAGATGACAATCAAAACATTAATATCCTCCTCACTCATATAAGCCTGCTGAAAATTCTTAGCTCAAAATACTTTGCTGAAGGATAGCTTGCAGATAAGGAAGGAGAGATTATTGCCTCCTTTCATTTCTGCCCCCCTGGCAGCGGTAGGTATGGTAATATGGTTTTTGAATATTTGCAAGCATAAACTTAAGAAATGAGTGCTGATAAGGAGTGACAGCAACAGAGGCAGAAGAGATCTTCAGCATGACAGGCGATGTCAAAAACCTCGGTGACGCTGTCACTGTGACAAACTTTTCAAAAGAACAATGCACACACACACTCACACACACTGAAGTGAGCTGCTGCAAGCCTCTCTGACAGTGTTGTCCCAGCAGTTAAAAAATGAAAACATCACCTAATTATGCACGCCGTATTTTTCTCTGAACACTAAAGCCAACAAACTTTCAACGTATGTCAATATACTCTGCAGTTTATGCAAGTACCACGGGCGCAACAGTGGCGTGAAACATTAACGTTGTGTTTTAAAAGATTTCGTTTAGGAGAATAAGTTCAACACAAGTGAATTCAGAAATATTTTTCAGCCATGCATAACAGAGACATTATCCGAACCTTTACTAGCACTGCTTGAGCGCTCAACCTGGTGTTAACCTCCAAACAGGCAGGTGTTTTTCTGACATGCAATTTCTTTTTTGACTTTTGCTTGTCGTTTAATCTCAGCTGCAGTTTTTATGAGTAACGTCACAGATCCCGTCCTGTCTGTGAGAAGCCATGAGGACCATTACTTTCAAAAAGAACCAGCTGGTCCATTGTTAGGGCTCTGCCAGCTGTGTCTATTTTCATAACCCATTTTCCTTTTGTTCTGCTACACCTCCTTATAAAAGTACAGAGACAGGAAGACAGCGTTGTATTTCACCATTTTCATGAACTCTTACCCTTATAACAGCTTAGAGCTCAATGCTTCACAGTTGTGTGTGTGCCTGCATGCATAAGTCTGTTCATACAGATTGTGTTGATGTGCACGTTTCAGTGACCACAAGGAGGAAGGCGAGTTCTGTAATCACCTAATACAAACATACACTTGGAGAATCTCATTACTGGACCTAACAGTTCCTTTTTAACCTTATCTGGTTTCAATCAGCCACCTCTCATTTGGAGAAAATCACAGAAACTTGGTTCCTTTTGTCTAGAAGTCTCTTTTATCAGGGGTCTCTTGTTTGTCTTGTCCATCATCATCTTCTACAACTAACACTGTTTTCAATTCTCTGTCACACATGAGAGAAGTGATCTAAGATGCTGTAGAAATCTGCAGTTAGTCATGCAGCTAGCAAGTAGTGGTGTGTGACATCATTAGATTTGTATGTGCAGAATGGATGGCTGCCACAAGGAACTCCTGCTCACCCCCTTACACGCTAACCCCAGTTTCTCCCCCAAGCCACCCGCTCCTACACCCCATATCCACATGCAAACGGACATTAAAACGAAACCTGACCCTGGCCCTGGAATCTGTAAGGTGCTGTTTTTCCCCTTCTTTTCTTTTCTTCTCAAACAGGGAATCCTGCTTGTGTGTCCGTGTGTGTGAGTAGATGAGTGCAGGATTGTGTGTGAAACTTTGGAGAAGTCAAGAGGGAGGTCAAAAAAAGGTGAGCGTGAAGCGACGTCAGAGACTGCAAAGGAACTGTCGCAGGATTCCCCAGATTAAAAAACTCCAGAAGGTAGAGAGTCAGAGATAATCACAGGATCTGGAATTCACAAAAACAAACCGGCAATATATCTACCTGTCTCCGGCCTTCCTCCCAGAGACGGCCATAGGGTCAAACAAATGGCTGCATTCCATCAACACAGTTTTCCCCCCCCTCCTACTGGGCTTCCAACAAAGCGTCTTGAGGCATCAAATATGGCCTCTGCCACTAAATGTTTAACTCTTGGCTTTTTCCATTCTAGCATGTGTATTTATTCTTGTCCTTTTTGAGCAGGGTGAGCTGAACTTAATCAGATACTGTCACTTTATCATAAGGTGTTTGAACTGAGACTGATGAGGTAGTGCTGTAAATAAAGAGTTTTTAAACTAGGCCCTCACCCTGGCCATGCAGCATCATAACTGTGACTGTGTGTAGGAGCTGAGGTTAGAGGTCTGGAGTTTTGTGGCTGGGGTTAAAGCGCTTCCTCTGAGACTTAGGTCGGAGCAATGGGCTCGGAGGCTTTAGATATTTCTGGGTTGAATTAAAAGTTGAGAAAGAGAGCTGTGACTTGTGTCTGGAGGGGGCTGTTGGGGTGTAGTGGAGAGTCTGATCTCCAGGTATGATTTACATTGCTGTGAGAGAGTCCAGGATCTAACTCTGCCCAGACCCTGTCTCAGGGGAACTGTGCTGAAGGAGCTGTAGCATTGTGATAGTTTTGTGATTTAGATTCCCCCACATACTCTTCCTTCCAATGTCTGACAACATTTTTTTTTGCCATGTAGTGATTATTTGCATTACTGCGGTTACAAATACATTATATTGTGTAGCTGTTTGGTAAGCCTTGGTTTGTTGCAGTGAGAATTGACTGTGTCTCTCCTTCACAGATGTACTCTCTACAGAGGTGAGTCTTTGTTGTTGCTCGTGTACTCATCTCAACACAAAGGATAATTTGTCCCTTTGCTCTCCACTCTGGTTACTCCTATCTCGGCCAGGGAAATTACTCTACAAAGAGGGTAAGGGTTGCCAATTGAAAGTAAGTTATTTCGTCAGCGAAAAATGTAGCAAACAGCCCGAGGTCAGGATAAAATACTGATTTACAGTTTTATCCAGAGGGAACCTACATCATGAAGCACAATCAACCCTTGCAGAAAACTTTGTGAAAAGCTTTCAGAGGATGTATTTCATCATGTTAGATTACAACTGTGAATTGTACCACCACTGGCCAGTTGTATCACATTCATATCCTGCATATCTTGGGCACTGTGCACCAATATTCCTCAAACATGTCACATGGGGTTTTAGACTCAGGGCAGATCTAAATTCAGCTATTGATTAATGCTACAGTGGAAGAGAAAAGAAACCCTGTGAAGACATCATTGTCTGCAGATGCACACCAGACTATATCATTCCCCCCTCACTGCTGCATTCAAATTATTTGTTTTTGCAGTCAAAAATCGAAAGGTTGTAAAAATTGACTTTCTTTACAGGCAGAGACAAATAAATTTCAACTGCATTGACGGCAGCCAAACAGAAAAGCTATTGCCCAGCATTTAATTATTGAAGACATTGATCAACAGTGTGATTTGTTTGCAGTAGTTTGGTTAAAAACCTAATTGAGTCACAGTGTTGTGTAAAGGGCTGTTATTTGTTCATTTGGTCTGGATTAAATTGCTTGATAACCTTTGTTTAGAAAGCTGAAACTGTTTAGTTTGAATAAGTGTACTTATTTTGAAATAAAAATACAATTACATTTACCAAAAGCAGTCAAAACAACCAGGCTCATTACTGATCATAATAAGGTAGAAAAAAATGAAAGCATGCTTGTATATTTTAATAAAAATTAGTCATACTCTCAATGTAAGCACATTGCTGTGCCATCCATAAAGTCATCAGTCTAATATTGGAGTTTATTTGCACAGCAGAAGGGGACCTCCAAGTCTCCAGCTATTGAGCTGCAGTTCTCCACCACCCCCACGTTCATTTGCTCTTTCCGTGCTCTCATCAATAAGCAGGAAGTCTGATCTATCAAACATTTATGTTGTCCTTGGTGTCCTTGTGCTGCCAAGAAGCATGTGAATAACACATCTAGTTATGTTGCATTTATCAGCACATAGTTTTGTTTTTTTAAGTGTAATTGTGATACAGTGTCTTAAACTTTTATCTTGAGCACTTTTTTAGGCTGCAAAGATAAAAGCTTAAAACTTACATGATCAAAATGTGCACTTTTCATTATTCAGTGTAACTGTTAATAAATTGCAAAGCATACAGATAACATCAGAAGCTGTTTCCTTCCTATTTTATAAAAGGACAATCATTTACACACAGGTTTATAAAAGTAGTGGTGTTGGCAAGTTGGACCTTTTCCCTCCTGCTTATCCATCCATCCTAATCCAAAGACTCACACTTGCAGCACAGAGAGTGAGGCAGTGAGGAGGTGAAGGCAGGCTGCAGGATGTTTTCATCAGAAAATCTGTCTCAATTCTGCTACCAGTGAGTGGTCTAATCGTCTAACTTATTGGGATTAATAGCATTCCAAGAGAAAGGCTGGCGCTCCAGGTTGTTTTCCACAGTATGATTCTGGAGGGAAGATTCAGATGGAATGACTGGAAGGAATTATGAGATAAAGAGTTAAGGGAGTAATGGAAGGGTAAGAAATGAAAGAGAAAAAGAAGTGGAAAAAGAGGTTTCAGAGAAAAAAAAAGGAAAAATGGAGACTTTTCATTTTCTAGATAGATAGGTAAGATGTGTCTCAATGAAGGTAGCTGTGCTTTTGGCAAGGACTTTGTTGGTGTACACACACACACACACACACCCCACACACACACACACACACACACATATATATGAGCAGACATCTCATACACAACACCCACGGTGCTCATGAGGTGGGAGTCTTTACGGACAGGTGAGGGTTAGCTTTACTATTTGCTCTGTGCTGCAGGCCTGGATGAGCTCAGCCACTGATTTGTGCTTCCTTGGCAGGGATTTAGCCAAGGGAGTAGTGTTCAGCAGGCCCTGAAGGCATGAAGCCATCTAAGCAGCACAAAGTCCTGGAACTGCTTCAGATTAGCTGCTGTGTTCTTTGCCAGATAGTGCTGTGTGTCTGTGCTTGTGAGTGACTGTCTGTTTCTGTTCATGCTTTAGCTTTAATCAGCCAGTTTCTTGCAACTGATGTTATTATCAGATTATGAAAAATTGCACATGGATTTAGCTTATCACATGCTTATTGGTTTCATTGACTTCTTATTACAGTTTAAAGGTATATCTCAAATAATGATAAAATCATCATCAAAGCATCAGTTTTTTATGTTTTTTTTGGAATCTAGTCTGAAATGTGCACTACATAAGCCGAGATAAGTATAAAAGGAAGTAAGATGCACAAAAACTGACTTTGTTTTTGGCTGTATTCAGTCGGTTGCATTTTTGCTCAATGATTCAGTGTGCAAAGCAAAGTTGGCCAGTACCATAATGAAAATAAACTGTTATCCTTGGAAGTGTCTTTATTGTACTTAGTCACACAGACATTTATCATGAGGTCATAAATCTTTGTGAGTGAAGGATGTTAATGACTCTAAGAGACAGTGGTGGAAGAGCTCTGTCTGCTGTGTTAGATGGGCTGGGATTCTAGTTGCAGAGGACAGAACTGTAGCTGGAATAGTACTTTACCTGATCCAAGACTCCCATGGGCTTACTATAATGGAACACTGTAGAATCAGAGCTCTGGCCTCATGCTGGGCCTGTTTACATCCAACAGTTTATGGAGATACTACATATAGACTGACACTGATAGTGTGATGTCTAATAGAAGCCTTCTACCTTCCTGTATGAGTGAATATCCCTGCTTTTGTTTGTTTTAACTCTTTGCCACTTAACCTCTCTTTTTGTCACAGTTAACAGTATCTTGTGTCGCTTTGTTTAAATGTGGACTTTGAAGATGAGTTGAACATGTTCTTGTCCTGGTCTGTTTCCTGGATCTGCAGGATTTTTTATAAAAAAAAATTTGAAAAAGAAATCATTTGACAGAAACATCAATGTGTGGTGGAGTTGTTTAATGTTTCCTTTCCTCTGTGGATATAGACATGAGGGAAATATCCATCTCCTGGGATCCTGACCCCATAGGAACTATCCATATTCCAGGCGGAACTCAAACAATGTCATTTGGACAGGGTAGGAGTGCTATTTGTAGCAACGGGTCAGTTCCAAAACATCAGCCTCTAACTTTAGTCCATTTTTAGTGTTGAGTGCAGTGAAAATAAGCATCACCAGCAGTTTGTCTTTTTACAGCTTTGCATCATTTCCTGCCTCCCCTTAGCTTTTGATCATCCTCTCCCACTCTGCACGAACACACATTTGTACACAAACAAACTTCCACCGTCCTCCAACTCCTCCGTCTTTCCTCTGTCCTACCAACACTAATGAGTCTTTCAGCTGAGCAATGATAGACTTTTATTTATTCTACAAGCTGAAAATGTTAGGGAGTGTAGCTCTCCTCTCAGTGCCTGGGGCCCATGCCAGGGACAGATCAGCTCCAGGCAGCAGAAAAAATTGGGATTTTTTTTCTTTTTTTTTTGATATCCACCTCTAACCTGCCCACTTTCTCTTTAAATATAAACAATATATATAAGTATTACTTCACTCTCCCAAAGGCATTGCTGTTGCTCCAAAACAATTACTATAAATTTATAGTTGTGCTCATCTTAAAAAATGTTTTATACGCTCAGACATTCACAAATTATTCTGTTTCCCACATCACACTGAAAATGGTCAAACTCCAGGCAAAAGCCAGAGGGAACCACTTACATTCTATCTCAGCACACAAAGAAAATCTGGCAAGAAAACGTCATATAAATGTTTCGGCTTGTCACAACGTAAGGATCCAAGTGGTTGGCTCTATCAGTTGCTAGCTGCTGCATATAGCCTAGATAATTATCAGGGAGAGGATATATGTTAGTGTGAGACCTGTGGTGTGATAGTGAGTGCTGCGCTGGGGAAGCAAAGCTGCACTGTGAGACATAAATCTGACATACAGCTTGCACGCTCATTAATTCAACTTTTCAGTTCATACAGATGAGACTGGGAGGGCCTATCCAAACACTATTCCTTCACAGCAGGACTCCAAGTACTCTAAAGCACTCTATTTACTGTCGGCCTGTGCTTGGACTTGTGCCATTTAACACTTTGACCCAGTGAGAGGAGGTTGTTGAGACTTGTATCTTTTAATGAAAACAGTAAGCTATTGTGAGGCTCAACACAGCAGGGTTGGTTATGTTAGGCTTCGTCAGTTTCTCAACTTACTGACATGTGTGATTAGTTGTCTCTCCAAGTCTTTATGCTGCTTTCCTGTATGACCTTCTGTTATTTTTACCAAATACATTTGCATGCACCACTCATACGCTCATACACTTTTTTTTAGGTTAAAAATTCCTGTGGTATAAGTTAGTTTTATTTAGCCCTAACAATTAAATGAAATACAGGGTAAAACATTTTTTCATTGATATCAAAGGAACTCTGTCCCTCCTGTCTTTTGCTCACACACATCTCTGACCTGGTACTTGAGATTCCCCTATAACTCCCAAACATCCCCATAGTGTTGAAAATAGATCCCCCGAGGCAGATGGTCACTGAGGAGGGGTTTCCTGGATGCCCAAATTCAGCTGGAACATGCAGGACGAATCAGAACACCTGTGTTGATTTGCTCATATGATCCGTCTGTGACGGGAGCATAGGCACAAAGAGCTCATCCTCGCTGACCAACACCTTCATCTGTCTGACCCTGTGTTGACTTAGGAGATGATTCATCCAACTTTGTCTAGATTTACATCACTGGAACTTGTTTAGTAATTAATCAGTTTACATGTCTGGAAATAGCTGTATTTAGTCAGTGAAATTTCCTCTAGGAAATATATATAATGAATATATATATATATGGAGGTCAAATGGATTGAGGGACTAAATTGGGACTGATTTATCCTCCTTGTCTCTCTCAGACTATTTGTGTGCTTCCTGTATATTTCCTGACCTTAAGCTGACCAGTTCTCTTACACCATCCCTAAACAATAGCTAAGGAGCTACATTAAATTATAGCATTTTAATTCATTGGGATTATATAAATCCTGTTTAGCTGTGATGTGTTGTTATTCTCTGCCTGGTGTATCACTTCTTTCAGAGACAGATAAATGACCTCTGAAAGTGTAAATGTTGTCACTTCCCTGTCATAAATGACCCTCCACCACACAAAGCAACATGCATATTTATGATGTCGCATAAACACTGCCCTTACGTCACACCAGCAGGCATGTGTACCTTGCCATGCCACTCATCTTTCTCCCTTTGGAGTCCTGATGGCGCAGGGCACCAAATGAAAAGATGTCAAAGAGAATGCCAGCCTTTGTCAAACTTTACATGTGGAATTCCATTAAGGAACAGACTAAAAAGGAAAATATTCTTTCATATACGCACAGAGGAGATATACGATGAGAGCATGACCATTTTATTCTGTTGAGCTTTTTGAGAGACTTCTAGAGCAGAGAGGTGCATGTTTAGACACTGTTGCTGAGAGGCATCAGTCATCCTAACCTGCCGGATGAGAGACTTTATAAAGTTTGATGATAAGTGGGCAATGAGCCCAGACATGTTGATGACTGACAGCCTCCATGCGCTGTCAAAGCCTTAATTCAAGAAGAATAACTGGGGTAGAGGCCAATCTTTTAATTTTGTGAGTGTTAACATAAGTGGTGTTTTTTACTGGAAGCTGTAATAATAACCATGTTAACCTTAGCTACAGTATGTAGTGTAAAACTGTTGCTCTCATATGTTCATTCAGTGAGGTGGAGTTGTTAATAACCCAAGAAAAATTCTGGGTTAAGCCTAAACAATTGTCCACAAGTGGTGTGAAATCCTTTTTGGTCTCATGAGAGGTGCCCTGACCCCTCTGCCACATCTCTGCCCATCTTTCCTCTCAGTGGGGATGCCCTTACGACACCACCAGCTTCCCTTGGTAAAGCAGCCAGACTTCCTGTAACTCAGCCATGAGCCATTGCATAAGCATGTGTAGTTGTCTGCAGACCAAATGTCCAGTTTAAAATCCTGCCATAAATCCAAAAAGCCAGCTAACTGTTAAATGGTTTATACCATTTTGTTGTCAAAGTGGCTACTGAAGTTGACGTCACTTTGCGTAATTTTATCTCTGTAAAAATGTACTGTTTTGCAAGTTTATTTAAGCACTATAGAAACTGCATGGATATTCGTGTGTCCTTTTCTGGTTTTTTTTTGCTAACACACTTTTCCACTTACACACATACAAAGTTCAACCAAAGCATAAGCTGCAGAGAAGTAATTAAAGTCTGTTTTATGAAAGCCTATGCTTTCATATCTAACCTATGCCCTTCCTAAAAGCTGCTATACTACCTTGAACATAAGGTGAAGCTCATTAAACAGCTTCCCACAGGTCAGACAATAGCGGAGACACTTGTGAAAGATGCTTCCTAAAAATTAATGTATTGAAAAATGTGTTTCCTCTCTGCTTCACATTTCACATAACCTCTGCTGCTAATGGTGCTCATAGTGACCAAAAAGAACAGAATGGATTGAGGATCCACCTGTGCCAGTGCTGCCTGGTCAGAAAGTCATGTGACATGTCAACATCCTCTGCAGCTGCCTGTACCTTCTCAAGGTCCGCACTGTGTAAGCAGAGCCTTGAGGGCTAAGAGTAGTTGGTTTTGAATATTTGATTATTTCTTGATATATCTTAAGTTTCAGTCCCTGGAGGTAACTGTGAGGGTCAGTTTGTCATCAATCCTGATGTTTGCATATCATAATGTCAGCTATGATACAAGACCAGAACATGCAGTGGATAATATATTTCAAACGTATTCTTGGTGTGACTAAAACAGCTACACTGCACTCATTGTAACATGTCTTTTAAAACACCACCCTGCAGATGAATGTTTATCCTTGTAGGTGTGAGCTGACTGGCAGGTGCTTTGGAATGTTGCGTGAAGCTGTTTCACAGTTCAGTGTCAAGGTTACGGTGCATCACACAAATCCGCGCTAATCGTAGCCCCTAGTAAGCTCTACCTGACAGCAAGGAACTCACACTGACGAGGAATTGTTGACATGTTTTCTGAAACCAGCATGCCCAGCACATTATTTTCCCCTAAGCCTATTCACAGTAATGGGGAGCGCTGAAAGGATTTTGATTGTCTGCTAAAGTATTTAATGCACAGCAAATATTTTAGACACTGCTCATGGTGCGGAAACAATACATACAGTTTCCAGCATTCTTGGTTAATCAAGCAGAACAAAACAAACCAAGCCAGTGGGAAGAAAGGGGAGAGAAAATATTGGCCTTTCGCTTTGTATGGATGACCTGATTCTGCAGGAATTTTCTGCAGTTTTTTTTTTTTTTTTAGAGTTTTTCTGCACAAAAGCAGACTTTTATCCATACAAAGATTAATTACATTCAACCAGATTTATTATAAATGATTGATTAGATCACAACATGACTTTTTCATCAATGAAATTTAACAGCATTAGTGTGAAATGAAGTGTATGTTTCTGCCCTGTGGTGTTTAAAAGGATTACTGGAAAAATACAATATCTTCTTTGTCAGCACTTAAGGTCTATATAGCTGTGCCTCAGGATATCCCTTTCCCGAAAGGAAGGATTGCCCCTTTTTTTAGAGCTCTCACGCTGCTCATCACGTTAACACTTCAGCTTCACTCCAAAGTAAAGATTCCCTCTAATAATGGGATTAGTCAAAGCAAAGTTGCTATATTTTATTTGCGCTGCAGCCTTCACTTTCCTGTATGATGGGATTAAAATGGACATTTTGTCATTTTTAACCATGCATGAGGAGAGGAAAGGAGCATGAAAAACATGTTTTGTGCTTATTTCAGATATTTGTCCTCCAGAAATTCTTGTACTTTTCTGACACAGCCGTAGATTTCCAAAGGATTATCTGTGGCACCATCTTCCTGTATCATCTATCATCTTAAGTCCTTCACAAACCCTTTCTCTTCTGTCCCTTCCAGATGTTCTCTTTTGACTTGCTCTCCATCTGCCATTCTCTCTTTCTCTGACAAAATCAATAGTAAGTCCATTTGCCATATCATACTGTAGTGTCTCGCTAAACTCCGGATGGTAATGATGCGATGATAACCTAGGGGTGAGGTGCACAGAGGGAGGATGTTAGTTTAATCAATACAACTGGTGTATAGCACAACAAAATTTTTCAAAAGATGTCATACATTTTTATTTTTCCCACTAACAATATCAAAATATGACTGTTTTTATAACAGCTGGACGAAAACTACAAGGATCCGTTGCACATCATTATGAGGTTTTACTATTAATGATTTTTTTCCATCATCATTCACTGTTTAAGGTCACATTATGGTCACAGACTTGAATTTTCTGGCTATCCCTGGATAGTAGCAGTCATATGAGCCACCATGACATCACTCCATTAATGTGTTCCTCAGCCAAAGAGAACCAGAGAGTGGCCTTTCCTTTGGGGAGATTTCAGCGAGGGTCTTTTGTGTTACGAGCTGCTCCAGCAAAAAAAGAAAAAAGAACTGCTTAAAGCCAGCCTTCTGCTTCCTAAACATGGATTTAATACCCTCATTAATGATATATGACAGGAGAGATCAATGCAGACTGCAAGTTAGAGCCCTGGGTCTGAGAGTGTGTGAGAGCACACACTTTTGTGTGTGTGAGTGCAAGAGTTGTACACTTCTTTTAATGGCTACAGTACATGCTGTTGAACATCATATAGACTCAACTGCTTCTGGATACCTTAATACTCATCCAGAGGCTGGGTTAGATGACTACAGAGGAGGCTACTTAAACAATTACACAAACAATTCATATAAATACATGTTCATAGTTACTTTTATCACTTCAAATTTTATGTAAATATATGATTTAAGCAACCCATCTGTGAAATATTATATAAACATCTATTTCTTTTTACCCAAGAGGATATTTGCTTTACTGTAGAGTCGGCTGTTTGAAAGTATTATATGCACAACTCCACACCAACCGTGTATTTTATTTATTTTTTCCATAGAATATAAAGTTCACAGTGAGCACACTGCCAGAGAAAACCAAGTCATTTTCACCACTGGAACTGAATCTCTGTTTACAGTGCATCAAGGTTAAAGTATGTGTTTTAAAAGATAAAACTGAAGTGCCATCTACTTGACCCTGCAACACTCTATTTGAAGAGATCCATAGCTGAGGTGATAGCATGTAATAAAGCTCCAAGATCAAAGTTTGAATTTGATTTCCAGCCAACATGGTCTGGTGAGCAGAGCCCAACAAGCACATCCAACAGCCATGGCAACCATTCAGTGCTTTATTTTCTTATTAGATTGCTCTCCCAGAATTCCATTTTTATCCACACAGATCTGGCCAGTGAATCACCATTAAAGGGCCCATCAAGCTGTCAGGCCATCCGGAGTGCAGGTGCAGCAGGGCCGCTGCACTGTAAACAAGCAGCACAGGCCCCTGAATAATGGAAGCCCAGACTGTTTTATGTTGTTCAAGGGGACTTAAAGAGATCCATCTCCTGCTGCTTTTCACCAAGTTTGCTTCACAACTCCTGGCTGAGCTGCTCGAATGTTACGGCCTCATATGAACAGGGAGGGAGAGTTCAGGAGAAGAAAGGTTGGATGTGAACAAGAAAGGTAGGGGGGAATGGAAATTTTTCATTGCGTTCTCAGACAATCACTACCTGTGAGCCTGTGCCAAAGAGCTTTGTTTCTGGAAAGGGCTCTAAATGGGGCATTTTATGCTCGGCTGAGCACTGACACTAAAAAGCGGAATCTTCTTCATATCTGACAGATTTTCCTTCATTATCTTTCTTCTGTAATTTCTAGAAGGGTTGCAGCTCTTTGTAAAGCACTGAAATGTCTGACTTAACTATTTGAGACACCAGACAATTGCCCGTTGGTCCTTTTTCCCTCAAGGTCAGAGAGAGAATGGAAGTGCCCAGGAAAAACAAATGCAGACCATAGTGTAGTTGTCACACGCTCCACTAACACATGTTAAGGTTGGCTCTTCTTTTATTTTCCAGTAAATCACTCTGAAGAAGTGCTCATACATAAATATGTCTTAAATAAACTGTGGTAAGAGTTGTATTTGATGCTTGGACTTTTCCAATATCAACTCTGTCTTATTGTATGCTTAAGATGGTCTATGTTTTTAGAAGTGGTCTTAAATGGTTTTTCAAAGCCTCATTTAGAAGATGATCCTTTTCACTAGTTGATAAAAATATCATCCAAATTAGCACCTGAAAGTTTAAGCATTCTTCATACAAGATGGTTATTAATTAACTAGAGTGAAAATATGTGAAAATCTGTCCAATCCTCAAGTGGAAAATGTGAGCTAGCAAATGTGTGCTAGACATAGCTCAGTGGGGTAGTTAACACCTTAGTGCCCTGTCTTTAAGGGTGTCTGGTTGTCATTAGGGGTAATGGGCAACAGTACAGGCAGGTGGGGTTCAGCCCTTTAGGTTCGCTGACAGTTTTGCAAAACTGTAAAAGAAATTATCATAGTGGAATGAAAACAGCACTCAGCGGGTCTGTCAGGGAAGAGAGACAAGCTAAAACAGATGATGCACATCCCGGTGACTTCCCCATCTTTTTAGTGCCCCACTGCACATGCAGCTGTAAAGAGCTTTGGATCGCCACATCTGGCTGGTCTTACCTCAAGGCTGAAGCTTGGGGCCTGGGGGGACAGAGAGTTGAGACTAAGGGAAACCTGTCAGAACAGACCAAACGAAAGCTGCCTGGCTACTGACAGGACAGGCTAAACGTGCAGACCCTGTGACATGGTTTCTGTGCCACTGTTTAGTCCCCTTCAGCTTTTAAGAATGACACCTCACAGGGATGAGAGAAGCTTTCATTTCACTGTGTACAATATGCAGTTTAGCTTCTGTTTACAGTGGCTGAGGGGTGTGATTTGTTGATGTATCTGAGATATCCTGAAGGGAGTGCACAATACACACTGCTCTCACATTAATGGTGATGTAAGATTTTTCTTACATTTTACAGAAACACATTAATTCCAGAGATACACTCTGATTTTATTTGAAAACATGTCATAATTAATATTTTTTTTTTTTAAAAAAGAGCCTGAAAGGGGCAGCCATACAGGTAGATTATAATATGTAAAAATATATATTCAGAATCGCTTTTAATTTAATGAGTTTTAGGCTTTGATAATGCAGAGCGTGACACACTGTTGATATACCGTAAACAGTGTTGTTTTATGGCTAACCAACTGCTGAATTTTCCTTTGCTCTCTGTTGTGATTCAGGCTAGTGGCGTCTGGCATTGAAGGCTTTAGAGAAGAAGAGGCCCAAGCCAGAGAGGGCGTAGGGCAACACGGGGTGACTGAAGGACACCGTTTCAGGTCACATTGGGGCTCTTCCTGCTCTGCATGTTGCATGCCCCAGTGCTCTGGAGGCCAAAGCCTCATTACTGCACAGGGATCCAGGCGCAGAGCGTTTTCATTAGGGAGAGGGCCAAGATCATCCAGGAAGGTTCCGGCCCATTAATACATTTGAAACGGCGAATGAAAGGAGGAAGTTGTTGCAAGGGTTTGAGAGGGGGGCGCCGTGCAGTTATTTTGAAAGGGGAGAACTCTGTGTAACTACCATGAGAGCCTTGTTGAGTAAATACCCTGTGGATCATCTTAACTTCATCCTACTCTTTGTTTTATTCTCCTTTTCCTAAGATCTGCAGCCAATTTTCCTGTAATTTGGGATAAATTGTTTGTGAAATCCATGTCGATCCTTCCACTGGGAATCCATTCACAAAAGGTAGAGAGAAGAGGAGACTTAGCCGGCCAGATAACTGCGGGGAAAATGGGAACAATGTATGGAGAATCTAGTTAATGACATCATCTGCTTCCTCTTTCAGACCTTATGTACAGACAATCATGACATTACATAGAAACAGATTTTTTTCATTCACACTTGAAGCTGCTCGGAGTGATCAAAGTGATCATTCCTGTGAAACCATGAGATGACACTCGCAGATGTTTGTACAAAGCCATGGTATCATTTTAATAAACGTTTTGAAGTCTGGGGGTCAGTTCAAGCTTAAAAATGCAGGAACTGAAATTCCCAGGGTTTGTATTACTGAATGCTCAAGCATTTCACTGTACTGGAGTGACAAAACATCCACAGAAGCAGGTTGATTTAATTATAATGAAAGTTAACTGTTCATCTTCGTTCTCTTTGGTAAATCTGATATTTCCCCATGGTTTGCAGTACTCTAGGTGTTTACTATCAGTAACCACATGGCGCCTTTATTGATGGAGGAAAAAATTAAATCTCCTCAGGTCAGTATCCAAACTACTTAATATTTTATTCTGCATATGATTAGTATTGATTTTTCATCATCTCTTACTAATGGAGTCTAGTGGTGCAGTAAAAAGCTAAAATCTCATTTATTTTAATGTCTTTGGTTACAGTAACTAAAAGTACATCTCAATTCAAGCGCCTCAAAACCTGACGGTGGCATTGCAGAAGTCTGATTTCATGCCTCTGCCATTTTATTACTAAATGAAAGTAGAACAGCCCTCTGGAACTAAGAAAATTGCAGTGTTTATTATTCCTGCACTCATTGTTTTTATCTACTATGCCAACCTACAACATATACAACCCTGCATGCTGTACACTGACCATAGACGGCGACCCTGCCAATTACACAAAAGCTGGACTCGGCCCACCAAGCCACTGTAAAGTGAGCTGTTAAAGCCTGACGTGTGTTTTGTCATTGTAGCAGGACAGGGAAGAGGCTGATGGTAAGCACTGAGCTGCGTTTAGGGATTGGTGGGGGTAAAAAGGCTCTGTGACTTGGCAGCAAGGATTGCAGCTTGTGCCAGCACAGCTGTCCGGCAGGCGTCTCATTCAGAGCTGCTCCCAATGTGCAACTGACGACCAATCTATCACTACAGCAGCCGGGCACACAAGGACACAAAGGTGTGAGCCCAGCATGCAGTATTCACACAGTACAAGAGCTTTACACATCATAATCTTCCCTTGTAGACTTGCATCCCAATGATTTAGCATCTAGATGGGAAGCTAACAGAATAACTTAACATCTTTATGCTATTTTTGGGTCAGTTTTTAATTTACAGAGTAATCTTCTAGGGAATCTCCAACAACACATAAACTGTAACCCTCTCAGTCAAAATGGAGCATAATTACTCAACCCTTCAATTCAGTCAACTGTTAATAACTCATTGATCACCAGGCTTTTCAACCCTTTATATGAAAGAAAGACAATGATGAGAGAGATTTTTATGAACATGTGTTTCTCTCATGTGCCAGGTTTTTGTTTACACTTTCATTAAATCTCAACTATATTATCTGATGCCTCCATCCTGAGTCCAATCTCGTGGTTAGGTTTTAATCTCCTGACGCACTCAGCTCACTCGCCCCGCTGTCCTGTGCCACACAGGGAATCGGAGAGGGGTTATATTACAGCACATGAATCAAGGCAAAATGAAATGCACTCCAGACGCTTTCAGATGGTTTTAATTTATGGCAGAGGCTTGCGGATACAAAAAATGCATTAAATGTAATTTGATCACTTTATTCGATGCTGAATTTATGAGCAATCGGACTCTTTCAGTGTCTATCTTGAAAATAGACACTGTGATACATTACAGATTTTTAGGGTTAAACTATGTTGATAGCGATATCCACTGTGGTATTTTTTATAATAATTTGTATACTGCATAATCTACAATTAAAAGTATAGCAAGAAAAATATTGTATAAATCTAGTTCCAGCTTTGTTCGAAACCTAATACTGTGTTTGATTTGAAAAGTCTCATATACAATAAAACCAGTTCATGCTAATTACCAGTCACAGGAGTGAGTTTAATATATCCACCACCAGTTGTAGCAAAGATGGACATGTGACCTTTGTTCCATTGATGTCTCATTTGCAGAATCTTCATCTCTTGTTCTGTGTCCTCTGCGATCAATTCAATTTATAAGCTGGATATCTGTCATTAGACTAAATCCATTATGGTCATCCAACCCAGCAGGGCATTTGGCTTGTGCATTATGAGGTCCACAGGCATTTACAGTGAAGTGAGGAGACGCATCAAGTTTTAATGCTCAAAGCCACAGAAACCAATGAGGGATTTGTTTGACTCATTACTTGGTATTAATGCCTTGTGGCAAAAGAGAAGTGCAAAATGCTGTCGAACAAATATGGTTTTTCTTCAAAACACAAGTGATTTGTGGTTGTTTTTAATCTTTTGCTCTGTTGAGCAGATAATGCATGGCCACAAGCAAGAACATTCGCATTCAGTCACCATTTGTTCCGATGTTTGTCTCTGTGTGTGTGTGTGTCTGTGTGTGGATGCAAACACTTAGGAAGTGCGTCCATCAGCAGTTTCGGGTACATGGCGAAAAACAAAACGGCCTCTTCCTTCCTTCAACTTTCACCCTTAACTTCAACTAGTGACACCTGCTTAGTGAGGATGTTTCACTGAGTGCAAACATATCGCTCTTAAATGTGAGCTACTTTATTTGGAAATATGCGGGATGTGTGGTTTCATGACATTTGACTACCACTTCACAAAAAACTCTCATTATCTTCATTGGATGAATAGCCAATATACTAGTAGTGTACTTTAGTTTATCATTATTTTAATTACATTTTTAGAGTTTGAAAAAAAATGGATGAGATTATGTCTAGATATAGATCTACTATGTGCTTTTTGATTTACATATGTGAAATGCTAACTGCTAGCTACCAGTGCTAATAAAATATAGATGATAGATAAATAAAGAAACATTTGAAGCAAAACACTTAAATACTAAAGCTGACTAAATATATGCTAACACCTCTTGCAGTGGTTAAATGATTGCCATGTCTTAAAATATAAATAAATAAAATAAATAAATGTAAACAATTTATTAATAAAAATACAGGATTGCCAGGTCTCAAACTATTTAGGACTTTTTTGCATGTAATTTTAAACACATTTTTAAGATGTGGCAGTTCTCTTGCAGCCCTTAACCTCATAACAAGCATATATGTTGTTCCTGTGTTCATCAGCCACTTTATCCACTGTGCTTTCTATATTTAAATGGGAGATTTATTGAGACGTGTGTGGTTTTCATGCACAGTCAACTCGACAATAAATCTTTAGGCTTTGACCAAATTAACGCCAAACAGGCTTCAAACACAAAGATTAGTTTTGGCATTGGAATGCATCTTCGCATGTATCTATTTTGCTGCTTTACATGCAAATATGAAGCATTCAGTCTGAGGTTTGGACAAACCTTCTAAATGTAAATGAATAGGTAAAAATGTCCGCTGGTGATCAGAACATCATGGCAGATACCAGATGTTTACTTACGAAAATAACACGTCTGATCTTTCTTAGTTTATTGTGGAACATAAACTTTACTTTAACTAACATATTTTTAAAGTGTTGAGTTTTTATAGTTGACACCACAGTGGAAAAATGCATATCTGAACATCTTTGTGCAAAGATGACACACAGGGATGGAAAATAAAGCCCAATGATGATGAAACAATTATGAGGGATGTCTGCAATAAAGCTTTTCATTCGGTTGTGTCTCCAGCTGCACAGCACCTATCTGAGGGTAATTGCTACAATTGTACACTCAAAGTGGGATTATAAAAGGCCTGTGTTGATGTAAACACAATCCTTAGCTAACAGCAGAACCGTGGCAAAATCACAGGCAGCAGTGTTTTGACAAGCGTTTGATGAGTGTCCGCACACTTGTGTGCTCATTTACAGTTAGATAAGCTAACTCCTACCCAAAATCCCTTTCGGGGCCTGCCACCCCAGCTTTCTGTCTGCTTGACTGCTCACATACGCTCTTCTTTTAATGTCAATTTCTGAGTGCAGTTTTGCAAACTTTCCTTAGTTAAACAAAGAGAGACTACTACTGTATTCCATTTCTTTGCTTTCTCCATCGCAAGTGTTGAAATAGTTACAAGGACTTGGCTGCGGGTTCTAAAGTGTGGGGGGGGAAAAAAGACACTTTTGGATCTTGAAGAAATTATTCACGGCTGTAGTTCAGAGGAGTGCTCATATCACGGGCTGTGACAAGTGTGCAGCTCTAAGCACGCCCCTGCCAGCCTGGAGCTCGAGCCGCGTGCTTTCCATAGACACCATTAAGGCTCTGAACTGGGAGAATGGCACGTCAGACGACGAACAGAGGAACCATGGTAGCATTTCTGAGATTTGGCAGCAGTGAAGTTTGTTTTGAAGGCTCGGCGAAGTGATCTCAAATTTTGGTTTTGCTTTTTGCTCGGAAAATCATGTCAAGAGCTTTTGAATACTATTCTCCCATTTATAGCTGAGTGAGCAAATAAATGCTTTTGATGTTTGTTACTTGTTTTGCACCAATATTACGACAGTCACCTTTGGAGCCATATTTGTTTTATGTTTTTTCAGTAATAATCCAAGTCATAAACCAGTGTGCGCTTTCATTTGACAAGTTAAACTAATTTTATAAAGGAAATGGAGAGACATAAACAAAATTTCTTTCAAAAGACACCATAATCTTTTGTGTATAATTGCCTTGTCTTCTGTTGTGAGGTCTAGACAAGAAAGGTTTATGCATTCAGAGAAGACAACAAAGGAGCTTTGCTTTAGGCCGAGCACAAGGACAATGACATGTCACCCTTATACGCACACATCAGAGAAAGTGATGGAACTGGGGCCATCCCAGACGACCATAACGACCCACCACTTCCCTCTTATGCATGTATTGGGATATGTGTGCCTTTGTACCTTTGGTCTATTATCTGTCTCCCACTAGGCCTCCAGCTATCCAGATGAGCCGGGGAGCTGAAGTTGTGCGAGACTGCAAACCTAGTGTTGTCTGATGGGTAGAAAAAGGGTTCAAACAAACCAAGCCTGTGAATTATGGAGTAAAGCTTGCTCAGAGCATTCTGTAAATTAGCCTGGTTACATATGCAAAGTCCTCATCGTGCCCAGAGGTCATGCAACAACCTAAAGACAATTGTGATATCACTCAGATGTGCTTTTTTTTGGGGGGGGGCTTGGACAAGAGACTTAGCACAGATGCTTAAGCAAAAACAGCTTTGATTTATTTATGTTTTTGGTGATACTTCCACCAATGCATTGCAGAGAATTCTTCAAAAGCATTTTCTTCTGCAATCTATATGCTTCAACTCGTCAAAACTCAGACTCACCTTTATCACTAAATAAGAGGGAACGGCTGCTGCTTCTTGACAGGTTATTATTGATCCTTTTCAGTGTGTTGTTGAAGCTGGATCTGGCAAATTGCAAGGTTGATCTTAGCATGCTGTCCATCTATCCAGGAACTGAATGGCAGGTCACCAGCTGACCAGTCAAACTGCTATCATAAAGGGCAATTCAGTTTTGACAGGGACAGCATTAGAGCAGAGCAGCCAGGGTCAAAGCTAACAAGTCTGTCAGATCTGTAACAAAACTCTGAAATCGTGTCCACCCCCAACTGCTTCCTCTGAAAAGCTTTAATGACAGGTAAATTTTTCAAATCAATATATGGTTGTAAATAAAATTATATTCTATTCTGACCTACAGCTTTCAGTGTACATCATATTAAATATTGCAGCACTACAAGGTGTAAATTTGACGTCATGAGTTTGAAAACAACTGTTATTCTGCACATTATATTAAGAAACAAAGCTGTTAGAGTTTGGCTTAAATAAGGCCTTTCAAACAGAAGTCATACTCCTTACGGTAAATATTTATGATACGCATGATGTTCATGAGTGTGTGAGAGATACACACAATGAGCTGCAACTCTGGAATGCTTGAGAGTTGAGAGGCATGATTAAAAAAACAGTCCACAGACTTTGCTCCAGAATTTTTGTGAAAATGTTTCTAAGAGTTCCCACAAATAATGTCTCGAAGAACAGATGTAGAGAATCAGCGGGCAGTCATGCAAACTGTCACTTAGAAGTTTCCAGAGGCTCAGCCTGACATGTACAAGGCAATGCTTTGCTTCACCTCAACTAGAATGAAGGGACTTTGTTTATCCCTCTAACTTTGTGAAAGGGGTAGGGACATTAAAACTTTTTTATTCTATAAAGTTGGAGCTCCTTTACACTCATAGCTCTGGCACATCATTTGCTGTTTAATCAAAGTTATAAAAAACACTTTCTCTTTTTGTTTTTCTATATGTAGCCCATAATCTGTCATATAAGGCTATCAAAATAATGCTTTTATTTTTTTAATAACAAAGGCTTTAATTTTTTTTAATGTTTTTTTTTATCTGTCTCACAATAACAGTTAGTTTTGCTGCATTTTCCCGAATAATACATGTAATCAAAGCTATTGCTGCCAGAACTGAAAGTACAGAAACATCACAAAAATGGTACTACCATAACCTTCACAGAGAGTATTGTACCTGTAGAAAGTGTATGACAAACACATGAAACAGTAAATAACCTTAAATTAGGTGACATAAACGTTGCTGGAGTGGTACAAGGTTTTTCTGCAGTCATGCATGTATGTGTGACCTATTGTTTATGAGAAGCACTCATCAGAAAGCAGATTTCAGACAAGCTGCCCAAGCAGAATCTGATGAACCTGCAAACTTACAAACCTTGAAATTCAGATCTGAGGCTTGCTGAGGAGCGATGACAGCTGTCATAGCTCTGTGATAAAGTCAAACAAAAGAGGGGGAGAGAAAAAAAAGAGGAGAAGCAACTTCAACACTTTTGTGCTGAAGACACAAGAGGATTTTTTTTTTGGGTGGAGTGGGTGGGCGGGGTGGTGGTGGATAAGTGTGTTGAATTCTGCTACTCAGCATAAAATGTGTTGGTTTGAAAAATAAATAACGGCAGTGACTGACCACATGAAACGGTGCTGCGCTGCAGGGGATTCTGCTTCTTTTGTTTAGATGCTAATATGCTGCTGTGATAGCAATATGGAATGAAGGGTCCTCCTCTGCCTTTGATACATATTATCCCTCTGCTTTTCTAGTCCCCCCCCTCTCCCCCCCCTAGCCTGGCACAACAAGCATAGTATCCCTTAGAGAGCAAATGAGGCCCTTTTGTTGCAGGCTGACCGGCAGGCATCGCGTAGCTATTATCATAAGAATATGTATAATATCTAACATTGTTACATTCTTCTTTCCTGTACATAAAATAATGTTTTTTTTTATTTTAGCTTTGTTTTGTGTACATTATTTTTACTTTAAATTAATAGTAATAGTCTATAAGTATAATATAATAGTCAAAAGTACAAAAAGGGAAGTTTTAGATGGATAAAGAGTCTTTCTATGTAAACTATTCATATTTATTGTACTACTAAGATTGTTTGCATGAATTTATCTGCTGGATAGCTTTAGACTCATATCTGATCTGGTTGTGTCTTAAAAGTAGTCACAGGGACTTACCGTTGGATCATTTTGCTAATGGTGCTATGCAGAGGGTGTGTGGGCAAACTTCAGGCAGGATATGGACAGGAGGGGATCAGAATGAAAAATGGAGACGCAGATTTTGTCTGGGAAAAAGGAAAACACCAAACTAAGAGCAAGGACCTCCTCAGGTTTCATTTTAATAGCAGAGGGCCATTTTTCTCCCTTTACGCAAAGAACACGCCTGGCCATTAGGGCCTCCAGGTTGAATGTGTCAACCTCTTGCTATTAAAACCACAATTTGCACTGTCAGCTCCTATGAGCCAAATCTATGACCACACTACAACCCTTCCCTCCTTCAGCACAACTCAGACCCCTTTTTTTCTTTTTTGTAACAACTTTCAGGCCACAATAACCATCATCAGTTAAAGGCAGTGGGTCCATTACACTTCCCCTGTTCACACAGCCTGCATTAAGCTAATATTATCTATTCCCAGAGTGGCCCAGCCCTTCACACACCCCATCAATTATTAATCTCCCTGCGCACAGCTAATGTTTGGTTTGAATTATTTAAAGCTATCTTCATTTATCAATAAACATAAATGTTAAACAAAGAATGCTGATGAGCACTATAAAAAAGTTTATGAGATTATTTCGATGGGAGGTGATTTATGGATATCATATTCAACGGTAATGTTTCAAAGAAAGGGAAGATTATTTAGAGACAGGCAGAGGCAGAGATGGAAAGCACACCAGAGATGGTCATTCTGTTTACAGTCAATAATGTCAGCACTTTAGCAGTCAAAAGGAAAACACCATGTTCAAAAGTGGGCCTCAGTTTTTTCTCTCTTGTTTCCATAAATGGATTCTTTTATAGAATTAGTGAATCCAAATCCGAGTCCCAGATATTTGTTCTTGTTGAAAGCTCTCACATATTAGTCTGGTCCTCCCCAGGGTGCCATTACAGTTCAATACCCCTGCAGTGAGAACAAAATGAATCAGTCTCTGGAATGTCCAACCTGTTAAAAGGAGAAATGAGCAGACATGAACACAACCCGTCTGTTGGTTTTGTTGCTCTGAAAGAGGGCCTATCCCGCCACAGCCTTTTGACTAATGAGGGAAAATAGGCAAAAATCACAATTCTCCTTAAGCAAACACATTTGGGTATTATGGACGACCTGTGAGGTAGAGATAATGCAGGACCTGAAGAGAGAAAGAGAGCTCAGCTTGAGTCTGGCGTTCAGATATCATTAACAAATTCATGTTATAGACAAATTCTGGAGAATTCTGTAACATTCCCTCTTATAAAGATAGAAATTATATGAGACAAAGAAGGCCTGGTAAATGTATGCTCATGGAGGATGTGAGCAATGTAGGTGGGCTTGGTTCACCTCCAAAACACCAAACACTTGCACATTCAATCCACCTGTTTTTATTTAAAAAATTTGAATCAACAGATTACGTTTCCCGGAGCACAAAGAATGACAGTCTGCAATCACAGAGATACCAGCTAGAGCCATTCATTGTGACCCCTAAGGGTATGTTTTTACATATGGTTTTAGATCACTCACAGCATTTTACCTCCATCATCACGATCCAAATTTGATGCCCTCTTTGCAGTAGCTCACCACACCACCTAAATCCCCACCCTCCCCACCTCCACACTGTTGTCTCCTGTGTTGGGTAAACAAGGCGGAACCCTCGTCAGCGTGGTTAAGCTGGTGGCTCATGACAGAACGCTGAATGAGTGATTTAAGGTTTCAAGTGAGCAGCTTTCACAGTTAATTAACCTGCTGATGGCTGTGCATGTGTGGTAAGGAGCGAGGGATTCATGGGAGAAAGCCCTCTTCATATGCTTTGCCATTTCAAGTTACGACAGCCGCGCACATTACTGTGACACTGGGGCTAAAGTCCTCCAGCGGAGCAATCATTCATTTGTGTCGGTGGAAGCTGCTGGTTCTGCAAGTTTAGCCTTTACGTCTCACTTCACCTTCAAATATGAGATTATGTTACAATGCACGGGAAAGGCTCTTTCAACATCTAGTTTTCAGGGGTTTAGACAGAGGTAGAATTAGTCAAATCTACAGCATGTGGTTTTTAGGTGTGTGAGTGATGGACAGCTTGCTGAAATCTGAATACATAACAAGTTAAATACTATACATAACAAGCATAAATGAGGAAATGACCTCATTTATTTTACCATAGAGTCTGACGCATGAGGGAAAAAAACTATTTCAAGATGACTTGCTACTGCTGAGATGGGTAAATACCACTATGAGTGGGTAAATACTACATCGCCACTGTGAAATAAGCAGGAAATCAGCTGCATTTATTTCTGAGCTAATCCCTCATTCTGTACATTTGCCACTGAAATTGGAAGGCCAGGGACTTTGAGGTTAGATTTGCACCCATTGCAGCTGAAAATAAATACTCTCACTTTGAACGTGGAACATTAACAGTCATCAGTGTTTTCACACTCTTCCCTGGGATTTTTAGAAATTTGATCCCTGCCATGCTGAAAGCCAGGTCTTCACCTGTTGGGAGATCACCCACAGCTCACCGGGGTCAATGTGTGTTTTCTTCTGGTTTGCCACCCAGGCAGCAGTGCATTTGTGTTAGAGGAATCATATGTGTGATTCATGCCTTGATAATTGCAGTTTATGTGCTCTTATTATTAGCAGCTGTCTATTCAGACAGGCGCTATGGAGATGTGCCCTAACATGAAGTCGTGCTTTTCTTCTTTCTTGAGGTAATGTTTTGTTTACCTGGGAAATAACTTATATACCATAATTCTGTTTTTATAACCAGGACCTGCAAACTTTTCCTCAAAACATAAACATTCACAATTTATCTTAGTGTGAATGGATACTGACAATCTGCATGGAGTAATTGTTCTCCATATTTCCATCTGTGTAGCAGTAATGTAAAACTATGGCTAATTTGCATCATCCTCGAGGCTGTGCAGCAAAACAATTTTTAAATCAGGGTGAAAGCTCTGACAAAACCAAATAAGAACATGTAAGCCATTATTAACTTTTAGCCTTATTTTAACTATTCTCTTCAGAACAATAATTTTCTTCTCGTGAATGTAGCTCCAGGTTGTTAGAGATGGGTCTTTGATGAGTTCATGGATGTTCCCTCTGTAAATTGCACTATCATAGATGGCATTGATATGGAATGTAGGGTAATTGGAGGAGCATAATAGCTATTTTGTATTTAAATGAATTGCTTCAAAGAATAAATGAACAGATTAAACAAAAAGAGAAGATATTTAAATAGCAAGCAGATATTTACGGCCATATAATATATTGATTGTGTTCCCAGGAACATGGGATATATAAGTATATCTGTATAGTTCAATAGCATAATCTGCTTATTAGACTGTCTGCATATAAAGGTTTATTCACAAATTGAGTAGAAGAAAATAAAAAATAGAAACTGCACCTCTGATCTATAGGACTGTGATGCAGACCTCTTGTAAAGGACTCTCAGATGCATTTAGGACATGCATGAAAATAAAACAATGGTGAATGTATCACCAGAAAAGATAAATCTATGTCATTAATCCCTTATTCTCCCAGGCTGTGAGGCACATTACGAGAACATGCGGAAGCAGTACTGTATGCTTGGATCTTTCACACAGATAGGCATAAGGTGGGGCTGGGGTGGAAGTGGGGAGAGACTGTAGTGTCAATCTGTGCATCATTAGACAGTGCAGTGACGGCAAGAGGAAGAGAAGGATTACAGAGATGTGGAATTCACAGCTAAATGATCAATGATGTCTTGTCATTATAAAGAAGGCTGCATACCCTCTTTATTGAAGGAGCAAAGTGAAATTGGTTTATTTCCTTCCAACATATGCAGTGTAACAGTATGAATGAGTGCAGGAACTGCAAAAGGAACTTATATATGTCCAAACTTACACCATATATTGACAGAGTTGAAACAGCCTTTTCTAACCCACTATACTGTTGAACCTGTACAGCACAATATGTTCAAATCACCACCAGTAAATTCAATTGATTTTGGTCAAAAATGACATTGATTTTTACCCATCTAAAATGGCCAGGGAGTCCATAAAACAGATAAAGAGGCCATAACCATTTTACCAGCCTGTAGAATTCTGCAGAAAGATTTAATGGGTCATGAAAGCCTGATGGTTAAAAACGAAGCCTCCAAAAGGCCAACAAAAAGTACTAAGAGAGCAACATTTTAGAAAGCTCTACCTATATGTTAGCTTAAAGGTGACAGTTTTAAATCCAACTTCATGAAGAAAAAATGTAGATATGTCTTTGGTTAAGAAATAAGTGATTCTGGCAAAAGAAAATGGGAAAAAAATCATACTTTTTAATCTAATCTTAAAGGTTACAAATGGTAACACATTTAACACATTCACTAATATCATGTATAGATGTATAGATCAAAATCTTAATAAGATATATTGCTTTGAGGCTGGTTGATATATCATATACCTGACATTAATGGGTTTTCTATTGATATGAGCCATAACTCAACATGCCCTTTATTTAATTCATTAGTTTAAATAGTAAAATTATGTTTCAAAACTCACACTGTTAAGCTCTAGTTTGCATAGTCTCTGCAGAATATCAACTCATCTAAGCAATCACCTTTTTTCTTGCATGGTTTTAAATGATATTGTATTTTTGTATAAGCAATAATAGTCATGGATTACATGGATTTTCTCTGTCTGCACTGAAAGCAGTCACTAAAGTCACATTTGTTGTATATAT
>JBAMHV010000021.1:12281070-12296273 GCA_037177535.1 Pseudomugil gertrudae | reverse complement strand
TATACATGCTGGCAACATAGGCATTGTGAATGCTATTGATGAATTTCCTTTAACTTTCTTGAACATGTTGCTAACTTTCCAATTGATGGAGAATATGTTGTTTGCTGTGAGCAAAACAAGTCAACATGAAGCATTGCTTGTTATGTTGACAGATAACAAACTATTATTAATTTATTTCTTACTTTTCCCAAGTATGGACCAAAAGCTGAAAAAGACAGGGTCTGGGGGGGAGCTAGGTGGTTGGAGTCGGGGGTGGTTAACCTGGATTTCAGTTTTGTCAGCCTTTTATTTCACTTGTCAGAATGCTAACTGACTTACAAGTGTTTGTTTGCCCCTCCATCATCTTCAGCTGCATGGGTTATGGCAGACTCTGAATCAAAAATGGAAAGAGTGGAGATTGTCAAGACCCCCACGTATAGCTACACTTGATGTGAGATTGTAGGATTCTGAGGAATCGGGCATGTTCTCCTTGTCTTCCTCCTCCTGAGACTTAATTTACTTCTATAAAGAAGAAGGGGAAAGAAAATGTGATGGGTCAAGTTGGAGCGTCGAAGATGGGTATCAAAACACCTGTCCATCTAAGGAAAGATGAGATGTTCAACCCCAAACAGAAAGCCACAAAACTATGATTTTGTATGCAGTCTGCTAAATCATTAAATAATTATTCTTTTTTATTGGAACATGTTTTGTCATTTGTCTAGGTCATCCATATTTAGCAGGAAATAACATATACTCCAATGAAATATGTCAAATGTAATCCTGTTAGAAAGTTACTCTGTTTGGAAAAACACAGGACGAATGGAAAATATATCATTATCACATAAACACTTAAAACATATCTTTTAAAAACTACATCTGTCTTTTTTCTTTACTGATTTAAAACTATAACCCTTTTTTATCTATATAGATTTTCCTGCTAAACCAAATCCACATAATCCCATCAGATTATAACTCTCAGAACCACAAAGATAAATATGTCTTCCTGCGGGCTGGGCTTTGAGGTCTGTGAGGCTGACGAGTTTTGGGGATACATAAAATATTTTGTCTTTATTCTGCTGATTTAGAAGGAAGTGGTTAGATCTTTGCTGTGTAAGCCACTGAAGATTAAATGATAGATTTATTGAAAACAGAAGACAGCTCAACTGAACACATGTGGCTAGTGATAAAACAAGGTTGTAATTTTGAGTTAAATTGACAACAAATTGTCAACATAATCAGATCCGTTTCAAATGAAGATCCTTTAAAAAAAAACAGAATCAGCAACTGATCAGTTTCCAGTGGGGGTTAGCAATAAATCAATCATACACATTCTGTGCTAGAACATGTGAACTGCTTGTTCTATTCCTTCATTTCACAATAATTCAAAAGAACATATTAAACTCATCCATTAGTCTTCTCCATTCATGTGTTATTTACATCTAAAATACCAACAATTCAAATGTGATGCACATATTTAAATTCAGTTACCTGCCATTTATTGAGTAGATTAAATTAGTCTGACCCCACTATTATGTTGGACATGCAACATAATAGTTGTGAAGCACTGCATTGTGGGGTGTCTAACCATAGAAGTAATGTCTATGAATAGTAGTCACTTTTCATGGTGCTTACAAAAGATACATGGAAAGTAGTATGAAGTCATGCGAGGGCAATGCAGTGTCAAAACACCACCAATTTGACATGACATCTGAAAACCCACCTCCCAGAATTTGATCATCTAAACCTTCAGAAAAAAATATATTTGTATCAATAAATATTGTTATCGACCATTACTACAGTATTAATGTTGGATATCAAAATCTTCATAACCCTACAATAAGGTTATCAATGTGTGCATCATATCAGCTGTGACAGGGTCCAGCAGTCCAAACATGAATTAAATTCAGCAGGTAATAAAAAAATGGATGTCCATGTTATAATATTAAAAGTGTGGCTTTATGAGATTCTTTTTATTTTTACTGGTTACTTACTTTTACTAGTTAGAGTATAACCCAGGACTGACTCATTAGTTGTGTTTTTATGCCATTGCTGCTTATTAGAAATAACTATTTTTTGAAAAACAATTTATTACATTAATACATAGACAATCGAAAAGCACAGACATACTTTTAATGATTAATGTATATGAACTGTACAGATAGAAGATAAAACGGGAGCTGTTGACCATGATATGACCACTGATAGAAATGAGGACTGCCTGGGGGGTGGAGTCCATGTCTCTCTCTCTCTGTCAGACAGTAAGGAAACCTGTGCAAGGGAACTTTAGAATGAGGCTTTGTCTTGGTCGACTCTTTTCTAGCTTCCCTGTCATCCTTTGATCATGGCAGGCTTCGTTCTCTCTTCCACTCTTTCTGTCTTGCCTCATGGGTTTGAAGGGCGAGAAGACGCATTCATGACTGTGCCAGGATAAAGACAAAAGTATCCCCCTCATATCATCCGTATTCTCCCGCAGGGCCATTCTTACCCTCCCCTCCGAGAACCTCTCCTCCTCAAGATCCCCAGTTAGGTGACAGCAGGTAAGAGAATACTTCTGGTTATTCCTTGGTACAAGATAAGACTTCTCCAACATGGGCCCACATAAGTCCTCCATGGACTGTCATTTTTACTCTTACCAGTACAGGCATCAGCACCTGTGGATGGCATGCAAGTCCGAAATCCATTATCACTCTGAATTATCCAAATGCTTGGCCAATTTGATTTTATCCATATCAAATGGGTCTATGAATCTGCATTTTTTTACATCACTGCATCTTTTCATTCTTTTTTTTAGGTTGTGTATTGATCTTTGCATTATCCCACTTATGTTCATACATCTTTCCTGCTCATGTCTTTTCCTCCTGACTCTCTTTGAAGCCTTGGTCCAGACACAGGAAGTGTCAGCGCTCTGCAATGCATTTGGTGCTGCTGGTCCTAGCTTTAAATGCCCCCAAACTCCGTCAATAATATCGATGTACTCCACAGGCATTTTTGAGTGATCCTGCTGTCACAGGGACATAATGACAGGCAGTGGAGGCCTGATTGGATCTGCACTACACTGAGGTTGGCCGGCGCATAGCCAAGCATTGATAAAGTGTCACAGACTTCAGTGCTTTGATTAGCCCTTCGACTAATGCCATGCTAAGCAGAAACATTACTCTGCCCCGCTAGCTATACAGCTAGAGGAGGGGAGGGCTCACTGAGGGAAAGAGAGAAAATATACTCTACAGGGAAATTAACCAATGTGGATGAAATGGTGTACCAAGGAAATTCTTGGATAAATTAACAACGCAATTACATTACATGACACACTGCAAGATGGATGGGGAAAACTTGGCTGGTATTATGTTCTGTTTTCCAAATTGCAATTTATTTGAGGACTCTAATGGATGCCGTATTAAAACATCTTGGGCTGCGGTCAGATTTCATTGCATGTCACCCAGTTGTGATTGATGACCCTCTCTTCCACGCCCCTCGACCCCCTCACCCACCCGCGTCCTCTCCTGCAACCCTTTACTTTCATGTTCCCCTCCATGCTGCATTCTCTGCACATTTACTGGGAGTTTTAAACATAAGCAGCAGATCCAGGAGTATTTGATTGATTTTCTTATCACTTAATTTCCTTGTTTGCTCCTGCAATGAGGTGATAAATTCTGCACTGCTCGCATACTGAGAGCCGTAGTCCATTTCTTTTCTCAAGCCTTCCCTTGAAAATTCTATCAAATGCCATTTCCTGGAATCCCAACCTCTCATCATCTGTCCCTCTGATCTCTCTTTGCCTTTTCATGTGCTTTTGTTCCAGTTGCAATGATAGCTCCAGCTATTTTTGAAATGAAAATATAATCAAAAGTATTTTTATTGCTGTAACAAATGCATTAGTGCATAAGGAACATCTGGAACTCATCCACAGCAGGCTTGCTCAGTTATGGCAATATCATAGTGACTTTATTTTACCATTCATAATTACTTGAAAGGACAGGAGAAAACCATATGTTATCTGCTTTGAACTTTTTGAAACAGGGTTTACCCAGATTGACCTGAACGAACATGAGGCGATCCTTGATACATCCTTGATTCCCGCTTCAATTGTACATCTTCTTCTTTATTGGAGGGGGGCAGAGCCAAATGGGGAGGAACAGATTAAGCACATTAAAAGTGCATCTGCATGCACAACCCCTGGATGACATCACAGAGTGCTCCTCCAACCCAAAGACCCATAAACAGCTTTGTATTTTTTTTCCTGAGGTTTGTCTCAGATGTGAGCAAACGATAAATAATGAATGAGCTGCACTGACGGGACACATATTTCACTTAGCGGAAATGGTTTTAATGCAGTCGGCCTGTATTACACTCCCAATCACTGAAAAGAAAGGGAGCTGTAGAGGGGGAAAATGTTCAAACTAAGTTCAAAGAATGTTGAACAAAGAGTTTTGGTGTATTTCCAATTGCAAATGACCTAAGTTTTCAGCAAAACTCCTGAACATGTACATCACCTTCTGCAGCCTATGAAATTGAACACAGCATGTTATGCTTATTCAATAAAATTTATTGTGTAAATATCAGTTTTGAATTGATGTTATTCATGCAATACAATCTCAATGCAGCAAAGAAATACACGTTAAACTGAAAAAATGTGATTTCAACAAAATCATCTGTTAATGTTTTTTTACAAATCAGTTTCCATACCATCAAGTTGTATCATTCTATAAATAATGATTAATTTTTTTACTCTGTTGGGATGGAAGGACTACTCCATATGCAGTCACATAAATTTTAACTTTGTGGGCTTTAAATTCTGGTATGCAAGGCATCTGAGAATGGTACAATTTTATTCTAACTCAATATTTATTTACTTATTTCCTACTCTTTGTGGCTTTGAGGGAAATTTAGCATGACTTTCTCTTTTCCCAGGTCTCAACGGTTAAAAACAAAAGTGAGACTGAAGTTTCTCTTGGCCATCACATAGCTTTTAGAGGGTTTGTCTAAACAAAGTTTGGGGTTTGTAAATAGCAAAGCTTATCTTGCCATCAAGGACTCCAGATGGCGGCTGAGCCAGACCACCTGCTTTGGAAATGCCTTTGCAGTGAGGGTTGGGAAGGATTGTGCAGACCTCAATTCTCTTTCTTACTCTCAGTCATACATATGCACGCATCTTTATGGCTAACATTTCTGGAGCAAGGACAAGCACAAGCCCTCTGCTCATTGTCACCTTTGAGTCCTGCTCCAAAGGGACTTTCCATCTGCCTCCTTTCCTTCCTCTTATACTACCACCCCTACCCTCTCCACCGCCCCCCGTCATCTCCCCAGACATAGTCTGCAGAACAAATCGACGGACAGGGAGGGCTTTCCTTCAGGTTCAGATCTATCATGTAAAACGATGACATCTTTTGAAGAAACGAGGCAAAAGGGTGAAGAATGAAGAAGAGGTTTTACAAAAAATATATAAACAGAAGTGTTTTTGTATGATGGTCGCCATGGGCGCACAAAAAAACAGAAAAAGAGAGGGAAGGAAAGAGGACAAGAGAAAAATTGCTTACAATACAAATTCTTTGAATGACAGCCTGGAGACTCAAATCATGGAACACAAACTCTGTTTTTAGTGCCTGAATGCAAAAAAATACTTTGTCTTTCCTTGCTGCTTGTGTCAAGATACAAGTGAATTTATCTTTATTCTTTGTTTCTCGAGGCTCGAACCAGCAACCTTCTAGCTGTGAGGCCACAGTGCTAACCAACTGCACCACCGTGCAGCCCTTATTTTATTTTGAATCATTTTAAATACTTTATAGTGCAAAACCTTGTTACATAGCTGAACAGTCATCCATCCATCCATTTTCAACCGTTTTATCCCAGAGCGGGGTCGCGGGGGGGCTGGAGCCTATCCCAGCTGCCTACGGGCGAAAGGCGGGGTACACCCTGGACAGGTCGCCAGTCCATCCAGGGCTGAACAGTCAATATGAAGAAAATATCTGGTTTACTAAGAAACAAACCAACATATATTTCAGCTCCTTGTTGGTTGTCTTTAAGAGAAAACTATGTCAATACCATATCACCCAATTGTCTGTTTTGACACTTGACTTTGATCGATAGAGTTTCCGTATTGTGGTTTAACACATGCTCCTTTCTCCCCAACCCTTTAAGAGGTCATGAAAAGCACCACTGTACATCAAAACAACCAACATACTCCCTGTCCGATCATCCAACATGACACATGAGACAACACTGACCACAACAATGGTTCATCCTCTTTGATGGTAAAATGCCTGAGCTTTTATTTACATCAGGCCGACTCTATGCCTGTCTGACAGTTATGTGCGGCACTTTGAGAGCTTTGAAGTCGTTTTGGGGGGCACTGGTGGATTGTCCCACCCAGAGAGGCAGCCATGTTGGAATCACTTGTTCCAGGCACATGGACAGAATCAGATGCAGTGTTTGATCAGGGAGATATTTTTTACCTTAATAGCAGATTATGAGTGTTCTGCTGCACTGTGGGTTGTTGATTGGCCTGGTACAAAGAGTGATGCAGAGATATTTCAATTTGAAGGATTTTTGGTCTGTAACAAAAGAAGTGAGATAATCTGCAATGTCTTTGGCCTTGTTAGGGATAATAAACAGTTGTAAAGAATTGCAGAAAACATGCAGATAGTATTCCCAGATGCCTTCTTACTGAGTCATTTTTCATCAACATAACATAACCATAAAAAGGAGACTTTTTGCACTGCAATCTCATTATTTTGTCATATATCTGCATTTAAGTCAGCCTACATCTTCCACACTGACCCACCTATCCCCAAAGTGTTAATTAAAACTGAAAGGTTATCAAAGGTGGTGGCCAATAACAAGGCCACACATTACATTTAAGTTTCCTCTTAAAAAAAACACTCAATAATTCATGCTATCTGTGTCTACAAGGAAGCATAGCTTCTCTTCCCCCCAGGAAGCCTCAGACAAGGATCGTCTGTCCTCTGGATTCATTGTAAGTAAGTGTGGGCAACAATACATACCAAGCCAACCCCAGCCTCATAAATAAATATAGTGATTGTTAATGGGGTTTAAAATTACTTATCCTCTGCTACTCAGCCGACTGCTAGTGTGACCGCTCTGCCATACAAGCCCATGGATGCTACATGGCCCTTCAGATAGAATATCTGGCACCACTGATACCACAAAATGGCCACAATGCCTCCACTTCCACTGCATCCTTGTCATAGTTCTTATCTCCAGACGCATCGTATTCCTCATCCTTTCTCCATGTTTCAAGGTGGATGTATTTATCACACCTTTCCTCTGGTATCAATGTGGTTTATAATGTGGTTGCTCTTCATTAAAGGATGTTTTTGTGTGTGTTTTTGCTCGGATCTGTATCCAGGGCTGCTTATTACTTTGTTACTCTGTGTTTACTGATTTCTATCAGTGTTTGAATGTCATTACATCTGCAGCCACCAAAGCTATCATTCTTTGTATTTGGTTTATCTTTCTTTAGAATTGATTTTGCTATCTGTTCTGATGCATTTAGCAGACAGATAGCCCTACTATTTATGTAAGGAAATACAGCTCAGGCATGTAAAAGATATGGGAATGATGTGTTGACATGGGCTTTTTTAAAAATGGCCCAATTTGGTAAATGCTGTTAGGAGTTTTACAGTTATGTTTTATAGGTGAAATGTAATGCAAGTGCAGTCTTTCATCTTCATCCTTTTTCTTCTGAAAATATGTTTTTTTTATATACTGAGAGAGAGCAGAACATGCTCTCTAATAGAAATGTAAACTGTCTGTAGTCCATGTTTATACTAGTCCTGATAAACATCATGAATTTTGGCAGCATCTGGTCTTAAGGACAGTGTTTATTTTTTCTGCTGTATGAGAGAGATGATGTATTCACTCCACAGCTCTATGTTTGTGTTACAAGAATCCAGCATGTTGATTTTCATTTCCTTTTCAATGTATCTTTTGGAACATAGTGTATAAACTTATTACAACATGTATCTAAGCATCATAATCTATTATTATTATTATTATTATTATTATTATTATTATTATTATTATTACAAGACTTTACCGTCTTCTTCTTACTAAAGTTTAGATCATATCTCTGTTCTTTTCTCCACTATAGTGTTGGGTTGTGTGCTTTGCTCCATCTCGACTGCATGCCTGTATCTCCCCCTCCAGGACAACTTGAATTATGGTCCTGATCTTTCTCAACACCGGTGCTGTAGAAGGCAGCAGTGTCAGAGCAACGCCTCCATCTCCATCCTGTTGTTTTCGAAATTTCTCATTCGAATCAGGGGTGTGGGTAAAAGGAGGGAAAAAAATTCTAAATAAAGTGTCCACGGGCAGGTGATGCTCTTCTAAGTGACAGAGTAGTTTTAAGAGAGATTGGTACCATTTGCCTGAATTCTGTTATTCCCAGCACCATTCTCATCTACATTTCCTACTCCCCAACGCCAGCCTGAGCTGATAACAAGTGAGTGCACTCCCTAGAATGATGGATGGGCCTTAGCCATGGGCTTGTCAGGAGAGGGTGCAGGGCCATATGGAAGTGGCATATGGAAGCTCATAGTAGAAGATGGGGCAAAAGGAGGGGAGTGACAGAGATATACATTAAAGACACTGCTTTGCTCTTAAAAATGCAAGGTTCATCAGTTTGGTGGGGAGAATCAGTCAGTGGCGCTTCCTTCCATGAGACTGGAGGCAGACAAACATAAGCAGATGCAGGATTTTGTGTTTTCTTAATTGTTGCAAGTTTTCTTTCTGTGTCTTTTTGCCATTATATCAAAAGTTATTGTTTAGAGAGTTATTACCTGAAATGTATGAAAAAAAGAAAAGGAAACCCCCAAAAGCTTTAGCAGAATATATTTTATTCTAATGTGCTATTTAACAGTTTTTGTCTGTTTTGTGGTTATTTGTACTTCAATTTAATTTGCAGTTTAATTCGGAGAAATGCCTGAACACAAATTCACTCATGCATTCCTGAGAATATGCTTTAATTATGTCTTCAGATCAAGTGTATTTTTACCTATCTATCTTTGTCCATGTGCGTATGTGCATGTTGGTGTGTGTAGTATCATCCAGAAAAAGTGTGTATCTGCCTGTCTTTCTCAGTGCCCTGTGGAGTGTCTTTGGGCCCTGAGGAACTCTGTTTGATTGTTTAAAGCCCGTCTTAATTGGCGCTTTGTCTGTACGCTCCTAAATGAGGCGGGACACCCACGATGGGGGTTCCCGTGGAGACTGTTGGCCGTTTGACAGCCCCCACAGTGGGGCCTGTCCCACAGCCCCTCAAACTGCCAGCAGCATGACAGCGGCCCGTGCTGCACCACCCTGGCCAATTAAAACTCAGCTGTCAGGACCAGACACTATACCAACACTGGGTGACTGAGTGTGACTGTGAGATAGCAGAGAGACTGAGTTTGTGTGCATGCACGTGTGTGTTGCTTGTATTCATGTGCTCTTGCAATAACTAGCTGATTAATAAACCTCTTACTTCCCAGCACCTTGTTTGTTTCTGCACTGCATTTAGTGTCATTTGATGTACATGAAACACTTGCATGCTCGTCAATATCCACCTTTGCTTATTGGATTAAAATTGTGAGTGTTTATGTATAAGTGCTCTTTGGAGAATGAATTGTTCAACAAACACGGTGTATCAGGTTACATACGGACAGATTTGTAATTTGGAGTAATCACTTAGGACAAGCCCTTACACCATTTTATCTGGTCCTGACTCTAGGCCAAAGTCAATACTTGCAGTATACTAATGAGTAGGGGATAACTGAGCCCATTTTATTAAAGCTCTACAGAGTAAATCTGATGCCGAGTTGCATCCCAACAAAAATATTTCATTCTCTTTCTTTAACACATTTTGTTCTCAGTCTTTTCTCTGCCCTTCTCACATTTCAGCTTAAAGTCATGACAGAGCATGTACTAGCCATTTTGGCTTCGCACAGAAAAAGTTGCAATCTTACGACAAAGTTTTGAAAAAAAAAATCACAAATACTGTATTTTCTTGAACAGTTACCCTCAGAGGCAATCAGACTAATATACAACATCTTTCAAATTCTTAATGATGACTTTACGGCTTGACATTTTGCAGCATCTCCCTATTTTTCTGCATTTACACTCCTTACATTCATTCTAACTTCATGCAGTATCACAATCACTTTCCACATCTTGACAAATGTGTGTTGCTAAATAAATATCTATCCAATGGCAAAGTAAATATGAAGCTATCTCCTGAAAAAGTTTGAAAACAAACATTGTTTTTAATGATTTAAAGCAATTAAATTAATTATTGGTGTTTATTATTCAGATGAAGTAGTTGTTCTAACCAGAAACAAAAGTCAAGGAGGGGAAAACAACAACCGTGGCGGCATCTACAAGAGAAAAATGAATAGAGCTGTTAATTTGGTCATAAACACATATAAACAGGAATGAGGGGATGGCAGACTGTGCTAATCTGTTGACATCCATTGGTTTGGTTTAGGAATTAAAAACATACAATCATGGTAAAATGTTTTAAGGTACATGGTGCTTTTTAGATAATTGACACCATTAGGGTCAGTCATGCCGCATGCACTTCAGACAACAGCTTAGCTGTATGGTGCCATATCACAATTTGCAGTCATGGACAGTTACACATTGTGTTAACTATTTGGATAGACCTAACATGTGTTTTCTGTTGAGACTGAACCACTCTTTCTCTGCTTACCTGCTGAAACATTCTGACCTTTGAGCTGCTGTTTATAGGTAATAACAAAGCATTATCCTTTACTTTTGATGTCATAACATTAACAAATGCCCCTCTAAAAAGGATAAAGTGAATTACCTGTGTTAGGCGACATCTTATAAAAATCTAGCAGCTCTTTCTCAAACCCCAAACTACTTATTACTTCTGCAGTGCAACTGATACAAAAATCTTCTTATGTTAAGGACATAAAATCATTGCAAAGCAAGAATCATACCAGGAGCTTCAAGAAAGATGGGTTAAGCAGCCCTTTGGCATGATCCCGATTTGTAATCTGAGATCCCTACAACAGGCATAGGTTCACTTTAATCCTTGCTAAAGGCAAAATACAGTTATTGGAAACTTTTCACCTCATCATATCCATGTTCAAGAATCGCATAAAAGCTCAGCTCTGCCATATAAAATCCTCAGTATTCTTTTCAACAAAAGGGATTATTTTACCTTATGGTATCCTTATTGAATCCTCCTCCTCTCTGTGGTGAATCCTCCACCTCTATATGTAGTGAACAATGTAACATTGTTGTGAAGGTGCACTAGCACTCTGCCCTTGGGCTAGTCTATGAAGGCGCATGATTTGATTGACAGACAGTTTCTATGGGGGTAAGTAATAAAGTCAGAATCAGAGTGCAGAAGCATATCTACCTTTCACCTTCTGTGTGGCTCAACAGGAGCACAAGATATTCTTTTTCAGTTTTGTCTGTGAGGTGGAAATGCATATTCCTTGATAAAAAAAAGTTTAGAGGAAGTTACTGATTTATAAGTACAGGCAAAGTAGAGTATCGCTAAAGCAGTTACAGTTCTTCGAAAATGCAACGAAATAACTCAAATACTTTAAGTCGTCACTTAAAAGGGAACCAACTGAAATCTCCACCTGCGTAAAATCTGACCTTTTTCTGTGCTTCATTAGAGATATTGACATAGATTGTGCTTGGTGACAATGTGAGACACTAATAGCACACACATGGAAAAATAAGCACACACATATGTTCATACACACAGATGTCCTCATCTAATCTTCTGTGACTCGCATCTGGAAGTTGCTCCATGAAAAGTGGCTTCTTCCTGCTCTCACTGGAAACATTTTCCAACCAGTGGAAGGCTTCTTCTGGGAGCTGGCCCATATCCAGGAGCACTCAGGCTCCACAGCTGTCTTACAGCATTTAAATGCAACATATGGTACCCAAGTACCATTGTTTCACCACTAAAGACCCTGGTTTTTCAGAAAGGAAGAAAGACTATTTAACGTCAGCTTCACTTGAGAAGAAAGAAGTTCTGAAAATTGAAGCTTGGCTGTGAGAAAGTGATGTAGGGAGTTTATTATTATTATTATTATTTTCTCAGACTATCACTAATTTTGGCAGTGATGACATTTTGATTCTCAGTCTGTGAGTTTGTGAAACAACACCATCTGTGTGCTTTCCACTAATTAGAGTAATAGCCACAAATATTACTGCAACAGTTCCTCATGACAAGCTGTTACATGCCAGTGTGTGAAGACTTTCCTGGATTTGATAGGCACAAGTTAGCAATTAAACTGATGTAACTAAATGGCGATGCTCCACTTTAATAACAAACAGGAGACCTCATATTCATCTCCATTGGCAATGTTCCCATGAAGGAAATGACATCTGCAGAAATTGCTCTTTTCCTCTAATTGTGCTTTTATCTACTCATTATCTATGAATTTTTAATTTCAGTACTTCAACAGTGCAGTTTATCAGCTCTCATCTCATGAAATAAAAAAAGATAGGAGATATATTTATATACATAATGTTTTTTAAAAAACAGAAAGAGCTTTGTGCTGCATATAATGAGTGCACGGTGCAATTACCAAGCTTCACCCTGTGTTCAACCCGCTTCCTCTTACCTCAAAAACAATATCATGCTCATCATCAAAAGCTGACAACATGTTTCATTTCAGGACACACAATACATCACGTTATCTTCTCAATCTCCTTATTTCATTTTCTCTGGTACCATTTGAACCCAAAATCTGACATTAACAAATGGAAGTTAATTTGCCTCCCTCAGTACACGTTACAATCAGTCTAAAGGTTAATGTTTCTGCTAATTTATAAATGCAGGATTGCTGTCAGCATGAGAGGGAAATGGTTTTGAAAGGGCTGACATTGTAAATTAAGCCTGTCAGATCGTCTCTCTGTGCCGACGGATCAGAAGATGCCGCAGTCTATGATGTCAGACAGGCAGGCAAACAGCCCTGGGGGACAGACCTTGCTCCTTCACTCCCAAACACTGGAACGCCAGAAATTATGTGGCGTAAGAAAGGTAGGATGGTGCGCATGAAAGAAGGCAGGGGTTTCAACCTTTAGGGCCCGCACTGGATGGTCACCATGATGTGAATTGTTGATGAGATTTAAGCTCATCTTGTAAGATTCACAAGATAATATGAATGAAAATGTCATGCTTTGCTAGTCAGTGCATTTTGGGAGCACAGCAACCAGGCTTAGTCCATGTCTCTGCAATTAAATGTGTACAGTATAGCTGTAATTCTTCTTCTTTGTAGCCCTACATGGAAATAAGCTCTCTCTACTCGAATGATTGCTCATATGAAAACATCATTATTTTGATTGAACTATTTCGGGTTGAATGACATGTGCAGAATACTTGCCTACTGTAGATCCAGCTAAAAGTACTTTGAGTAAAAATCTTGAAGAACTTCATGATTTTTTTTCTTGTTTTTTTTTAGAAACACGATCCAGCCAAAAGATGTTGAAAAATTGCAGGATAAAAACACATCTCATTTCCACAAATTAATATCTTTGCATTGATACGTTCATTTTGACAGACCCAATGAAAACTTAAAGACCTATAAGGCGTGCTCATTTGACCTTACAAATAGTGACAATTGTAAAATCATAAGTATTTCTTTGACAATAATTGTGCCAAATAAACCTGCATATGTCACATCCCTATGGCTTAAATCTCTGTATTTATTTCAAATCTGAAATATTGGTCAGCCACAGACCAAATTGTTTTTCATTTGTCACCTCATCTCAGCCATACAAGACTAAAATGACCAAAGAGGCTAGCGTGGTGGGGAGAGAATAGAAACATCTGAAACTGAGTCCTGTCTGTCCAGCACCTACAGCCACTGCTTGTTTGTGGGTGTGTGTAGAAAAAGTCTCCTTTGCCGTACGTAGCTATCATTACTGACTGTCAAGACCCATTCTAGGGGTGCCTCACCTGGCAGCCTCACAACTTTGCACCAAACAAGCAGCACATAAGTGGGAGGGTGATGAGCATTTGAGCAGAGAAATGAGAAAGTATTCTTGGGCAGAGCCATGAAACCAGAGAAAATGCCATCACTAGACACTCCACGCTGTATATGAGGCCATTCTTTCATTATTTAAACAGGTTTTGTCCTGTTTAGGGTTTTATTTTAAAAAGATGGTAAATCTAAGATGTTGCAAAGGCTGATAAACCCCATTTGCATTTAAAAAAATATTCTGTAGAAGACAGACCAATATCATGGCATTTTTTTCTTCTTGATAATTACTCCAGAAAACGAGTATTTCCCTTAGTTTGAAAGATACAGATTAGCTGGCAATATAAACTATCCTACTAAAGAAAAAAACTGTCCCTACACGTATCTTCTATCTCTTCATTTTACACCAATTTCTTTATCTGGTCCTGCTCTGACACAGACAAATGTGAACTCTCTGTCATCTTCTTGACTTATGTTATATTTCTGCAGTTTACACTAAACATATTGGAACTCTAAAAAATGTTGTTTTTTTTCCAGAGAAGCTCATCTACCTGACAAAATGTTGATGGAAACAGCAGAGGCATTCAAACAAGACGTTCGACTGAAGTGGACATGCTCCTATTTGCCATACCCTCAGATGCAATTCATAATATCATCCTGTAAGCAGAATATTGTTAGGGTTAGGGTTAAATACTCCTTTATTTTCATTCACAAAGTCTGAATTGACCATTGGCCTCTTTGAAAGGTGAAACAATAATGACCAAAATACAGTTGTATGAGCTTCTCAAAAACCCTTCTCTTACTTCTTGTATGAGTGAAGGCCAAACGTCTGCTATAATTAAATAAATTGTAATGGTTTGAGCTAAAGTGCATTATATTTATGGTATGACAGCAGTAATGGACTAGGAGACTAAAATAGCCACTATACAATCATGCATACCACAAATCTTTGGACTCAACCATGCAGCTCCTTAAAACCATTTAAGTTGTGCAATCAGTTGGCCAGTAAGGAAATAATTAGTGTGAGTAAATACATTAATACTAACAGTCTCAAAATATACAGGTACGGCTGTTAGGCATGGACGTGAGAGTAGCATGGATATGTGGGCTGGTCCTCATCACAAATAACATTTTATGATACAGAGGGCATAAGTGGGATATCTTCAAATGTTGTGGTTCTACTTGTGGTTCCCAGAATCTCTAAGAAAACAATGGGAGGGAGAACCTTCAGCTATCAGGCTCCTCTCTTATGGAACCAGCTCC
>JBAMHV010000021.1:12219261-12270477 GCA_037177535.1 Pseudomugil gertrudae | reverse complement strand
TATATATATGTGTGTGTGTGTGTGCAGATTTCTAATTAACCACAGAGTGGAGCTCCTAGCTATTTGATACCTAGCAAAAAGTCCCCTTTGCTAGGAAGATGGATGAACCTAGACTGGTCTGACAGAGGTCAATGATTCCCCTTTTCCATGTCCAGTGAGAAGTAAACACCAGGATACAGGCAGCTATTTCAGCTCAGTGTCTAGATGCATGAGTTCTGCTGTGAAGCTCAAGATCCCTATCTCAGAGGAAAGAAAAAGTGCCTGCCCTCCCCTCTCCCCTCCCTTCCAGCCCCACCACACAGCACCCTCTCCTCTGTCCCCTTACTTTCATTATGCATTTTTTGTTTATGCTTGGGCGCAACTGTGGCTGTTCCTGATGGTTTGAGGTCAGGCGTGACTGGCCACGGGTTACTCTAAATAAATACACATGGACTAGCCAGGAAGGAGCGGGTAGGCTCCGCTTGCTGCCAAATCACCCCTGATTAATCAGCTGGCAGATTCAGGGTGACTTTTTGTGTATACTCTCCACCACAACTTCTTCTCCCATTCAACCTCCCCCCAGACCCATGAAAGGTGATGGAATAGGGGCAGCACAGACTGGGACAATCCAAGCAGCCAAGCAGCTGGAGAGTTACATCACAGACTTGTTCATCCACATGCACGAACATCTAACACACACATATATTGAAGACATGCACAGCTCAGCCCCACTGTGCCTCTGACCAACTGCTTCAGCCTACAGAGCAGTACGCTAGTGCTTGATTCATATTTTTAAAACTTTTTTAAAAAAAAATGTGAACTTGTGGCCTATTTCCACACAAACAGATTCGACCATATTTTCTCATTTATTTGAAATGTAATTCTAAACATTTGAAACATTAGCAACAAACAAAACCTTGCACCCAGTAGGCAACAAGCTATAAAACACAGTTCAGCTTTTGTCTCCCCTCATTCACTACACACACCCTCTTTCTACTCCAACAAACTCACCTCACAGTAGACTACATGCCAACCAGCACTAGCATCTCCCGCTAACCCCTACCTTGGCTGCCATCATTAGGGGTGGTGCTTTTCTCTCACCTGTCAGCTCCACTCCACCATGGATCAGTAGAGCCTCAGCCAGACCGTGCAGACCCCTGTCACTAAAGCTGACCCTTTCTTTTCGTCTGGGCTCCACAGTCCTGCCCCTCACCCCCTCAGCACCCCCTTATGCCTACCCTGGCCTTCAGGCTCATGCAGCTGCTGTCCCAGCATCCAGCCCACATCCCCCCTGCTCCTGCCGCAATTCAAGTTCTCAACCTCAACTCTAGACCTAGCCCCTGGCCTTAGCTCCCGGCCCCTATGCTTCTGTTGCCCCCAGCATGGATCGACCTATCCTCAGGCAAGGTGCAGCCCCATGTGGCCTGCCTGTCCAGAGTACAGGTTATCAGCTCTGATCCCTGCAATAGACTTCTACCCGAACCTGCTGCCCTGAGGGGATGAAAAGACAGAGAAAGTGAAAGATGGAGACAGAGTGAGCAAAAGAGGGATGTGATGAGTGAGGGGCAGGAGGAAAGTAAAAGAAAAAAAAGAATAAAAAGAGAGGACAGAGGAGGGAGGAATGGGGATGAACTTTGCCTGGAGGCAAGGATGAGGCAATGAGTACCCCTCAAAAACTAGCAGGCAGTTGGAGACCACCACAGGCACTTCTATAGAAAGAGAACATGGGGGCTTTCAGGTGTGTGTCAAACACTAAGCAACATGCTTTTTGTTCTGTGGTACCTCTCCACAGAACAGAAAGAATGCTGCTTAGTCCTTAAACCACTCTTTAGATATCCTTCAAAAAATTCAAAACAGACCGCCGATCTACTTTTTCACAAGTGTCTTGTTCCATAAGTTCCTATTTTTTCATTATCTTGAAATGTCTCTATATTTTCACTTATTGTGGGCTTATTTCTCATTTAATTTTTGCTCATTTTTTTCTTTTTGTTTGTTTATTAGGTCCTAATGAACTTAAATGAATCAGATTTTGTGGTGCCACTGTATACCCAAAAGATCCAACAGATTTCAAATCTGTTGTTGGACGTCAAGTATAAAACCAAACCATATGCCACCAATTGGTGTAAATTACCCTGGATCCAGATTATCAACACTGAAAAAACCTGTCTGAGTTTTAAGCATCATTAATTCTCCAGCCGTTTTGTTTTGCAGTGAAATTGCCAACCACTCAGGGAGGGTTGTTTTGTTATCGTGGTTGCAGACATTGTAATCAGGCCTCAATAATCACACTTCCAGAAGCGGAATGTGCCTGGGGCTTACGCCAAGAGGCTCTAATGTGGGGCACCACGGGCCGCTTGCCTGCAGACACAGAGGGCTGGCAGATGGAGGCTGCCATTAAACATGGACAATCAAAGAAGACAAACACTGAGTACAGAGAGATAGAAGATGTACAAACCCTCTCAAATTGTCAAGTTATTAAATGAATGTGTATGACTGTTAGTTATGGTGATGCATAAATCTGACACAAGGAGCAGTTTGATCATGCAAGGAAAAAGTGTTTAAAAAAGAAGCCTGAAATCAGGTGGTCAAAAGCTCAAACCAAGTGATAAAAGAATTGTAATAATTATGTGTTGCTTTTACAATTTTGAATGGTGGCTTTATGGTCCTTATTCAGGCTGCAGCACTGTGTATTTTAGAATATTATTTTTCTTTCTTCATAATCTTGCTCACCAGAGCATTTCTTAGTGCACTGATATCCTCTGCAACTATTTGGCTGTGATTTGCTTGTTAATATTTGATATTTAAGACTAAAACGCTATAACTTTGTTTCATGAACATTGGATTTCCTGGTAATTTAGCATGTTTTCTCTTTGTCTTTCTTTTCTTTGTGGATTTTGAATATTCTTCCTGTGCATGGGTTCAGTTTAATTATTCCAGCTTCCAACCAGCATCCAAATACATGCATGTTAGGTTAAACAGTAATTCTTTGTAGGAGTGAGTGTGAGTGGTTGTTTGTCTCTCTGTGTGGGATCTGATAGACCAGCGTTCTGTCCACAATGTACCCTGCCTCTCGCTTGCTTACTGTTTTGATCTGCTTTATTTTTGGTCCAAGCCTGAAATAACTTTTTTTAAAAAGGGGTCTTTTTTTATTATTATTATTTGCTGTGTCTCAATCTCTTTCCCTTTAAACAGTCTTGTATCTTTTTTATATGCTACAGGACTTCAGTTTCCTGGAGTCTTGGAACATGCAAGTGTTTCCTGTTTCACTTCCTGACCAGAGACGTGCATACATCGAAGGAAGCAGTGGTCGGTTAACATTTCCTCAGGTTAAAAAGAAAAACACTGCCGTCATGCTATATATCACTTTGTGACTCATTTACTGCATCTACTTATGTTAATGGCAGGTACACAACAGTGAGCAAACAAAAAGGACACGTCAGTCTCAGCACAGGACCACAGACCAAGAAAGGATGCAATGTGGGCAACTGTTAAGTGGCATCTGAGTGAACCTGACATTGTAAGTGCAACAGAGTCCTCTACTGGATCACACCATCAGCACTTTCTAATCAGACTTTCAATTTCAAAAATAGCATGTCTTTAACCGTAAATCTTTCTCAGGAGAGCTCCGGGCTTTTGTGTTTCCCCTTCTCTAATTGTCTTGTATCTCTGGATCATAAATCTCTCAGAGAAGAGCCATTAGGAAAAATGGCTGGCAGGGACTTTGCCACGGGGACATTGCTAGTTCATTCCAACAGAGAGGATGTCCAGAGTCTGCCCACAGACACAATATGCAGTTGCAGCCCATTCACTGAGATCAGATGACAGCATGTCTGGCTTGGCAGCATTGCTTTTCATGTCAGCAACAAGCCGGCTTGTATTTAGAGTTTCTGTGGTTAAAATGGTTTCCTTCCCAAATCTCAAAAGAATTAAATTTTCACAGCAAAATCTGAAAGTCATTGTGTTTAGTGAATTATTCTAAATGCTGCAAATAGTGTACATTGTGATCTGTTTCCTGATCTCATTTGCTTGATGCATTGTGTCTGCACACTGAATACAACACATGACTAACTCAGTAAACTGCAGACAAAAACAATGGCTTCAAACAGTCCTTCTGAATCAGCACTGTCTCCAAAGATTAACAGGTTGTTATCTTTTTTTTTTAACCGCCTAGGTAGTGCTGTGAGTTGTGTTTCTTGTGTTTTGGGCTTAAACCATGGTGACAGCCAGTGCTGGGAAAGCAGCATGGAAAAGAAAGACCTCTCACAATCAAATATCCTGTCTTAAGTGTTTTGAGGGAGTTTGTGTAAATAGTAACTCGGTCACTGCAACAGTAAAATGATTTCCTCTCACAAGCTCAGTGGTCTGCTGGTGAACATCAAGAGGAAGATGACAGGAACTGCCATCATGTAACCACGGAAGAAGTTTCACGATATTTTTGTGTACAAAGCCTGAGAAATATGTATCATTCCCATTCAGTTGTCATCAGCTTTTGTAAGGCATTTCCAGTAAGTGTTAAGGATTTAATATACAATTTTTTTACTATGCTTTTTATTAGGCATACTATTAGTGCTCTCTGAAGTGGGCAGTTCTATTATCTGCAAAACTGTAATAAGAGGAGAAAATCTAACCATCTAAAACCATCATAAAGGCCAGCCTTTAATTTTGTAGAACAAGAGAGGGGAATTTATGACTAATCTATGTAAGTGTACAGTATTATTGCAATAAATCATTTAAGATCCATGGAGCTGAGGTGTAAATGGCCTTAATCATTTAATTTAATCTAATTAAATTGAATTGACTTTAAAAGGCATCATTTTTGTCTCTTTTTGCTGATTAGATATGAACCATACTGGAGCTCCTCGGTGTTAAACACATACTGCGTACAGTCTTACAGAGTTAATGGGACAGATAATTGACAGTGAACCATAGGAGGTTAATAATAGATGCTTAATTGACTTCTATCAATTTGTTACATGGAACATCACTGTCTAGAGATCCTATTCATATTCTCAGGCATTGGCCAGATTTCTTTTTTATGAACAGCACAATTGAGATTCACAAAGACTCCAAAGTGATTTACAAGAGCAGTGCGACACAGTACTGTCTCCTGTCAAATTACATATATAAGGTTTTCAAGTTTGTCTTATCATGTTTAAAGATAACCAGGACTGCAACATCTACTTTATTCAAATGTATCATAAAAATTGTAACTTTGACTAAAATAATTTTTTTCACACAGGAACTTATTAAGAAAAGAAAAAGTTTTGAGCTTAAACTGGATTCATGTATGCTTTTATTTACACACAGTGGATTTGATGAAGCTCAAAGGGATTTCTTTCTTTCATTTTTTTCTTTCATTTTATTTATTCGTCCATATTATTGCTCGACTGTGAATGGTCTCATATTAAGTTAAAATAATACATGGAAGAAAAGGAGCATAAATAAGGCAATGTTTTATGTTACATGCCACTTTAAAATAGAAAACCCATGAGATTGATAACCAAGTTTTAATCTTTCTACAATCCATAAAACACAATTTCACAATTAAACAAACTTAAAATTAATTTTAGAATCACATTTCCATCATTATAAACTTTCATAGTTTTGAAGTACCATTTCCTTTAACATATTTTTAGTTGAATAATTAAGTTTAGTGTAGTTTCTACAGAGTTCCACAATCTCATTCAGCTGACCATGAAACCTCACTGTCTTCATGAAATTTGTGGGAAAGGTACACAAAGTTTTCTTCTTCTTCTGCTTTTATCGTCTATATTAAAGGGGGTTTTTTTTGTAAATATTTTTAATGGTCAATACAATTTGCAGTTTAACAAAATTTTAATATTGAATTTGAATATTTTCAACTTAAAAAAGACAATTATTGTGATCTCTGGAGTTATAAGTCTTCTTTTGAGGAAATGTAATAGTTTAATTACATTACTGCTTGCATTGCCCCACACCTCAATACAATATGAAATATGAAGGACAATTAATGAGGAATAAAATAAAAGCTTCATTAAAATAATATTTGATTATATGCAAAATAATGGTACATTTGCTCACTTTAGTCTGAACGTACTCAATATGATTTATTTTCACACTGTAAGTACATTATCATCTTTGCACAGTCTGAAACCTATGCATATGGGAAGTGTTTTCCAAGAGAGTGAATGTGTCCATCTACAGCAGAGTTTATTTTTTCCTGACAACAGACAGAGCATGCCAGTTTTAACTCCTCAGAATAATGGTGAATAATATCACGGGTCAGCTGTCCCAGGCCTTCCAGTCTCTCCCAGCTCTTTGGAGGACCTCTTCTGTTTATACATATCTCTTTCACCTTTTCCTCCCAAACAATTAGTGAGCAAAACAAGAGGAAACACGTCATAAGAGAAAGTACATACAGTGTATTCCTGTTAGTGAAGGCAGCTGTAAGCTGTTAAGCAACTGTGTCCTGTACAGGCAAAGGAAAAAATTGAATCAAATTTTATTTTACAATTGCAAATCTGTAAATTGGAAATTAAAATGTTTTTAGCTGAAAGAAATGAGTTATACAAATGAGTGAAATTAATAATGAAGGCTAGTTCTTTTCCTTGTCCTCTCTCTTATCAGTTTACAACTATTTTATGCACCAGATGCTCATCAGCTCAGAATCTGGTTAAATGTAAATAAAGTGCATTGAAACACAGGGTTTGCAGAGTGCTATGCATCACTCAGAGGGCTTAAACAGATTGAGAGCAGACTGATAGATGAACCTTGGTGAAGATATGTGGCTGCATGGAGAAGGGAAGGTGGTGGAAGGTTGAGAGTATTAATCATGGCAATTATTGAAAGTGTTTTTCGTTGACATCATCCTGTGCACCCATACATCAGCCGGGAAAAGCAGTCTTATGACTTAGTGACACCAGCTGAGTGGAGTACACTGAACAGTAAAAATTAGCAAGTTATGCCGAGTGAAAGATTGAGCTATCAGAGAGCCATAAGCACCAAACATTTGTTGTTTTAAATATTTCATTCAAGGCAGGTATTGTGGATGTTTTAGTTTGTATTGTTATGTATATCTATTATTTCACTGTTCTGTGCAAGCATTGTTTAGGAAAGCAATAGGTTACAAGTGCAAACAACAGCTGAACAGGAAACAAAAGAAGTGTGGACATAAATTGATAATGTCAAAGATTCACACGCAAGTCATGCCAAAACTGTTATTGGGTGTTTGTGTGATGCCTGTTTTCAAGAATAGACTGAATAGACTTCCTCCAGTGTAAATGAGTCTCCTGTGGATTTGGCTCTGAACTCAGTTCCATAGAAAGAAACATACCATGATTTAATAAATTTTAGTCAAACGTTTTTACATGCTCGATTTGTTTTGTTCGGTCTCTTTTAATTCAAACTCATTTCCCTCCATAATCTTTTCAGAAGTCACCCTTTTATCATTGTATGAGGATCTCTCACTGTTTAAATCGATAAAACATTGCTATGATACTAAAATATTGAAGAAAAATAATTGTGCACACAAGAACTTTTGTTTGCATCTCATTCTTCTACCTGCCTTCATACAGCTGTTTGACTGCTGTGAAAGAGTCACATATTTCTTTTTATGTGACACTTATTTATACACTGCACTGCTCTTTCGTCATGCTCTGTATAAGCCTGCATGGCACCCCTTCCCTCCCTAAATTTAAGATGTTGTAAACACACTCCAGCATTTCCCTCTTTGGAAACTCTCAGGAACATCAGAGGGGTCCCTGGTTCTCATACGTCTCTCAGCTGCATTAGATCCTTTGGGCATCCGCCCAATTGGCAGTGAGTCTGCTGCCCTGACCCTGAACTTTGAATATGAGAGGTTAGCCAAGGGCCGGCACTGAGACTGAGGGTGGGTGTGGTGGCAAAGGTCAGGATGGGGGAGGCGGGACAGACAGACAGCTATTAAACACAACAGAGGAAGGCCCATCAGGATGTGTCTTTTATAGTTGGCTGGGACTTGAAGGCATCAAACGTCACTCTCACAGATGAGAGGCAGGCGGTCCGGCAAACAGATGAATCCTGTAAGAGTGGAAATGATGGGGTTAGGATTTTCACAAGGTCAGGATGGGGTCAGAGAAAGGTCGGTGACTTATTAATCTCTCCTATTCAGTTTTCACATCGGAATATTTTCTGGCAATATTATGCTCAAAGTTTCTAATCTTGCTTCAGGATTTCATTACCTGAGACAACCAGTCTAAAAACTCATGTAAACTTTGTTCCAAAAAATCCAAATACATTACCTAATGTGCGCCTTTACACACTTTACACTTTTTTCAGAGTCACATCACCATCTTCAAGCCCTGCTCTTTCACCAACACATCCGATACTCCAGTTATCCAGCCTCTCTGCTCTAACACGTAACATCTCTTGATTCACTTTCATTAGAATCCTCTTGTGAGGACTTGAACTTGTTGCCCCTTCTGAACTGGGGTGACAGCTCATTAAATCACTGCCTTTTAGTGAAGCTGCCCTCTTTTTTATACACTTTAATCACCAGACTCTAGTAACCAGAAATATAAGGCCTACTATGTGGAATTTGTCTCATAAAAGAAAAGGTACAAGCCACTGATGTGCTTCTCATGGTGGAGTTGCAGCTCAAATTCATTTTGCTGTTGCTGAACAGGGGTAGTTGAGGGAGGTGGGTGGTTGCTCTGCGCTCTCTTATGGGTGACAATCAATCGCTCAGAATCAACAGGTTTAAAGCCATAAACCTGAGGTCATCTCCTATCTATCCAACCGTTTTTCATCTGAGGATGCTGATGGTGATGTTGGTGAGAGGCCTTGGATTTTCTTTGTTATTTATGGTTAGTCACAGCTTTAGGAATGGTTCTGAATGATTGGAGGCTATCTTTTACACAGCCTGTCTCAGTTTTAAAGTGGTTAACCCTCTATGTACACCTGTGGCTGTGAAGAGCAGAAACACAAAGAAGATACTGTACTGTCTAAAGGCACAAGCTTCCTTTTGTCAGAGAAACACTTATTTTCACATTGAGCTCTGGCTGAGTAAAAGGACTCCACAATTCCCATGCCAACTAGGACTCTTTTTCTCATCCATCTCCTTCTCTTCTTGTTCTCTCCATATATCTGATCCTGGCTTTGATCAGTCACTCTGTTCTCTTTCCTCCTCCTCCTCTCCTCTTATTTCATCTCCAACCAAACATTAATCCTCATCCTCCCTGAGGAAACCCACTTTTTGCTGCAGTGAGAGTATTTAGAGTCAGTGTTGACATTGGACAGCTGGTTAGACAAATATCCCCAACTCAAAACCACAAGAGAAATGGCAGACCTGAACTCAATGTGTTCTGACAGTGAGTTTGCCAGTCTGGCTTAGCTTTGGCCAGCTATTTAACACAGGTGATGTCTTACTGTGACATAAAAAAAGAAAAAGAAAAAAGACAAACTGGCCACCAAGGCATATGGATCAATGAAAAAAGAATAAGAGGAAGAGTGAAAACAAGAAACCATGAATGGAAATGGAGTTGACATGCAAAAGATCATGGACTATGATGAAAAAATATGCATAGAAGTAAAGACAAAGATTCTATATAACAGATAATTAATGAGGAAAATATTAATAAAATTAGTACTTTATGTGACTTGGTGATACAGTTTGGTTTAAAAATGGTTTTTAAAACATTGACGTCATTTGTCTTCAGCTGTCGTTTCAAGTGGTTGAAAAACCAGCAAGCCCTGCTGACAGCAAGGTGGTGGCTTTGATTATGGGGGCACATGACATCATTTCAAGGTGGAAACAAACTCACATATATCCACATATATAGCACTCACTAGCACATACGGCCCCGTGACCATGACAAGCCATCTACACACACTCAGTACATAACCGCATGCATACATGCAGACAGCACTCTTCGCCACACACACACTTCAGAGATATGGGGCCCATTCTGACAACCGCCAAGATGACTTGGCATCGGTCGGACTGGATAGATCCAAGAAAAGCAAAGGAGACCCACGAGAGGGCTGGGGCTTTTGTGTTTGTGGAGTGTCACACTTCATCACGAGGGAAACCCATAACAGGCCCAGGAAGACCTTTGAAGCTATGGGAGGGGTGTGTGGGAATCGCCTCTGTGGCTACCTCTGATGTCAACTTCAATATTCTGATTGCAGACTATTTCCTGGATTAGGATTGTGTTTGTCGGCCGAGAGGGAAACTGTCTGAGGATTGTATATCAGAGCACAGACAAGCTAATTAAAGCATCCAACTAGACAATTTCCAGATTATAAAGTATTTGACTAACACTGGTCATTATAATGCTTATGTCTTAACTCCCCAGTATCATCTCTGCAAAAGCAGAATTTAATATATCAGTAAATTTTTACAAAGATAAGGGGGAAATGATAAGAATGATCACCTCTTTGTTTTTATCTCTGAATTATTTTCTCAAGTTTGTAGGAAAGAGACACAAATAAACACATGTAGCCATGTGTGGTGTTTTTTTATGGATAGACTAATGTCATTTAATGGATGACACAAGGAAGGTAGATGTCCAGTGTTTTTGGAAACAAAAAACAACATCTCTCTATAAATCATTAAGCCAAAGAACTCATAGACGTTGATAAGTTAGCACGGTCAGGTGATAGCAATGTGTTGCTTTGGCTGCTTCACAAATATGAGAATGATGGTGCACTTTGTCGAACCGTATCCTTTGGCTGGAGGATAGCCCAGCAAATGGTGGTTGGTCAGCTGGATTGGCTGGTGGAAAGCTTCCATTCCACTCTTTCATTTAATTAGAAATTCTTGATTAGTGTTTAAATCATCTACTAGAGTCATACTAGAGTGCAATTAAATTTAGGACACCTATACTTACACAGAACATCAGGAGCAAAATATGGAAAATAATATTGACCCAGAAAATAACCTGCTCAGCAAATGTCAACAACATTTGCAGCTCGTAAACAGAAAATGAAAACAATGAAAAAACATAAATCTGGGTATAACATATCAATAATTTACTTCAACAGCAAAGACCATATATTCAGCACTGCAAGTGACTGCAGCAGAGGATGAGTAACCAGAGTCCAACGAATTCAAAACAAAGGCAGCTCACGTCTCACTTTAATAGACAAGATATTATTTAATCTTTTAGAAAACAACAGAACATTTTTCAGTTACCAGACATCAGTGACCACCTACTGTACCTATTTTTGCTTTAAATGATTTTAGTAATTATAAAAAAGGATCCTAATTATTCTGAATATATATATACATTTATATATATATATATATATATATATATATATATATACTGTATATGAATAAAAATAAATAAATAAATGAACTAATTAAATAGAACCAATAAATCATTTGCAAAGAAAAAGATATCGATAAGGCATATGAGGAATTTCTTAATGTTTTACATTTAAAATAATATTTAACTTGTTATATGAATCACATACAGATCACAGGTCACTGAGAGGCCAAAACAAGCATATAGCAAGACAAATAGATTATATAGACAATTCTTAAAGCACAGGACTCTAGAGATACTGGAAACATATAAAAATACCAAAATAAACCAGTATTATGAGGATATGTGTGAAATAATATTAAAAAATATTTTTAAAATATTATTTAAAATATTAAAATAATATTGAGGAACATGATATGGTCTAAATTGCATTGTGAGAAAAGAATGTAAAAACATAATGTGGACATGACAATATTAAATAATGTAATTGAGGAAATAACAAAATCAATAACCCACATCTGCAATTTATCTCTTCTAATCTGATACATTTTCTAATACAATCACATCAGGTAAAGTTATGTCACTCTTTAAAACTGGGTACACTATTTCACTCACTACAGGCAAGCTTCTTTAATTCTCCAAAATATAATAAAAATATTTACTTAAATTTTTTTGGGCAGACAGACTTTACTAAAAGACACAATAAAGTTACAGAAAGTCAATGTGGATTCAGAACTGAAAATGAATTTTAAAAAAATCTGTGATTGTGTAGACAGGGCAAAACATCTGTAAGAGTTTTTTTTGTTTGTTGTTGTTGTTGTTTGTTTTTTTTACTAAAGAAATCACCAGAATCCACTCTTATATGTCTGAATCTGGCTAGAATTTGGACTGTTAGCCATAAAACTCATCTTGTTGAACCTTAAATACAAACAATGAAAACATATTCTCTCAGCTTTAACTAAATAGCTGCCTATGTTTGTTTTTCCTTTTTCCTTTCTACTGTCTTTCTCTCCTCTCCTTGTCTTTTCCGGTCGGGTCCAGCAACACATGAAAATCCTGTTTTCATCCAAAATAAACAATAAATAAAGAATTCTGACTACCAAGAGGATCTCTGTATATACATATATACATGAAGATCCTCTTAGCAAAGCAAATTTGCTCAGCACAACACAGCAGCAAGACCATCATTCTGTCTGCTTTAATGCTGGACAAGACATGTTAAATAAATAAATAAATACCTGCCAATAATGTTTAGTACTTATTCACACTGTGGCATACACATATGCGTGATTTAATAAGGTGTGATGTAAAAATGTTTCTTCTCTAAATAAAGCAGAAAATATTTAAATAAAGATTATTGTACGTAATTTGGTAACTAAATTTGAGTTAGGCTATCAGAGGAATGATCTCAAAGCTGTTGGAAAAAGAACAGCAGCTTATAAAGCAAAACATTTTTCATCTATTTGAATGTGTTTCTTTTGTTTCAAAGCCAGTTGGAACAAGAGTAAAAACCAGATTTTCATTGGGGAGATTTTGAAGAAGAAGAAAAAAAACCTAAATTACTGTTTGCAGACTGTTCTAAAGGACAATGACATGATCAAACACAATTTGAATCAAACCACGATTTTATTTCACATTCTCTCACATTTCCAATCAAGGACCGATTAGCCTCAGACATTAATGAGCCTACTAATCCACTTGAGCCCCTCGTGATAACAGTTAATTATCTGTAAAAATGTGTACAGATCCCCGTTTGGGTTGTTTACTAACTGATTTGGATGTGGTTGGGCTCTAAAGAGGTATCATTATACTGATAGTTCTTTGGAAAATGAGCCCCTGATGGAGGCAACAGCAGAGTGGAGTGGAGTAAGAATGGACTGCTTTCCAACATCAATCACTCGAGTCTGAATTTATTACAACTTCATTGTAACGTTTGATTCTCATCAGGACTTATTAGACATCATCTTTATATAAAACGAGTTTTCAATTTTGTCCACAACATTATAAAAAGGAGAGTTTTGTTCTTCTGTTTTAACTTTGATATTTGGATAGTGGTTGATTGATAAAAGATTTGGTTAAAATAAAAAAATTGCACAACAGCTTTTTATTCTTGTTTCACAAACATATTCTATTAGCTTGACCTTATTACCTTGTTGAGTGAGAAATGTGTCTTTCAAATTAAAAATTGAGCCAAATCACCAAATCCTGGTTTGATTTGAATGATGTATCAGAATTAGTCAAATACACCATCCATCCATCTATTTATCCGATTTACTTGCTTATACCAATGCTGAGTAGTGGGAGGCAAGAGCTGCAGCTACCAGGTGACTACAACAAGCACACAATTTAAGTAATCAAGTCACATTAAATCTTTCATTTTCCCCTAACTTTGATTCACAGAACACGGTCCTGCTTGTCCGCTGTAGCTAAAACTATCATTTTCATAGTATACAGTGAACTACACTGGTATTTTGATCTGGGGTTGCTGCAGCTGGTCAGGTCTCGGTTCAGCAATAGTATGTGTGCAAAGAATGAGATCAGCTGAATGTCTGAATGTACTGAATGACCAAGTTATTCCATCAATGGAATGCTTTCTTCCCTTATGACACAGGCATATTCCAAGATGACAATGCCAGAATTTATCAGGCTCATATTGAGAAAGAACGATTCAGGGACCACGAGACATTATTTTCACACATGGATTGGCCAACACAGAGTTCAGACCTTAACCCCATTGAGAATTTTTGGGATGTGCAGGATGTGCGCAGTGGTCATCATCAATTCAAAATCTTGGTGACAAATTAAAGCAACACTTGTTGGAAAAACATATTGTGACATTGCAGAAGCCTAATGAAACAAAGCCACAGCAAATGCATTTCGTAATCAAAGCTAAATGCAGTCCAACAAAGTATGAGATTGTACGACCCTTTTTTTGGGACGAGTTTTTTTTGTGTTTTTTTTTTTGGGCCAGCAGTGTATTCACACCTAAAATCCTGCCAAATCTGGCAAAACCATACAGGGATGGATCTGGGGTATATTAAATAGCTGAGTATGCCAACACTCCATGCTTTTTGACTTTTTCAGCCAGCTACATGTATGGCAACTGTATAAGTTAGCATGGAGCCCGCATGCCTTTAAAGGTCTGTGTATAGCAGAAACACATCTACATACTGAATGAGTGTCATCATTCAGCCAAAAAATGAGTAGTGCTCATTGCTCAGAGATGCTTGGGGCATGCACATATAACCAAAATAGCCAATAATCCTGCTTTTGCTCACCTTGATCAACATACTCAAAGTATGATTTTAGACCCTGCCCACAAATCCTGAGAAGAAAGGCAATGAAACATTTAAAGAAATTTCAATATTTATACAATGTTCTTAGACTGCACACAAGTTTTAGTCAACTACTGTCCAGTACGTACAACTGGTTCCAGTAAAATATTGAATTTGCATCATACCATATCAGACAAAAATCCTTTTCACTGTGGTTTAAAAGTCAGTGGGACATGTTTAAGCATTTGATATATGTATAATAAGAAAACCTTTTGCATAGTATGTTAATCAAACAAGACATTGTTGTTAAAATAAACCAGTTTATGTAGCTAAAATATATTTAAATGGCATATATGACATATATCAACATGTGGGCCATGTACTACACAGAAACTAAGAATGTTGTGTTGACATGAAACTTTTTTTTTATTTTAAAATAATTGCATTTTATGCCTTTTTTTTTTACCAGTTATTCAAGTAATTCATGCTATTGTGTTTAATGAAAAAAAAATTGTGAAGAAACAGAACCAGTACACCTGATGCATCATGCTACTTTGCAGCATGTACTTGTTTTATCATTTTGTTGAACATACTGCGATGGTGTATATGTTTGTATTCTGGCCACTCAGCCTGCAACCTTGGCTGGCCTGTTCTGACACTCAATTTATTGTCTTGTGATTTGAGGCCTTAGTTTCTCATTACACCCAAAGTTTTTGTGTCCTTGTGCAGCAAAAATTAGCTTGTGTGTCCGTGTAAATCACCTGTCATATGCACATGCTCCTTTAAGAAAAGGCCAAGGGTGTCATTTGATTCCTGCTACCTTGCTTTCATATTTATGCGTCTCATATTCACGTCCATTGGCTGTGTCTCCGTTGAGCTATCCATCAACACTTTTTATCCCCATCACACCAACAATACGGACATAAAATGTTCTTTTACGTCAGCAAAATGCTGCCACAAATAAAATGCGAACAACACAGCTTTTTATTTGTCAGGGTAATAAACTGGATAAATTAAAAGTGATAAGTAACTAAATTTGCATTAGTCATATCCTATGGGCTTGGGCCTTAATGGAAATTACCAGTGGGAGAAAGGTTGTAATATAAAGTGTAACCCACAAAATTGGAAAACATAGGTGATATATTAATGAGTTTACAAAACTGAAGGACAACCAGACCCAGGGGGATGTGTCCTGCTTTCTCCAGGACAGAAACATTTTTCAAACAAACATGTCAGAAGAACATTTTGAAGACTATATCACTCACCCGGTTAAATGAAATTTCTAGTAGCGTTGAAATATTAATTTCACAGATTTATTTGCACTTGTTTTTTATGATGATGCAGACGGCATTTTTTGTTTGTTTTTTGTTCCTACAATAACTTTTCTTTCATATCTATAAAGTAAATCAATCCCCTGAAGCCAAGGACCTGAGATTTTTGTTTGCAGCAATGTTAAATAGAATTAAAAAATATGTAACTGCAAGATGTAAGAAAGAAATAATTACTGTAAATATAAACAAAGAGTTACAATAATTAATCTTTATTATGTTACCTTGGTGTGAAATTGATGAAAACCCCCACATAAAATCATAAGGAAAACATAAAGCTACACATGTACAGTTGAGCATATTTAAGGGTTTGCAAATGGATCCTTGTTTATAGTCTATACATGTTGTTAGTGGAACAGAAATGACACTTATCTGCAGGTTGTAGGTTTTGCCATATATTCAGAATGAATAAATCAGAAACAAAACAAAACGAAAAAGGGAACCTAGTTAAAAGCAATGGGATGAAGAGACGTCTCTCTCAATTTTGTACTCTCAGACAGAATCAGTTGCCTTTAGCCTGCTTAGGGGTAGAAGGTGAGAGAAGCACACAAAAGCAGTGCAATTATTCTGCTCTGGCACAACAACAGAGAGCAAAAGGAGCATCAAAGGCTTTTCTCTGAGCAAAACAGGGCTCCCTCAGAGGAAAAGCACTACCTATGTGTGAACACCAATGCATGGACTTTTGCTCGCCTCTTGAGACCTAAAAGGCAAAGGAAGACTGTGAATGGAGTTGGAGTACCTTTCCACTTTCATTACATTATAATGTATCATGCAGTGTTTTTGGTAAAGTTTCAAATGCTTTGTATTTATTATTTTTTCAGTGTAAGTTATATATTTTAAACTATACCCCTTTATAATTTATCCGTGTTAAGTGAGGACCTTTTTTTAAAAAATTGGATCTCACTAACTGATGTCATATATATATATATATATATGACATGTATATAAATTACAGTTATTAAGCTCTGACATTCTGTTACATTCATTATGACTGATCTATTAAATCATATTAACAATTTTGTTTGAAATTATTTGTATGCAAATATGTTTTCATAATCACATGTTTGTAAAAACTGTGGGCCTATACAAACCGTTCACATTTCTTATTTCTAACTTTTCAATCATTATACTTTGTTAAAATGTTGCTACCTAGACACCTTTTTAATAAGCATTGAACACTCAGAAAATCTTGTAAGATAAATAAAAAGTAGAAACAAGCGTAGATGTATTTTCTAACAGGCATATTAGAGGACATCTTAAAATATCTTGGGTCCTTCTTCAACCCGGAAGTCTGCTTAAACCGGCTGCAAAGCGCAGTTATCACGTTGTTTATGATTATAGTGAAAATTTCAGAGCTATCTGAGTTACAAAAATAATATAAAGCGATGAAGGTCGTTGCACTGATAAGGTACAAGCTTCTCTTTGCATGAACCTTCTTATAATTATTTACCTTTTGTTTTGTCTTCGCCGAGCATTAAACCGAATATTTTTTAATAAATATAAAATAATATAAAACATGTCAGATGTTAATTTGCAGCAAGGAAGCAATAACTTTTAAACGTTATTCTACTCGTATGGGTGTAAAAGTACGGATTAAAGAGTTACAGAAAAAATTTATACCGTTACTTACAGTCGTCACTGAGGGGGGAGGCATTATGTTGCATGTAAATAAACGCAGAAATATAACAATATCCGTTTTTCACCAATAAGTATTCATTCTGTCGTACCACAATCCCACATCCATTTCTGTATAGCTTCATGTTACTAATACAGTCTTCACTTCTCTGTGTTTGTTTCTAATGTGTTGCAGTGGGGGTAAAGACAGCTGCTACAACATGATGCAGTGTTTTGATGCTGGACACCAGATCGTAGCTCTGGCCAATCTGCGTCCTGCTCATACAGGTGAGAAAAATGGCTGATATAGGTTAACTGCTATCAAAAGGGCTATGCTGATCAGATAGTTCCACTTCGGTGATCATATGTCATATATGGCATGTCACAGAAATGTGAGATTGAATGTGACTACATAAAAGTTAGACTTTTTTTGTTTTTTTGGGGAAGTGTGGCAATGTTACTAAAGTTGTTGCTTAATTACATGCACCCTCTTAGTAAGAAATTAGACTTGAACTTTACATTTAATGAACAATCTTCTTTGACATGGTCATTGAAAATTTCTCCATGTAAAAGATCACCAGTAGCATGGATCCAACAAGCTGTCTGAGCAGAGTGGCATATGGTTAATCTGTTGTTTGACATATCTGTAACATAATTTCCTTCCCTCCATAGATGAGTTGGACAGCTATATGTACCAAACGGTGGGCCACCAAGCTATAGAGCTCTATGCTGATGCCATGGACTTGCCTCTGTATAGACGCACCATTCAAGGTTCCAGCCTGGATACCAGCAGAAACTACAGTGTGACAGAGGGAGATGAGGTGGAGGACTTGTATCAGTTGCTGCACCTTGTCAAGGTATTTCTCTGCCAAATTAATTTATTATCATTGGTTAATAAGTAGAGTTCTACAGGCATTTAGAGTTACTATCCAACATATAATACTTCAACACCACAGGTTGTTTATTTCATTCACATGTGTTGTATGTACTTTATCTCTGAAATGAACTAATCTGACTTACCAGATATTGAGTACTAGATCAAATGTCCTATATTATGCTATATTTGCTGTTTTACAGTGTATCCTATGCACATTTGTAATAATATTATGCATTTTGCAACATGCACCATACTATAATTTTGCCATACCACTCATTTCTTACTGTGAGATCTCCTACCCAGAACTGGGTACAGCTTACTATGACTGAGCATGTCTCCCTCGTCTACCCTGTGACGTAGTGGAGGTGGAGGACTAAAGTTTTCAGGTAGGGGTAAGGGTGGTGGGGTCAGGTGTTTCGCCAAACCCTTCTTTTCAAAGGAATATAGCTACGAAATGCATGAATGAAAAATAAAACCACTTCAGTAATTGTTTTAAGGTACAATTAACACTAATAGAAGATTAAAAGCACATAAAAGTCAGTTTTGCATAAAATAGGCCCTTTAATGTGACACTTTATTTCAGTTTGCTTTCTCATACCCTTCTGCATCCAGCACATAACTTTTTTTCAGTCGTTCCCTTCGCAGTAAGAAATTGCATCCCATTTCATAAGTATTCATATTTTGAAAAATAAAAAGTTTTTGATAAGACACAAGACACTTTGACCCTTTCATCACTGAGATTTACAGAAAAAAACATGTTTACAATATTTACTAAATAATAGACATTCTTTATTGTTTGATCATTTTTACCACCAAACCAAGTTCTAATATTCTTTTACAGGGTTAGGCAATGACAGTTGTGATGGGATGAGAGAGGCATTAAAAATACAAGTCAAAGGGTTCTTGTCCACCCGCAGTTTATTTACCATGAAACCCATCTGGAGACATCAGTACTAAATATTTTAAATATGGTCTTGATCACGAGATACTGTGGCATGGAACTGAGTAAACTGAGCTGAGCTTTTGTTAATACGATGTGGTAGATTTGAATAATAGAAAGAGATTTTTTTTTAGTATACATTTTCTTTTTGCTCATCAAACCAACATGATTTCATGGTATGCAATGTTTACATGAGTTTTTAGCTTTTCATGGACGATGCATTTAAGTCCTTAAAACAGCAAGCCAAAAGGGTTAAGCTTAGGGTAAAGACCTAAATGTCATATTGTCTATAGCATGGAACCCTCGGTGTAAAAGAAGAAAAGGTTTTTGGCAATAACATGTGACATGACTTAATGTCTTTATGACTTAAGTCTAGGTGGTTAAAAAATGTCTTCACTAATAATGACATTGCATTGATGAGGTTTCATGGTATGAATTTGATAATATTCTGCTGTTCCATTAGTAAGGTTAAATGAGGAAGATTAAATTCAAATGAATCTGTGCCCTATGTGTGATAATAGCCTAATAGCACAGAGGTGAGTAGATGGCAAAGCATAATCAGCACAAATTTAAACAGTTTGTTTTGTATTCTGATGGCCAAGATGAGAGAAAATATGATTAAAACTGTAATGCACTCTTTAAAGTGAATAAATGACTTCTTTTAAATTAAAATATTAATTCTTAAAATATATTTTTTAAACATTATTCGAGTTGACTGTTCATTTTATGTAATTTTTTTTACCAGTTTAAGGTTACTGCTGCTGTGTATCTTTAACAATATTGTGTTATAACAAATATATTTGATATATTTATGTGTATGGACTGGCGACCTGTCCAGGGTGTACCCCACCTCTTGCCCGTTGTGAGCTGGGATTGGCCCCAGCCCCCCCGCGACCCCTTTCAGGGTAAAGTGGTAGAAAATGGTTGGATGGATATTTATGTGTATGATTATGTATGTGATAATAATGTATTATCATTATTCATTTGTTAACTAGTAAAACAGAATGAAATATTTTATTCAGGTCACAAAACATACAGTAAAATCATGGGTACTCTTACTGGTCCTATGAGAGCTGCAGTCCAACAGGTTTTTAAGCATCTTAGCTCCAAACGCCTCTTTAAAATAAAGGTACTTAACAACCCATCAATTCCTTGACAGTTACTCGTTAATTTAAGTCAGATATGTTGGAGTAGCAACACATAGAAAACCTTCTAGATTGATAATTTTATAGGACCTAAATGATCAATCCTGTAATAAATTGCCAGTATTTATTAATCATTTTAAATAAAAACAATCTAGAACCAAGATCATCATAAGTCATGGAGAGATATAATGTATGATAATTGACATTAAAACACAGTCGTCCTCCCATTAGAGGGAGAAACGCTGTCAATATAAAAAGCTGAAATTGACACTAGTAATAATAAATAAATAATAAAAATCCATGACATTAATTTTACATTTTTGTTTAATAGAAATATTCTTAAAATGTTAGATCACATATATTAAAAAAATAAGCTAAACCCTGTTTTATTTCTAATGTAGTTAACAGCATTCTCCTGTGAGGCAATCACTGCAGTCGTGTGTTTTAGGTAACTATTTTAACAGATATTTTGACCCACTGCTCATCAGCAAATTCTTTATTTTTTATTTTTCTTATTTTTAACACAATTTAAAAACTAATGCTTATTTTACAAAACTGTAATTAGAAATTTTGTGTTTCTAATCACTATTTTTAGTCTTCACCAGTCATTTTAATCACTATTGAGCATCTGTCTTTTTGTTAATGGAAGGATATGAATACATTTGAGGAAAGCTGTACATACTAACCTAGGCTTTCACAAATATAATAGTGAGCAAGTTGTCTTAACACCCCTGTACTAACCTTTACAGCTACAATTCATAGCACACTGAGCTGCTCTAAAGATCCTTTTTGTATGGATACAGCATCACTTGAAGACCCATCATGGTGTCTCGGGGAGCCTTTGCATATGTTGCTGCAGCAGCTGCATGCTGTTTACCAACTGTACTAAGGACCTATTTTGCCATGTAACCCAACTGTGAGAGTAAAAAGTGATGTTCGGGCTTTTAGTCTGTCGCATTTACTTTGCCATCACTTAACTTTTACAGTAAATAGAGTAAGTTTTGTCTTTCACTTCATTCTGGAATAATAGCACGCCTGTTGTATCATCTGATCAAAGTTTCATGCACAAAGTTGGAGAGAGGTGCCCTTCAACAATGGCTTCACAAGAATTTTTTTTTATCTCTCATGACAGAAGATCAGATGCAAAAATTAATCACTGCATTAATATTTCATCAAACACCACTTTTCCAGGACGCTGAGAAAATATTCATTTGATGCCAAATTATGTATGAGACCTCGGTGGTCCGACATTGTATGGGTGGGTGACTGGCAGGTTTGAGATAAGTGCTTGTGTGTTTAACTCACCCCTGGCATTACCTTCCTATCTGACCGCCTGCAGCCATGAGGAAGTTACCTGGACGGAAACTTCCAACAGCAGCAAACGTTCTCCCTGCTGTCAGCTCAAACTGTGTGTGGGGCTTGATCCTGTGTAACGCTTTATCCCCACTGCACCCCTACACAACCTCTTATTTTAACTCGAAGCATCAAATTTTAAGAACTCAATGTGGGATGGTGGTTAGGACTTTGTTGTTGAGATGGAATTTGGCTTGATGTGGTGGAAATAGAAGGACTGGGGTTTGTATGGTCCGCTCTGATGGTCTGTGTGGAGACATGTTCATCTGGAGTGTGGGACTGCTTCAGGGCTTCTGCGTGTCCACACATACAGCTGCAGTGGCAAAGGCCAATCAGCCTGCCTGAGGGCATTTCATGCCCTCTGCTTGTCATATTTTGCCATCTTCTGTATAAATCGCCGGCTTTACACATTGGGCCACATGAGAAAGCTCTGGATTTATTGTTTTTCTGTAAGCATACACGTGTTCTCTAAATTCAGTGTCTGGTTTTTCGGCTTCTCATGATTATACACAGTTAAATAGCAAACCAGTCTCCGCCTGTGGTCATGTCTGTAATTGCAAAAGCCTGCTAATTTCCCATTTCCAGGGCTTCTCTGGTCTGACCTCACCAGTCAGACAGGCCATAGATCAGGGCACTTGGACTCCCACGGGGCTCTCGCAGGCTCACAGACCTCCAGTCATGTCCCCATTTACCTTTCTCACCGTCGTCAACAATCTAAAACCATAAACACCAGGCTTCCTCTATTGCTTACTGAGTGATGGCAACCATAAGAATACAACTTGATCTCTCAAATTTCAGTTTTACTAATTGCTCTGTGAGGCTCTGAGCATAACGTAGTCATAGCTTACGGTCACTTTCAGCCAAGTCCAACCTCTTTGCAGGGTGTTGTTTGATTTGTAAAACATAAAATAAAAGTATAATATTTTTTTTTTAAATGTGGAGTGTTTTTTAACATTTATGAGGTGTGGGAGAAGAAAAAACTTAAATCACAACTGCCTGAAAAGAGCAGTTTTACATAAAAAATGTTCTGTTTAGAAAGTGTGATAGTTTGAAGATACTCTCTTGCAGTTTGAATTAATTAGAAGTTACAAGATTACATTTGGCAAATGACACTTGAGTGGAGATGAAAGATTTATTAATTTATTTATTTATTTCTCAGATCCTAAGTTGATGAGTTTTAAGTGGATTTTCCACTCGCTTCCTCCTCCTCTTCCTCCTCCTCCTCCTTTGTAATGCCAGGAACAAACATAGCATGAGCCAACAGTGCCATCTATAGATCACTCACATTCGCTGGCAAACCAAATGTGTTTCTGAGAATGTTTGGAGCCACTCAGATGATTCAAAGGAAGAGATCGTATTCTTCAAAACCATTGTTGATAGAAGAGGGGAAGCCTAATTATAATAGAAAAAAGAGCCATCCTTTCCCTGGTATAGTAGTGATAATAGCAGGATGACAATGTGGCTCTTTCCTTGGCCCCTTTGCTCTCATCGCAGGCTGTGCATGGCAATGCTTCTTTGAAGTGTGTAACCTGATAGACATTCAAGCTTCACTGTACCCTGTCCCATCCTGCTAGGTGCTGATCTTTGAACCTTTTCTTTGAGGGGTAGAAATAACAGTATTTTGGCGATGTGTTTAGCATAAGGCTGTAGTTTCATAGCGTTGTCTTCTGCCAAATTTCAAAGTGAAATTAATTAATAAAAAATTGCACAAGCGGTGAGTCTGAACTGCAAAATTATTTTCATTTAGGATGTGAAGTTTGAATGGTGGTTGTCCTTGTTTGGAGTGGAGTTTTAACATTTTGGTAGTTGTGTGGTTGGTCTGCTCTTCACTGTATGATCTGCTTTGATGTGTGATACAGATCAACAGTGTCAGTCACCCCTGGCTGTAACGCCAGTGCCCCCACCCCTCCCCTGCTGCCCAAAGCCTGCAAAACCCCTCATATTAGTCATATCACATCCCTCAAGTCCTTTATCCTTCTCTCTGTGCTCTGTGACCTGACACAGTGGCTCTTTATGCCTCGTGACCCTGCTTGTGTGTGTGTGTGTCTGCACGCACGCTTGACTGTTCAAGGTCAGGTCAAACTGGGCCTCTGTTACATGATAACAGGTCCAACTCTGTTCTCCTTACACACCTCTGCCTTTCTTCTTTCCCCTACTTTACTTTCTTTCAACACACCAGGTTACAGAGGTGCTTCTTCCATACACAAACTCTTTTTCTTTTTGCGAATCCCAGCTACAAAGTAATTCACTTTAAGATGCTACGAATTTGTAGTTTTCAGATGAATTTTAGGAAGTGCTTGTGTTTTACATCTAAAAGATGTTTGCAATCGAAGCAAAAACCTTAACGGCTGCAAGTTTAGAAAAAAATGCTATTATAACTTGTCACTTGATGTAGTAATAGATAAAGTATCTAAAAAAATGACTATCATGGCAACTCTGCAACCTTTGAGCTGATGAATAAAGACAAAGACATTTAAGCTCATTAGAGTGATGAGGAACAATAGATGATATCTCCGCACATGTTCTATTCCGCCAGCTCTAATTAGCAGCGCTGTAACATCTCTGTCATCCTGAGACCCCGCTTTGAGAACGATGGAAATGTTACTTTCAGATCTAATTTCCTACCCTGTAATGCATTTGACTTTTCAGAAACACTTTTTTAAAAAGTTTTTTTTTGTCTTTCTTTCTAATTCAGCCAATATCATAAGTAAGTTAACACTTGAAATCCCTTGTGTTTTTTCTTTTTCCTTTTTCTAGGAGATGTTTGGGAAAAGTCCTGAAGAGGGGCTTAGAGACCTTTTGACTTTTGTAGATTAAACATTCCCTTCCTCTGGTGTGTGTTAAAACACATTGTGTTTAGTGAGATAATCCTTCTCTTAAACTCACAGACACTTTTTCCCTGTTTCTACTGACCTTTATTAAATACACCCCTTCCTTCATCCTCAGCTACTACCGCCTCTCTATTATCGACATCAGCACACAAGAGCCCTCTGAGAACACCAAGGCATTCTGTCCACAAGTCCAAACAATCTTTTTCATACTTCCTTTCTTGTCATTCCTTCTTCCTTTCTTTTACCGGCATCTTTTTCTCCATTGTATTGTCATCTTACTTTCATCTGGACCTTTCAGAAGCCCAGCACAGTCGTGTTGCACGTGTCTTGATGGAGATGCTTCCTGCTGTGTGGAAAGTAGGAGAACGAACTGATGGCAAGGAAAAAGAAAAGGGCAGAGGAAAGGAGGAGGAGGAGGAGGGCAGGCAGGCGGGGCGGAGGAATCTCTAGTCGAACCCAGAGCTTTGTAGTATTGATTAGGCAGCTAAGGTGTTGTGAGACACAATGTTCAGATGGGGTGTGAACCATGAAAGGTGGGAGGGGGATGGGGTGGGGGTCAAAATCAAACACTCAGCCCTTCTCTGATTACCGGCATGGTGCCGCATTAGACGTACGTTGGGGGCTCAACAGGAAAATGGATTTCTTTAAAAAGCTGCTTAATACATAAATCATGACCTCTGGGGTCACAGCAAGGGTTTAGGAGATTAGATCAATAACAAAGCTAATGTGAGCTTGTTGTAGCTGGTTTGTGGTGCAGACAGACCTCTAAATGGTGTTACTGGAAGTAGCTTACAAGCAGTTTAGGGACAAGACAGTAATTTGTGTAAGCTTTGTCGTGATAAAATAAGCTAAATGTAATTTCTGTGATTAAGAAAATATTACGACCTAAACAAGTACACATTTCTCCAAACAGCTGTCTCTGTTTTGCCTTTCTATGTTTTAGCCATTGTTCTCTTTTCCTTGTATTTGTGTTGGTCCACACCATGGCAGAGGGGTTGAGATTGCAGCCTTGTTTTGCACATGAGGAAGGATAGCATTAGTGCTGAGATAATGGCACTGTGTATTGTTCACTGGCAGTGTGGAAGTGGTGGGACAGGATCTATTAGATGCAGGCCCATTTCCCACCAACTGACGCTAGCAGTCCCCACAAACATTAGATAAAGAGTCAACCCTCGAGCCTTTGTAATTTGTTTGTATTTTTCTGCTTAATGTACTTTGCTCAATCTTGTTTAGCGATGATGGAAGCTGATAGCCTTATCTTGCCTTGCCAAGGGCATGAGCCACTACAAACCGCTTGGTTGAACATTTTTCCAATGAAGAACGTGTGTTTTTATGTTCTGGGTTTATTTTGATGCTGAATGAGTTGTGGATATAGCTAGAAGTTATTTATATTTGGGCTCTTGGTCAATTCTGTTTGTTCTGGTCTAAACTGAAATAAATAGTGTAGAAGATGTATTCTTACAGTTTGTGTGTTCTGGTGTATTTATCACATTTAAGATTTGGGGTCACCTCTTATAGTTTTTTTTCTTATAACCACATGAGTTTAATCATTTTATCCCTTTTTGTAATCAAATGCTTCTTTATAATCATTTTGGATACTTTGTCAAAAATAACTTTTAGATAGTAAAATTTGTTGTCCGTTTCTTTAAAACTTCACATTTTCCACACCTCAAAGTATAGTAGATTAGCATCCACTGGCTATAGTATTCCTCACTCCAACTGCGGTGAAAACATTTAAAAAGTGAAATATTAATCAGCCATTTAAGAAAATCAATGTAATGTGGAAAATGGGACTTTATAGCTTTTGAAATCCTCTGTATCAAAAGCTAGTCTGGGTAGCTTAATATAGTCGGCTTCATAACAGCCAGCTAATAAATGGTGTTAAGTCTTTCAACTCTCTGCCATTTATCTACTCAAAATTAAGAGGGTTTTTATGTTTTGTTTTGTGGACCATTCCCCTCAAGAAATATTTGTGGTAGGCCCCATCACCTCCTGCAGTTAAAGTCATAACCATCTGTTAAAAAACACTGTCTGGAGAGTGGGTTAAACCAGCATCACTGCTATATTTTTCTTTCTCTGGGGAGTATGTGTGCACATGTTTGTGTATGTGTGCGCGTGTGTGTGTGTGTGTGTGTGGTGTAGCGGGGACTCTATGCCAAGAGCCTGGAACCTGACCTCACCAGAAAAACATTAACATTTGGAAGTGTGTGAGCCTGCATGGGTCTGTTGATGTCTGTGTGTGTGTAAATATGGACATCAGCACATGTGTGTGTGCTACCCCCTGTGGACAAGGTGCTTGTTCTGGACCATAAAAAACAACTGACATGGTTTACTTCTCTGTGGCACGAGACTTGCTCTTTGATTTTGTCCCTCTTGCGTTCTGGAGGCAGCTTCCTGTTTGAAAGTCTCAAACAAACTCTCACCCCAGCCAAGTGGGAATGTTGGTACGACAAAGCTGGGATCAAGACTTTATCCCCTACTAAAGACCATTACTACCGCTTATTTGTTGGAACATCTTTACCTTCTATTGGTGTATGGTGAGACATTAAAGTTTGGAGGAAATTATGCATCTTGTTATCTCAAAAAAAACCCAAAAACAATTAATGAAGTAATGATAAAAAATATTTAATCACATTTTGATTTTTATAGGATATTATATTCATAACCCAGAAATAACTAAGCTTGTTTTCTTAAATTACAAGTATGCATACATAAACATTAATAAAAATGTCTCACCTCTGCTTCATTACATTTAGTTTTCCATGTGTGTTGATATGGAGAGCCTCCTTGTCCTCGGCCTGCTGAAACTAGGGCTCTGTGCTTGCTTTGGCTAAGGCTCTCTCCTTCCCTGCTTGACAACTGGCTAGGCCCGTGTTTACCTAATCGTATATATCTTAGAGGAAACCCGTGAAACGTTAATCTCTCTATGTCTCTACGTTAACCCTGATGAATTTCTACATTTTCCAGCTGTGCAGCATGGCATATTTATGCTCAGGCTCTATTGCTGAAAACAGTTCTGTCATTGTGAATGAATCTCTATGCAGTACTGCCTCTGTGTGTGTGTGTGTGTGTGTGTGTGTGTGTGTGTGTGTGTGTGTGTGTGTGTGTAGAAAATCCAGGATAAGAAACTACAAATACAAAATCACCTATAAAAGGCTGCTGCAGCACCTTCATGGATATGTTGTATCTTTTTCTTTCTTCATCAGAATCTAATGAGTGCACTTGCCTGTCACTCATCACATTTCTTCGAGTTGAGAAGTCCCTCACTCATTGTGTTGAGCAGACAATCTGTCATTTGTAATCTTTTGTTTTCTGGTCACACCTGCATAGTGGCCTCAGCAGAGACTGATTCTCTTTCTTTGTTACTCTGACCTGCATCATCTCAGGAAACAGGAGTGACATTTATACTTATGAGCAGTTGGCTTAGTTAGAACTTTGTTTTTCTTGTTTCAGCAGTCTGTATAGTTCAGGTCTGACATGTATTGAGTCATCTTGCCAGCTTGTCTATGAGCAGGAAGAGCTTGTCTTTTAAATCATACACCATCACCAAATTATCAAAGTTAATGTCTGAATGCATTTAAAACAAGATTTTATGTAATGTTTGTTTCACAGAAACACTTGTTGTGCCTTTATGTCTATTTATTACTTTCTTATTGTGGATCAGATGCAGTTCATAATGTTGTACCATCAGAAGATATTTTAAATATACACTATATAAATATAAGTTGTTTATATATGTTATGCTTACAACAAAATATAAATTATATCTTGTGCATTATTTCATTGCCAACTCTGGCTGTAATGAGGAACAAATAAGCAGTCTCCTACTTAGCTCACACTAAGCTTCCTGTCAGTTTGGCATGTTTGAGCTGTCAGGACAGCCCAACACGCCCCAGGACTATGTCAGCATTACATTTAACATGCTTGCTTGACCCAAGCAGACCCTATCCCATATAGTCCATCTACTTTATCTGCTACAATAACTCCCTCCTAATGTTCCCACCTTGTTGGTGAACAAGGGAGAACAATCTCATTTCATTACAACAGACCCAGAGCTGATCTAATGCAGACAACATTAAAACCATGTCACATCCAGTCACTTACTTGATGGATCCAGGAAGGGAGGGACAAAGAGGAGGAGGAGAGAGGGATGTTAAAGAGAAGGAGGTGCTGGGTTGAAAGCTGTGGCGTAAGACACAGCGATAATGTGAAGTTATGATTGCAACAGTGGTAAGTATGGGATTGTACCCCAGTGCCCTTGAGCAAACTGTCATTCAAAGCACTTTAATTAATTTCTCCGCCTTGTCCACTTTCCCACCTCCCTGCCATCACAGGCGAGCACACTACAAGGGAGGCTGATAGTATGCAATGCACATGTCAACAACTTCGGACTTGATGAAATCAGGATTTTGTAATGGATCTTTATGGCTTTGTCTCCATAGTAGTTACAACCTGGCAGCTTAGAGCTCCTGTTTGTGAGTACAGACTGAAGCAGGCATTTGGGAAATCCACTATTTCTTAAATTGAGGCTTTGTATTGTTAGGGTGTATAATTAAGACCTCATTGTGACAGCCATTGAGAGAGAAAGTTAATGAGGGTTCAGCTGTATTCCATATGAATATGAATATTGAATTTTAAATATTTCATGGCTTTATAATTGCCTTGGTTGCTGTTAATGGTCTCGATTGTTGAACATTACCCTGAGTGAATATGTGGCATGGGTAAGTACCTTTAGAAGCTCAGCGCTAATTTAATAGCCACATTCTTAAGTTAAATTCTTTTCTTTATGATTTCTGTCTATGTATCTTTAAGGCAAATAGATGTCTTGACTAAAGGCATGTCTGTAACTGTGAATACATTTTAACCAGTCTTTTACTCCCTTACAAAGATGAATGTATATATAATTACAAAGTATATCACGCACACTACCTTGATATAGAGTTTAATGGCCGTATCGTTTCTTTGTGGAGCATGTCTGCTGGCCTTAATCTTCTCCACAGCTGACATCTTAATAACTCAGCCTTCTCCATCCATTTCCACAGGAGACATCCGAATAGGGGGTAAGGATTAGTTTAATGAATTTGACAATTAGTAACAGAAGTTAATGACTGCATGGGGCTAAGTACCCCGATGGACATGGCTGGGGGGACCAAGGACTTTCATTGCTCTGGGCCATAGATCCTCATTAATAGCTTCTCTGCCTGCTGGAGAGGACAGCGGAAACCAGGCCATGCCTTTGTTTAGACTGCATCTGAAGAAGTTGCTGGGGGTTTTGCCCTTTTGCACAAGATCATGTTAGAATTAGTTCCTCTGTGGGCATGAGATAAGGTAGGGCATCAGGTCCTTTCCAGGTAAGACTCCTTTTAATGAAAAAGGGGCATGCAATGTTGAAAAAGAAAAGTGAATTGAAATCATGGCAGCAGATAATTTTCTCAGATCTTTGGTCACCAGTCTAATGGAATGAAATGTGTGTTTATGGTCATGGGTCACATAAAGCAAATCCGCCTTGAGTTATCATTAAGTTAGCCAGATGTCACCTCCTTATCAAGCGATAACATCATTTAGCTTGATAGCGCTCATAAAGTTATTAATATAATTATATATGTATAATATAATTTTTATGCAGCGCTTCATAAACAGAGTTGATTAGTCAAATATTTTTACTATATAGCATTTTTACATTTTCATCCACTGAAATATGAATTTCTTTTTTTTGTGGCCGCGTGAAGACAGAATAATTTCCCACATATCGATCTCGTTTATGTTTACTCCTTTTTCACAGTAATTCATCCTTCTTTCTCCCACAGAGGTCCAGAATGTATAGCCAAACTGTGTTACATCAAATCCAGACTGGCGTTATCTGCCCCCTCATTCCTGCCTGTCTCTTGGTGATAGCTTTAATAGCGACAAAAACATAGTCACATCCAAGAACAATAATTTCCCAGTGCAGTTGCCAAATGGTCAAGAAGCAAGAGTTTCCTTTGCTGACAAACCAATTGTAAAAAATAGTCTTTTGTTATCATTACTTGTGAGTGGGCTATGTGAGGGTCTAAGGTTGTGTAATGTAAAGTAATGAGAGCCAGAAAAACAAGAATCCATTTAATTAGAGAAGGCAGAGTGGACATCACAGGACCAACTATCCACAACAGTCTGCCTCCTGAGAGGTAGAGAGAGAATGGAGAAAGAAGTATACACACACACACACACACACAGAGAGAGATAAATGCACAAAGAAGCTGCTGTTTGTTGTTGAGCCGATGCTCTGATATTCTGTCAAGTCTTGCCAAGTTTAAAAGTAAGGGACTAAATTGGTGTTGATGTTGCACATTCCTTTAACACTCTCATTTGTAAATCTTCTTTGCTTTCTCTGTCTTTCCTTATTCCACTCTTTACTTTCTAATTTGCCTCTTTAGGGAGTGACAGTTGCATTTAGGGAAAAGGTTATCATTGTATTGGAATAGAGTGCTGGCCTTGAGGCTTACCTAGAATTACATGACATTGCCTGCAGCCCCCTTTCCTCTGTGCTGGGTTGAAATGTTATCAGTCTAACTTAATTACTGTCACTGGGCAGTGGAATTGGCTGTAATATACATCCCAGTCTTGCACTCATTGGAGAGATATTAGAATTTGAGTAACATCCCTTCTTAAGATCTCTTGGTGTTTAACTTTGGTCAAAGAGTTAATTTCTTTCTGCATGTTTTTTTATATGGGTTTAGCTTTTTACCTGCTGCACAGTGAATATCAAACACAAATATATTGCAAAATCCTTTATCTGATTAGCTGGCATGCCTATATGAAACTGTGTGTGTTTGCTTATGTGAGGCACAGTGTGTTTTAACTCAGCATCAGGCCCCAGGCAGGGCATGGATTTCATTTAGGAAAGTATCAAAGGTTTACACGCTGTTCGCTTTAATCAGCATGTTTATCAGGCAGAGAAAAATTGCAGGAAGGGACCACAGGGAGAAGGAGGGGCGGGGGTTATCTTAAGGACCAGTAGCCAGGGAAATTGATAATGGCTACAAGGTAATTTACTGTAGACTTGTGCATCCCTTCACTGCTTCTACTCTTGCCTCTCAGTCTAATTACAGCCCATGTAATGTTCTAATGAATCTGCAGGTAGGTGTGCTGTTGGAGGAAGGGAAAGGAGGTGGGGGCGGAGGCATTGTTTTTGCATTCGTGTGTGTCAGCAAGGAGTTCTTACATGCATGTGTGTGTGCAAGTTTGTGCGTGTCACTCCACATCAAGCCAGTTTTCATGTAGGAAGATTGAATGCATCTCAAGGCTGCGCCAGTATCTCTTGAGCGTGTCATTGTCCCACTGTTTTTGAAATATGAATATGATATGGAAAGCAATTAAATTGGCCTTTAGCCATATTAAAGATACATGCCACTCACATTCACAAAGTTTAGTTGATACTTGAAGTTGTCACTGCATCTTCATCTTTTAGCTCGGTGTACAGAGGATGGGAGCTGTGGTCAGGCACACTCATCTACTGCTTACTCTAGACCGATAATAAGCTTCAGAAAGTGCCTTTGAAAGTATTTGTGCCTCTACTCGCACACAAATACACAAACTCTCATATGTACAAACCTTCAGGGGTGTGGGCTGGACCGTAGAGACCTTGATACAACCAGAGTGTAAACATCCCCACAGGATTGCGGTCCAATGAAAGGCACGAGCTGTCAGGAATCTGCTTTCATTGTCTTCTTTACAGATGTGTCTGTGTATTTACCTGAGTTTATGTTGAGTATTTCTCAACCTGTATCATTAAAATACATCTTGTCCGTGCTGTAAAATGGACGAGGCAAGAATTTTCATTGTTAGATTTCCTCTGTTTTTCTCTCCCCCACAGGAAAAAGAGGGCATTGAGGCAGTGTCTGTAGGGGCCATTCTGTCCGATTACCAGAGGGTCCGTGTGGAAAATGTGTAAGTCAAACGTTTAAGATTTAGAACGCACTTTGTCTAAACTATACACACACACACAACTGGAATGGGCCTCTGAACTCAAATAGCTCACATTCTGTGGTCCACTGAAGGAAAAGAGTACATCCTCTGTAGTTCTGACCTCACTGGGTGTTCTAAACCTGGGCTGAGTTCTGTTTAAACATGTACACACGCACATATACACACATTTTGTTTTGTTTATGCCATTTTATTTAGGCTAGCATGGATTTTTTGGTGTGGTTTTGTTTTTATGGAGCGATGATTTAAAGAAGAGGAATAAAATAAATCTCAGGTGTTTTTGTTGAAATTAATTATGGGCTTTTCCATTAGGGGTAGTCACAACTCTTTTTCTTAGGAAGATGTGATGTGATCGTCCATTTGTCTGCATGGTTCCACATGTTTAGTTTGAAACTATTAAATAAAATGTTACTTTATTACTCTTAAAATGGAAATATATATTTATATATTATATGATTCAGGAAAATAACTAAATACATGAAAATAAATTACAACAGTGTTGGTGAACCTTTCATCTTATCATGGGAAACAAAATTGCTTTAATAAAGCTCATGAACAAATGACGAACAGTCAGTCAACAGACACTCATGTACACACACATTTTTGGACAAGTGTTCATTTGCAAACAGCTTGGCTCCACTTACCTGTTGTGGTTATGTCTGTTTCCTATTAGTTTACTGAGTGTGATGGAGAAGTCAAAGCTTAAGATGGATTTTTTTTGTGCTTGTCTTCTCAAATGAAGCCATTGGGCATGGTTACAGGTGGAGACATGTGCTGTGATTCTGCGAGGGTGGTAGCTTTTCCTTTTAAGAGAGAAGTTGACTTTGAAGTTGTTTTAAAGTTGGCAAATATTCAACATTTCTTTCTTTAAATCTCTTTTACCTTTTCCACAGATGTTTAAGGCTTGATTTGCAGCCATTGGCCTACTTGTGGCACCGAGAACAAGAATCCTTACTCTCTGAGATGATCTCATCTGATCTACATGCTATCCTCATCAAAGTCGCTGCTTTTGGTAAGTTTTTGTCTCTTGGCTCTTTTGTTTGTCTCAGCTAGCTGGTGAGCAACATGATGCCCCCTTAGTGTCAGGCAGCCTTTTTATTCTCTCTTTATTTCTTCACTTGGTGCCATGTTAGTTAGGTTGTGTTTGGCATCAGGTAGAAAGGAGAAAAGTGAAAGATAGCAGGGAAAAAAGGGTGTAACTGGAGAGCAAAAGAGAGACAAGTAGAGTAATGCCCAAATCATTAATCTGTGGCTTAGCAGTGGTGTGAAGACTTGCGCCAGCGGCAAAGGTTTTGAAGCAGAGAACAATATGAAAAGATAAGAAGCGTAGAGGGAGGAGGAGTGATGGAAGTGCACCGTGGTATTGGGAGGGTGCATGGAGGAAGGGTTGGCAGTTGAAAAATAATCACAGGTGATCTCGCTGCACATTAATGCAACCTGTCAATAAGTGATGCTGTCCCAGTGTGTGTGTGAAAAACACTGCTTTCTCTGCCGATGCATAGCTCCAACTACATGGTCCATGAAGTGAAGATTAAAATCAGGTATCTCTCATTTACTATATTCAACTGCTTGAACGCTGAGTGAAGAGGTTAATGTGGTGTCACATGCTCTCTGCTTGCCTGTTTTGGAGCCTGAGGACAAGAATATCAGATTACTGAATAACAGGGGAGCAAAAAAAAGTTTTTTTTTCCTTCTTTCTCAAGTACACGATGTTAAGATCCCTACCTGTATCTACTTGACGTTGCAGCTGGATCTTCTTTGACTGAGCCAGTGATAAATGATAATTATGGCTACAAATGGTCCTTTTTACTCTCAAACTACTCATGGAGATAGATCATCGTATAGACACTGTTTACGTGCTGTTAAGTGCTTGTTGTCACCTTTGAAAGCAATCAGTCGAAAAGGGGACCACGGCTGACTGATGACCCACAGAGCTAAGTAGCGTGTGTGGAATATTCTACATATCTTTCAACACTGCTCAAATAACCTCTATGGAATGCTTTTTCTAAGCCATTTATCTTTGGTACTTTAGTTAGTGGAGCCATTTCTCATTTTTTTAATGGCTCTGATGACGGACTTTATGGCAATAAATAATACAACTTGTCAGATGCCCATCAGAGGAGGGATGATGTCAGTATTCGTGTTACTAAGATGTTTTATTTTCCATGGGATTTTTATTATACTATATAAATCAACATTTTTATTCTGAGATTTGTAGTACCTATATAACCAAATGAACGGAAAAGAGATCAACATTCATCATCAATGGATCAATCACAATGCCAAATTATCCCTCTGAAAAAAGTCTTGTAAAGAAAACAGCCCACTTTGAACACCTCATTCACCCTGTAACCCTGCTATCTCCACTAGGCTTTCTAATCTAAACACAACTTCGTCTAAAAGCAAATTCTCAACATTTTTTGAAAGATTATAATTAGAAAGGAAAATCACCCCCGGGTGCCTTTGAGTGTGTGTCTTGGCGTCGCCAATGTAGAGGTTTGTGCGAGCATGTGTACATGTGTGTTTTGGCTACAGGTAAAAAGAGCAGATCATATCAGGCCTGACTTCTCACCTGTCCCAGGGCAGTAGTAATTAGAAAGGAGAGAATTGAATAGGGGAACAAGTGCCCTAGGCAATTGAGGCAGCGCTCATATAATTGCAGCTTTGGCGGGAGCAGGTCTGAGCAGTGAGGTTTGCTGTTTTGGGGAGATTGGGTGACAGAAGGGCGTACCTGGTGGGCTTTGGTGTTTTTGTGTGTGAGAGAACAAGAGAAGGATAGTTGGAGGGATTTTCTGGTGTAGACCCTATGAGGTGAAAAAACAACTTTCACAGGGCAAAGGTTAAGTCTGCATCTGAGCTGACAACCATAACAGCTTATGATATTTCATGGCAGTTTGTAATGGGTGTTGTTGGGTTCTTGATAAAGAGAAGTCTTTTAAGAATAATTTGAGAGATAACATAAATCTCTCTCACAGACAGGAAGAAAATGCCTTTGGTTATTTATTTCCACCATTCTTGTCTGTTTTTCTTTAAGTTAGAAGATAGCTTCCTGAATGCATTATGATCCTCCAAGGGAATTAACCATAAGTATTTATTTGTGTTCAGCATAAAACCACAGAAAGAAAAAGAAAATCCTAATAATTAGAAAAAATAAAGTTCAGCTAGGCAAGTCTCTGCTAACGAATGCCAGGAAATGCCTGTTACCAACTAAAAAGGTATCCTTTACATGGGGAAATGTATTGTCATAATAACTATATATCTCTTGAGTTAGCCCTGCTAATTGGCATGTCCAAAAGATAACATTAAATATTCATGTAAGATAATTGATTGATTAGTGTAGGTGTGTATCAGGGCACAGGTCCGGCAGTTAATTGGTCTGGAGCTCCAGAGATAATTTGCATGTGTGAAATCAAGTCTGGCTGCAAGATCTTTTACCCTTCTCATGAACATAGCCTTTGAGCCTCCAAGAGAAGAAATTTCCATCACATCTCTGCCTTCGCTGATCACTTTTACACTTATGGACACACATTTAGTTTCACTTTATGCTTAAAGGATAGTTGATAGTTAAAAACATGGAAATAAAACAAAGAAAAAGCTAAATTTATAGTTTGCATCTGTTGTTATTGTATTTTTACCTCTTTTTATTTGCATTTGCTTATTTTCTCAATGCCTGTTTTTTTAGCATATAGTATAAAAGTGAGAGAAAAAAATCTGAGATGTAGATTGGCTTTAAAATTATTTAAATTTCTACAGGTCAATTTTGGTTACTTCACTTTTTACTTTCCTCCCTTTTTCTGTTTTTTTTTCAAATAAATTTCATTTAATGCAATTGCTACACAACTCGTGCATCCTATTACTTTACTCATCGATAGAATTTGAGATAATAGCTTGACAAATTTCACATATAACCACAATCTTATCAGCCTTTATACAATGTCTCTTCCTTTCTCCTTTCAATTCAGTATTCATCTGTCTTGCTAAGATTAGTTGGGACTGAGCAGCTATTGTTTTGGCATTGGTCTTGTAGAGCATTGTTTAAAAGCTCATGCAGCTCACCTACAAGGGAGGAGATGCTTATTTCATCCATTTATAGGCTAAAATGTTACACATCATGAATCCAATTTTCTCTGCCTTTTCTCTCTGAAGGCAGGGATTAAAGCCAGGCTGTCAGCTGGCATGTCAGATCTTAAGACAACCCGTGGATGTCTGCAATACTGCGCTCAGCTCGGCTCAGACAGTATCTTGAATCTCCCCACTTCTAATTTGGCATGAGGCTCAGTAAGCAAAATCACAAGCAGTTTCAATTAAATTGGTAACTCAGTGCTGTCGGTTTACAAAAGTCAAACGCTGTGAGGTGGGAAAGGCTAATCCTGGTTGCTATAAAATGAAGCCAATTAAAGCTCTGGAGATAATTGACTTTGACCTCAAAGGATAGAAATGGGAATAACTATTTGTGTTGGGCAAGGTTACATTTTACCAAAATTTATTTAAACTGTTTCAAATGTTTTGTGAAAGTTGTTTTTGTCCAGTTTGGTTTACTTCAATTACTAATTGCCTCACTTGGATTTTTTGTTCTATTTTTGGTTTTCAGAAAAACACAGAAGAGAAGTCCAGTTGTCCAAAAGCAAGCACTTAGAAATATTATAACTTGGATGACAGAGAATCTACACAGATGTATTAACTTAGGTAAACACTGATCGGCCTTTGCATCAAAACTTCCTGCTTGGTACTGTAACCTTTTACAGTCTGTAGGAAGAGGAACGCTGGTAGCAGGTCCTCTTGGTTCTGAGTCTTGTAGGAACAGAACACTACTTTGCAAAGAAAAAATAAATGTTATTCATTTCACCAGTTCTTACTTTTTCTCTAATGAAGTACAAAAACTAGTTTGATTACCTGGGTGCCCTGGTTGTCTTTGCATTCTTCCTTAATTCCAACCCACTAAATGCTGACAATGCTTTTAGAAAATGCTCTCTCATTACTGGACTCCCTGGTTTTGAAGTTCACTGAATTTAATTAGAGTTTTATAGGATAATACGAGGTAAAAAGCCCTTTTAAAGGAGTATCATTCCTCTAAGTCTCTCCTAGCAAAGCTCCTCTCTCTCCAAAGTGTGGTCTTGCTGTCTTTGGCAGCAGACTAATGGCAGCTTCTTGTGGGCTTATTTGGGTTTAATGTGGCATAATGAGGTTAGGTAATTGTGTTTAGGTCAAGCTGTAAAACAGGTCCAGAAGAGACAGAAATGTGAAGATCATGCAAATGAGTGGTGTTAGATTGGCAAAAGCTCACACCAGTGGCTCGTTTAGCAGTTTGCAAAGCATGTATTCTCCAAATTCATGCTCATCCCACCTAGCCTCATGTCCGAATGGTTTGAGCAACCTTAATTTGGTTGAAAATGTCAATTAGGAAAACACTCACACAAGTGCTAAATGATCTTAGTAGAAATCGTTCCATGCCGATGCTATCTTTGCTACATTTTATCCCTCATTCCTGTCGTCTTCGTCGCTCCTTGTAAATATCAAATCAAGTGCAATATATTATTTAAGAGCTGGGAAGTTAATGAACGTATTAAAAAACACTGCATCCCCTCAGCAATTTGGAGCCAATTATTAAAATTTGTTAAAAGGCATGACTAATTAAAGAGGATATTTAAATTGGATTGAATTTTAATGCTTTTTCCACCCTTCTTATTACCTTTGTGGCTGGGTTAAGATGAGAGGATGTTGAGATTAGATATTCTCACACTAATTAAGACCACAGATCCCCTGGGAAGAGAATAAGGGCCTGTACATTCTCTCTCTCCACACCCTGTCTATCCTCCTTCTCACCCTCCCTTCCACTGCTGTGGCCCTACGTCTCTCCCCCATAGCGCTGGACCACAAGGGCCCAGAGGATAGACACAGCTGGGTTAAGATGAACCTTGGATGCTATGCGACATCCCTCCTTCACATCATCTCCATTCGCTCTCGTCTCCCATCCATTGCTCCCCATGGGGGCCTCAGATGACACATTAACCTTTGAGGTTGTCAGGCCATGAGAGAATAGAGATTCTCACATTAGAATTAACTTTGTTCCTCTAATTAAACACATGAACATGCCGATGAGCTGGACCATGTGATGTCTTGGAGTAAAGGAGCTTTATTGGATTTTCAGCTAAATTATTAGGCCAATTCAGTAACTTTTTTTCAAATTTGATGTCATCACTCTCGCAACTGCACATCACTCTGTATAGGTCATCAGTTGCTTGTTAATGGTTATGCCAGTCACCTAATGAACAAAAGCTCATAGAAACATAGAATAATTAAAGCAAGCCATCACCATTCACCATCTAGATGCACATTTTTTGCCCAACTTTGTTCTCATATTTTAGATAACAATCTGTTGTCTTATGCCAAACATGGTGGTAGGAGCAAATAACTACATGGATTGGAATTTCCTTAAATTTAGCATTTTACATTCATGTCCTGTTATGTTTTTATTGTTCCATTCTCTCTGGAAACCACCTGATACTCAGTCCTTTTTTATTTTTTTGTCCAGATGGTAGAAAATTGCAGGCTGCACAGGGTTTAGGTAGAGTTCAGTATGGTAGCCACAAACACATGCATTAGGACTTGTGTCATAAAAAATACATCCCACTCATGCTTTACAAATGTGATAGTAGGTACTGTTTTTTTTCTAATGTTTGGTCTAATATTTACATGATCCTTAAATCATACAGATCCATTTGCCAATTTTTATTTGAGGAGAGGAAGTTTTTATTTTGGATTTTAAAAAGAAACTGATGTTTTTCATGACGGCTACTTGGATGGTTGGCTTTACTTGTTTTGTTTTGTTTTTTTTATCTGGGGAGTAAGGACTTGTGAGGCTGTATTTAAGGACTGTGGCACCACTGGGCATGCATGCAAAACTCCACACCAACTTTGCTTCCCCTTCTTTTCTCTCCCATGCCTGTGAGTCACTTCCATGCACCATTTCAGGGGAAGGGGAGGAAAAAGATAAATAAACAAGATCTCTTTTCAGAGTTTAGGGAACTAAAGGGAACTAGATGTGGAATGGGGGTGGGGAGGGGGGGTTGTTAGCGGGCAAGGGTGTGTAAGAGGGAGTCTGTGGCCAGCAACTGAAAATTGTTGCCCTTACCCAGAGAGATCTGTGTACACTACTTGCAAAGTCAAACAAATAGATCCAGGGTGCAGGTTTACATGTGTTTGTGTGACTGCCCGTAAACCTCCCTGCCTGTCATCTTTAATCACTGTTCTCTGTTGCTGATCAGACCTTTCTCTTTCTCTCTTTTTTCAGTTTTTTTTCTCTATACATTTACTTGTGTAATTGTGTTTGTTTTGTGTATTTCTGTCTGTTTCTGTTGCTTTGTCTATATTCACATGTGTTTTCCACACGGATGGCAGGCCTGGATCCAGAGAAGCACTTAGGAAAATCCCTGGCTGACATGGAACCCTATTTGAAACAGGTAATGCACTGGTAGATACCCTGCTTAGCTATTCATGTCAGCATTGTCATAATAAAATATACAAATGATTCTAAAGGTAAGGATTTTTTTTTAACTTGTCAAAATGCAACCAACACTATAAAATGTCCTACTAAATCCAACTTGAATCATTGTGGATGGTTGAGAAGGGCAACTTGCTGTGCTTTATTATGCCAGTTCTAAAGTAATTAAAGCTATTTTACTTTGGAAAAACTGTTAAAAAGATGGTCAAAATTCAAAGTTGATTAATGACTTCTTGTATGCATAACAGAGACGTTCTTTGACGTTTTTTATGCTTTTACGCATTCTGTATACGGAGTGCCCATTTGGCCCAGTGTGCTTGTCAAAATGTCCCCAAAAATGCTTGGGTTGCGCTCAACACTTTGTTGACAGCGACAGCTACATTTTACGATCATGAAGTTTGAGCCAAAATGCTCCAAAACACCTTTAGCATATGGCTCTCCACTGTAGCTGGCAGCCAATGAGTTAAATATGTAATCAAATTATTTAAGTTACATTTGTGATTGACAGATGTTTTTGCTTTTTTACTGTTTTGCTAATTCTTTTATGTTATAAAACATTTTTAAATAAGTGATTTGTTTTGCTCAGTAGCTATCCCAGAAGTATGGAGTCCATATCTGTGGAGAAGGCGGTGAATATGAGACATTCACCCTTGACTGCCCTCTCTTCAGAAAGCAAATAGTCATGTAAGTAACATTAAATAATAAAGTTTAATGTGTGGCAGCAGAAGGCTGAGAAAGGTTTTTTTTTTTCAAGGAAAAGTTTCATGTCTGGACTTTTTTTTGTGCAGTGATGCAGCAGAGACAGTGATCCACTCAGCAGATGCGTTTGCTCCAGTTGGCTACTTACGCTTCACCAAAATGCACACAGAAAATAAAGTGAGTTAAACTTTCATAGATCTAACTTTGTTCCTATTTACGATCAATTCTTCTGCAATTCTACGTCCATAATTTTTACAAGCAAAAGTTTGAACTGCTTTGGGGTTGATTACTTAAGAACTGCTCTCAGGCCAAAATAAATACAAGAACAAACCCCTTTGGTGTCTGATAACTTTGTGGAGGAGAGAAACACAGCACTTAAGGGCAGGGTTCATATCGACCTCCAGAGGGCCCTTCGAACTCCCTCTCACACAGTCTTGCTCTCGGTCTTTCCCTTCATCCCTTGCTCTTGCTCCTCTAGCCCCACATGGCCTACTTTGACGTCTGCAATATTCGCTGCAGCCTGAAACTAGGCCCAGATTAATAAACATGTCTGCTCACATTAAGGCGTTTTGCATTCAGGTAGCTGGCTAAGCAGACACAAGCAGGCGTTGCAGGGAGGGAGTGGGAATTGGCTTTTGGTAAATTGGAAGCTGAATTGGGCCTCACAGACGTCTGGCAAACATTTTTACTTTCTTTGCAAAAGCAAATAACTCAATATTTTCATTATTTAAAGAAAGGTGGCAAGAATGAAATTATCTTGTTTAAGTTTGCTTTAATAACTCAGTTTTAAATTGTCTGGTTTCATAAGTGTCCTATTATCAGATTACTGTTCCTGCTGACAGCAAGTGCTTCATGTATTAGTTGCTGAAAGTTGGGGGCGGGGGGTTAAGGGTTAGAATAGGAATCAGCATGTCTTTAGGGCAGAGTGTGATTTGTGTATGTGTTTCTTTGCCCATCACACAATAATATGCATGTGTGCTTTTCTGTTTATGCACAGAGCCTTATGTATGTACTGTATATGTTTATCCTAGATGGGGGGGATGGGGTTTATGGACAGAAAACATACCCCCATCCTACAACCTCTGTGACCCTGCAGCCTCACTCCCTACAGCTATGTTTTTTTCCCCATACTGCTGCTTCCACCCCCATCACAAAAGCACGCATACACACATATCCCTCTAGCCCCCCCTAGGTTGCTAGGGAAAAAGCAGGGAGATCCAGAGCCTGCTAGAGTTGCAGATAGGAGGGAGGAAGAAGGCGGGAGCGTGGGGGGACCAGGGGAGAACCTGCCCTGATTCAGCCTTCTGAAGCTCTTCTCGTCAGGGTGACAGATCTGCGGTGACACCAGCACTAGAGGAAACTGCACCAGGCTCAGGGGGTGGGGATGGACCACCAACATTTGCCCTCCGTTAATGCTAGTCAAGCTATTTTTCATGCTGGCCAGGAGAGAGGGGCTGAAGTATAATTAATTTGATTATCATATGGTGTAATGTGGCTGACAGCAGACGAGGGGGGTGAACGAGTGTCGGACAGCGTGAGGGCTGTGTTGAGGAAATATGAAATATGCATTTAAATGTGTGACGCCCCAGCAAAATTTGGCAGGTAATATGTTTGCCTTAGAGAATGGTAATGATTTGTTATTTAAAGCAGTAGCAGAGAGCAGAGGCAAACTGTAAGTAAACACATGGAAAAGAAGATGCAAGTGAAATCCAAAACATGTCTCACCCATCTAGTCATGAGCTTTGATTGACAGCCAGCATGATTGAATCTACAGTATCAGAAAACACCACTCCCTATTTGCCTGAACCACGAATATGTTAGCATGTTGTTTCATATTCATTCACCTTGAAGTTATGTGTGTCTGGGTCCTTGTCATGTAAAACTGACACACACACACACACACACACACACACACACACAACGTTCCTGGTGAGATATTTGAAAAGGTTGGCTAATTATACAGCGTTTTGTCTGTCTTTGCGAAAGGCTCTGTGCTCTTTGGTGGGCATTTGGCCTGATGCATTCCCTGTGGTGCTTTATTGCAGGATGTGGTGGTGAGAGCTTTGCCCCATGGTAGTTGTCCTTGCCAAAGTGCCATTGACAAGATGACTGAGGAGGTGGAATATGCTGATCAAGTCGAAGACAACCAGCACAAATTTACATCAAACTGCGACCTTAGTTGTCAGTGGGGCCACGGTGAGACTCATTTGTTGTGAGACACTTGCATGCTGACATGCATGCATGAGTGTGTATTTATGTCTGTGTGTGTCAAATGATATCTTTGTGTGGCGCGTGCTCCCTGGTTCTGTGTCATATTCAGCCAGCACCATGATGCTAGTATTTTTGATTGATTGTTTGACAACGTCTGTTGTTTTAGACTGTCTCTGAATACATTTCTGTGCTGATGTATGCCATCTTGGCATGCATTACCTTTTAATCAGTCTGTGGTTAAAAAATAAGTACAAAGCTTACTTTTTGATTCTTACAAAGATTTCTGGTGCTACTTAAAATATTTGTGGAAGCTCAAACATTTTTTTCCTTCCTGGTATTGTATTTTCTTCTGCAGATACCTCACCATTCTACTCATCGAGAAGTTCCAGAGGCTATCAGTGGATCTGTGGCATCAATGGGCTCCAGAGTCAAGTACCTGAGATTGAGAACCAAGCAATGGCAGCTTTCACACTGCTGCAGAGTAAGAAAAAGTGTCTAAAGGTGCAAGTGTTAAGGAAGAGAGGAAAATCCTTCATCAGAAAGTGGTGTACTGGTTTATTTTATCCTTATTAAATAACACACGTGACTGGAAAAGTTTCACTTGGCCACTCTTATCATGACTGCAGAGAGGATGATCTTCCTTCCTGTATTATTAACTTTTATTAAATTAGACAAATCAATTGAGAACGTATTCTTATTTACAGTGACTACATGGGCCAAAACACTAAACAACGCGAGTATACAGCACAATCAATGGCACTCTCTACAAACGCTCTCGTTTCCTCAAGTAGTACACTTAAGAGCAGATAGTTAAATCACACACCAGATACACACACTGATGGCTTAAATTCATAAGGGATCAAACAATTATGCAATACTCCCACTGATCAATGTTAAATGTAACGGACGCAATAAAATTGACTTGAGCAATTGTACAATGTGGAATCAGAGCTGCAAATCTTTCATCTTTTTTCGTAAGCCCTCCCTCTCTTAGTTTTGCACTGAACACTACTCGTTACTGTATGGGAGTAAAGTTTAATAAAATGTTAAAAATCTGTATATCTGAAGGCATGATTCTTTTGTTTGGTGGTTTGTAAGCAGCTTTTGACTCCTTATTGTAGCCCTAATATGATTATAGTGGAAGCCACTTGGCGAACTTGCCTGTCTCATGGGCATCTTTCTCTCTCACTGCTGTGTAAGACACACACTGGGATATGCAGCGGAGCGTGAAAACTTAGAAGACTTAGAAGTGCTCGTCAGCTCAGGAGGCAAACTTTGTGTGTCATTGACTGTCCATCAAAAGAATAGGATAGTGAGCTGACCACCAAACAAGGACAGACTTTTCAAATTTGCCCCGAACCAAGCCTTTTTATTTTGGGTGGCTTATTTATATATTTTATGCCCTGCAGAAGTTTAAAAGTGCACACTTTTACAGTGTATCTCAGTCTTTTTCTCTCTTTCCTTTTTTGATGGAGATAGAAGAACAAAAGATGAAAAGCATATTTAATGTTTATAGTGGTGGTTGGCTGAACAGCCTTCACAGTGGAGAGACTATATTAAACAAGTTAATATTTAATGAACAACTTCTTTGTATGAGGGCGAAATAGTCTAAGATGTTCGTGTTGGCAAAGGAAAAACAAACTTGAAGCTCTCTTAGATGGTTGTAGGGGGAGAATCTCTTCTTTGAGCTGTTGTGCCTGAGTTTTGCATATAAAACCTACAGCGTGTTTAGAAGGTTGTTTATAGAAAAGTGGTGGGCACCGTTGCCTTTTTAGAAAAACATATTTAAATATTGTGCAGAATTTATTTTTATCTATTTTTAAAACAATAACATTCAAATTCAACTTCAACTTACAATGTTTTCCGTTTTCAGACAGATCGGATGGTCTGAAGTGTCATTTGTTTATTTTTATTTAACTCTCAATGTTCTACCCATCTACAGATGAGTTGGACAGCAGGGCTTGGAAAATGAAGAACATCATCTTGGTTCACCTGTATGTGAAGAACATGAAGGACTTTGCGTTACTCAATATGGTCTATAAGCAACACTTTGACTTGAACCCTCCAGCCAGGTAAAGGTGCCAACTGCTGCCTGTATTTTTCTCTTGTACATTTGTATAATTTTTTAGTTTATTTTTAGATTACAGAAAAAAAAATTGACACGTTCCCTCTTTTATCTACATAGAGTATGTGTCCAGGCACCTCTTCCTGCTGGTCAACTGCTGCAGATGGACTGTCTACTTCATGACTGGTCTAAACCCCTGGAGGAAGGCTGCTTTCACCAGAAAGAAGCCTTGCATGTCCAAAGCCTGTCCCACTGGGCCCCAGCCAACATCGGACCATACAGCCAAGCCTACAGGGTAAGGCTGACCATTCTCAAACAGGGGAACAGGCATGCTAGTGGGCAGCAACACTGACAGATAAGATTTGGTGGCAGCTACATAAGAAAGTGAATTTCTAAGTAGGTCTAACATTTTAGTTAGATCTTTCATTAACTACAACTTTGTCACCATCCTCAGGTTACATGTTATGTTTGTCAGCAGCCAACACCAAATATATAAGGTTTATGTGTGCTAATCTCTTTTTGTAAGCTGGAATATGTATGATTAATTAAAGAACCACTCATCTGTACAAACCCTAAAAGTAGTGAAACTGTAAAATGCAAACAAAATTGGAAAGGAATCATTTACAAATCTCAAAAGACTAGTTTAGAAATTTGACATATCTCACCTTGAAGTAGTTAGTAGCAGCTCATGTCAAAAATTTGGGATAACAGGATAGAAAAGTTAATGGTGGGGAAAGACACAGCTGAAGGAGCATATTGCAAATTATTACACCAATTGTCTTCAGACCAGTAACATGACTGCTTATTAAAAGAGCATCTTTGAGATGCAGAGACTCTCTGAAGTAAAGCTGGGCTGGGGTTATGCAGGCTCTAAAAATAAAACTGTTTGCAATTTGTGGAGCAATTTTAGAAAAATGCAACTCTTAATGTAAGATTGCAAATACTTTGAACATTCAGTCAAATTTGATATTGTACTGATTTTTCCATATGGGCTGTCATGATGCACTGCATTAAAATTATGAGCAATTCTTTCATGAAAATCACTGCATGGACTCAGGAATACTACCCAATATCTCTGACTGTGAATATAAGTCATTGTGCTATCTACAAATATAGTAGTGCTATCATGCAAGTAAGTCATATGTGACCAAATTACTGCCATATTATGTTTAAAAATACATTTTAAAATAGACAGAAGTCACTAAAGACAAGTTGGTCACATATCAAATACAAAATTCTTTAAAAATCATAGATGCACCATGCTTTGGATTAAGGAGCAGACGGAACAACCATCTAGCTTGTTGTCAGTGTTCTGTTCAAAGGCATGTTTGATATATTTGGGGGTGCATTAGTTATTGTGGAGCTGAAAACCAAGTGACATGTTTTAGGGAAGGTCTTGCATAGCAACACAAGGCAATATTAAACCAAATACCACATTAATACCACATTGATACCACAGACACAGCATGACCTCATAGATGAAGAATCCATGTCCCGAACTACCCAAGTTTTACCAAATTAAAACACTTTACACATTCCTCTCCCAAAGCTTGAATGGTTGGTCTCCTCAGTTCCCCGATGGTAAAGGACTGTTGAAAAAAGATGATTCTACATAGTAATAAAGATCACTGCCATGTCCCAACGTTTTAGAAATGTTGCTACAAGGGATGTCACGATTGCTTAATTTCATAATTAATTACTGTACTAAATGTGTCAATGATTTAATAGTAAAGATCTCTCAATATCCATTTTAATAGATTATTTTTCAACCATATCAACAAATCACTGCAATTTTCAAAAGCAGGTGTTCGATGACATCCTTGTGTTGCCATGTGTGTTGCTTAAAAAGGGTGTGCTTCAGTATAAAGTATGGCCGAAGAAGAGTGATTCCCTCCAAACAGATAAATTGAGGATTTTTTTGGTTATAGAAAAAAACGTTCTTCACAAATTATTGTAAAGAACAGCTCAGCAGCCTTTAACGCATAACATAAAAAATTTGTGGTGAAATGAAGAAAAATAATATATCAGAAATGTTTTACTGTCTGCAGGATAACCAGACGCTTTTATGCTAAAGCAAAAGTCCTATAAATGCTTTCCAGTTTGGTTAACACCTTATGGCCTCAAGTTGCATATTTCTGAGACATTTTGCATCACTTTATGGCAGAAACTTTACTCAAAACCTCGTTGTTCACCATATGATACTGGTCCCCTGCACCCTGTTGAATACCAGAAAGTAGAAGATTACATTATAATAATTTTGATCAATTACATGGTAATAAATAGTAAATATAAAAAAATGAATAGTTTCCCGATTTTGTTAAAGGATTAAATTAAGTTTTCAGATTTAAAAAATTTGATGTTTCTTCCAATTTCTCCTCTTTCTTCATAATTCAGGCGTTAAGAGGTTAAATGATGGCAATGTTTATCACTGCATCGAAAGACTTTGTATTTGCGTACAATTGTGTTTGACACTAATCACAATGCGACACATTCAGCAGTGTTAACTGAACGTTACATTATAAGAATGAGAGTAAAAACAAAATGGCTTTTTTTTTTATAGATTTTGCTGTTCAGACATTCTGTGTGGGGTCAGTGGCTCTTAGTTATCAGTGTGCAGTGGTTTGTAGAAGAAGCAGCATTTATTGTCAGATATATGGTCTCTTTTCTTTGTCATTTTTGTTCCAGTATTTGTGTTTCAACCTGCAGCTAGTATGCTATAAGACAACTGATAGTCCAAATCTAGCTAGATATTTCCTGTGTTTCTAAATTCTTTACTCAGTTTCCGAAAAAATATTTATTCCTAAATCACAATATTCATGTGATTTTAAGAGGGTTAGCTCATTGAAGGGATGATCAAGTATTAATCTGACATCATTGCATATGATTTTTATGATGCATAATTTTGGCTTTACATTTTCAAGTCAAAGTGTCTCAGCATTCATTGCTTGACTGTGTTCTTTTTGTCTCCTAGTCCCTGAAGTATGGATAAATGTGAATAGCTCAAAAATATGAGCTAAATTGCCTTTGTCTATATATGTAAATATGTTTTCCTCTCATAGTGGGTAGTATGTACCTACTTTTTCACTTGTTTGTAAAGCTGCGCGTCAAACATCTTTCATATTGTTTCAAACCCAAAAAGAATGTAGAATTCAAAGGAAGAGCAGAGGAAGTGTGGGCCGTGGTTGCACGGTTGGCTTGGTGTTGTGTTTACCCAGTGTGTATTATATAGGATTACACTTGTCAAGGTACTGTCAACAAGGATAGTGTCCATCTCCTCCACACTGTCCTTGATCCTGCAGCCAAATCCGCCTATGAGTGAGAACATGTGTGGATTAACCATTCGTTCAGAGCTTGACGGCATATCTCAGCAGTGTGTCACTGAAGTTCAGTTCGGATTCCTGAGATGCATCCTACAGAATCAGGTTTGCTTTTAACATGCCAGCAGTGTTTGATTTCCTCAATAAAGCCTCGTTGAGACATGAAATTGAAGTCAGCTGTGTGCATGCGCTGTTGCCTTTGGAAAACAGTGTAATCTCTCATTCCTCTAATTACCATTCATATTCATAGCAATTTGAGCAAACGGTGAGAGCAGTTTGCTTGCTCAGAGCTGTGCGTGGAACTTCATACGACCCCTGCGTGTTCTCTCAATGCGTCTACTCCTCCACGCTACAATGACTTAATTTGATCAAAAATGTATTAACAACTCTTCAGCTGCAGCTAGAGAGTTTTACATATTGATACAATTACCCCCTTGCTGTGAGCAAGCATCCAGCCCTTCCCCATCTCTCACCAGTACCACATCGTCTGCATCTAAATGACAATTTTCTTGCTGACTGTTGCCGTGTGATGTGTGATACCATAGCGACAGGGCTGAGGCCTCAACAAAGAGAAAAGAAGCTGTTGGAGACCAAACAACATTAAAACTGTCCACATTTATTTTCTGTGGGATTAGTAAATAATAGATGGGTTCTGCTACATTAAAAGATTAAGCTGTGATCTTGAAAGATGGAGTCAGTTGTGTGTTGTAGAGGTACTTTTGTGATAGTGTGGCAGCAAGTTTACGCAATAAATTATAGTACATTAAATCTTATTTAGTTATTTTTTTTAATCAGTGCTGATGAACTGTTTTATCATTTATCAGAAAGACATACTGGTAGTTTAGCTATTAACTAGCCATATGGCCAATTAGGTCCTAAAACACATTGGTGTTTATGCTCCAGCTATATTGGAACCACTTTATTCTTGTGTTCATTGGTTTGAGAGGTGGCACATGGTTGGTGACAGAACATGACCCTGCAGAATTTAATTACAGTAGGTCCCCTTATAGAGGGCGGCTGCTGGTGGAGGTATAGAGGAACCGGGTTACAGATTGGCATGTGATGGATGCTGGACTTTCACACTCCTTCCATCTATTCATCTGTCTGCTTGGCTTGTCATGTCTCTCGACGTCAGCTCTCGGAAATGGCAAGCTGACTGAATGTCGGCTTGGCCTGGCAAGCTGACAGATTCCGATCTGACTTGATTTAAGGAATTAGTTAACCTTTATCATGTCAAAGCTGGGGGGCCCTTTGGTGTATTGCATGTTGATATATAATATTGCCTCAGTTTAGTTAAAAGCCGCAAGCTACAGAGTAGAAAAGTGTCATTTAATTTATGCTTTGTTTTTGTACCGCTTCAGTTTGTTCTATACCTGACAAACACATATTTACATTTTATTTTATATATCATACAGTTTGATCAAATTATTTGTAAGTATGGTAACATCAAAGTTCTGTGCACTGATTGTTATATTGTTATATCTTTAAGAGATATTTTTTGTGCAGTATTTGCATAATGTTATATAAATGATTAGAAATATCAGTCTTTTATTTCCCCAGCCAATTTATTATAAGAACAAAAGATGTTTTCAAAGCTCCACTATGCTGCAAAATATCAAAACAAATTATATCATTACAACAAAAACCAAGTAATGGCATGCTTTTAAAGGAAACAAAAGATATTGCTGCTTTTTCTGTCAATAACTAGGAGAGCTTTTAAACAATTTTGTTGCATTAACATAATGGCAGGAAAAAGAGCAAGGGTTGCTTTCATGGGTTTTTAAAGCAATCAGTATTCCACATTTTTCAACAAAGGTGCACTTGCACTAATAACAGAAGATCTTGCCAATGATTCTGCAGATAAATAAAATAAGTCTATCATCTACAAATGGCAAACTGAGCAATAAGGGGCCTCACACTGCAGCATTATTTTTCCATGTCTTTTAAAATTAATGCTGTTTATTTGGTCGCATTCCCTTTGGAGGTGCATTTACAGAGGCAAACATCATAGCCACAGCCGGTTTGAATAGCAGGACTATCGCCTGAATGGTTGTTAAACATCTCTTCTTTCCTGTTAAGGTAAGTGGCTCACCCCTGGGATATTTATGGGGAAATTTTCTCACTGATCAGATTCTGTGGGGTGTGTTTAGGGAGCTGACTGCACCAGCCAGCCTCAGGTTGCCACTGAGCACCAGCCCCTTGACTCAGCCTGCTAATTGTGAGTGACAGTCAATATTGTAGGAGATTGTCTTGCACAAGCCAGCAATAGGATTTGCATTGGATTTTGGAAATTGTCAAAGTGGACTGTGAGGTATTAGGAAGGAAGTGGCTCTGATGCTGTCTATTAATATCAAAGGGAAGTGCCGGGTGGTTGAATTTGAATAATATCCTTACAGGAGTCTAAATAACTAAAAACAATATGTAGAAATTTGTCTGGTCTTTTTCGTGAGGACGTAAGAGGTCAAGTTAAGTTAGAGGGAGGTTGGGACACCCATATTGACACAGTCTTTTCTTTTTTTAAGATTTTTCTTTGCTAAGTTAAAGCCTTAGTTTGATTATGATTATTTATCAATAAATTGCTACTGTAAAGTATGTTAACAAGTATTGTTTTTGAGGTTTCTTTTTTAATATGACTTAACATGGAAAGTGGGAGAAAGCATTAAATTAAAGACATGGCAATAAAATGTAGATGAGGATCTGAAGCTGCATTCAGCATCCCAGTGGCAAACACGTTTCAGCCAATAATTTTCCATTTGTCTTTTAATAGAAGTGATATATATATATATATATATATAAAAGGTTCTGGTTGTATGCTTTGTACTCACTGACTGTGTTTCATTGCTGTAAAACAGCCAATGCACAAAATTCAGCAACCCTCCCTTCAACATCAC
>JBAMHV010000021.1:12196490-12214364 GCA_037177535.1 Pseudomugil gertrudae | reverse complement strand
TTATGTTTTTTTGGAGAGAGGGTGTGTGGGTATATATATATATATATATATATATATATATATATATACAAGGCAGACAGAGAAGACAAGATGGTCACAGCAGTTTCAGCATCATTCAGTCAGACAACATGCCCCTCAGCTGAAACAGCGAGACCCTCTGCGATTCTCTCGAATTAGGGAGATTAGCGGGAAAGCGCATAATGCAGGATGATGGAATTTGTCATAATTTGCATTGTCCTGGAAAGATTCGGCTTGATAGAGCGATGCATGGAGGGGCTTGTCATGTCCCACGGGCAGGTCATAGAGGAAGCTTGGCAGAAATGATTTTTGCGATATGTGCATCAGTCGTAAAAGCCTCACAACCAATTTGTCAAAAAATGTGAGGTCGGGACAGTTGAAGACAGCAGGGCATTTTGCCTAACGCAGTGAAAAACCATGCCCCTCCATCACTCTTCATCCACAGCGCAACTCTGGGGTGGCGTACTACTCTACTGCAGCAGACAATTTCATTACATCAGCTTTGGGTATTTGTAATGTTTTATTTGATCATATTTCTTTATTTTACCATCACTCTAGCTGCAGTAAATTTATCTAATCAATCCCAAAAACACATCAGATTGTATGAAAATTAAATACATTTTATTGTACTTCCTCTTATCAAGGAAAGAGATTTATTTCTTTGTTTATACTTGTGTTGAATTTTAGATGTGTCTCTCTGGGCATTCAGTAACCTCGCCCTTCTGACCTTGGTGATTGTATTGAGTGGCAGCTCCTGACCAGCATAAAGTTAACCAGAGCTGACGTAGCAGTGTTGGTGCTCCTCACAGTTAAATGTCTAAGTGAGTGGACAGGTTGGGGGAAGACATAAGAAGCAGAAATAAAAGTACAAAACAAGCTTATAGAGAGTGGGGAAATCTGGGAATTGCCACTGACCTGTCTGACCATATGTTGTCTTAAAAATGGCTCATTTTACTTCACTAATTTTGCCAAGTTTTAAACCACACAATTTGTTTTCTGAAATATGCACAGTTTTAGACCTGAGAGAATTCATTTTATAATGCTTTATTCTTCCATTTTCCTTGTCCACTTCATACGGCTATTTGTGCTACCATTTAAGTAACACTGATGTTGTGTGACAGTTGAGCATACAGGGGTTAGACTGGAGCACAAACGGGAAGGGAAAAAAGATGAGCAAATAAAAAAAAGGCAAATATCTGACCCCCTTCCTATGAAATCTTAAATGAGAACACTAATAAAGTAAAAGTGCTCTGTAGAAGAGAGGTTGTGGTTCTCCTGAAAGGTTTGCATTTGTAGAAATGATGTGTCAGTAAAAGGCAGGATTTCCTCAGGGCACGGCGCAACATGAGCCCATTTCTTATCATTTCCCATTCCCAGACGTGATCTGCTTTGAATTCATTAATGCTGAAAGAACCCCACAGACTTGAAGCCAGTTCAAGATGAAATCACAGTAACATCCCTGACAAACTGCCATCCACCACACAAGGCTTAAGCCGTCCTTGCACATCAAATCCCAGCCAACAAGCAGAAGCAATATATGCACTTAAACATATACAACAAAACTTCACACTCACTTTCTGATCCCTACATTTTGAACAGTTTTAAGCTATTTGCCAAACCCTAAAGTATTCAATAAGAGTGTGTGATAGATATATATATATATATATATATATATATATATATATATATATATATAAGTCACTGCATTATAGACTTAGACTCATTTGTTATATAGACTTGTATAATCAAAAGATCAGCATATGGCAGATGTTTTTGTTAATGTGTTATGACTAATATGTTGCTGTTATTACCCCTTTTGGCTTGGTTACATGGCTCCTTGCTGAAGGGAAAAGTTGAAAAGTTACACCATATTAATCTAACCTATTTTACACTTGCATTATCATTTTCTTGTTTAAATTATGTATGAGGTCTCAATGGAGAGAAATGTGACCATTAGCATATCTGATAGGAGCAGTTTTCCACCTCTCTCTGTCCTTGGAACCAGGCAGAAAAAACCTGACTGTTCATCAATACCAGGTCATTTTATCCAACCCAGCTTAGTTCATCTACACCGTTCTAAAGCCTTGCTAATGATACTTGGAGACATCCACAGTATGATAGGGGACCCAGAGGGCTCCGACACCAATGTGAATGTAGTCTAGCAGCGTCTGGTCCTTTCAGGAAGCCCTATGACAAAAACTGCAATTAGAAACACCTAAGACACACCACTGTGAAATGAGACACTGTAAAGGGTTGGAAGCAGACACGCCTGGGCACTTCATGATTACATTTACTTATGTTACTGTCTTCACCAAATGTCTATGAGGTTGGCGACCTTTAGACATATCATTGGATTAATTGGAAAAGTCAGTGTTTTAACCATGTGGAGAAAATGCAGGGCAGAGACGTATCTGTTACTAATATCAGAGAACCATGTGCATTACAAAAAATCTAAACAAAAACTAATATTTTTAAGCTTAGTTGTTCAACTAGTAGATGTTTGTATAAAAAGCTGTTGGAAAGTGTTTTTTTTTTTAGTTTGCTTCCAAGTCTTGCTTTTAACTATTAGGGTGCAATGAATAAAATATTTTGACCTGAATTTCTCCTTATTTCAGAAGACAGGATTCTCTGTTCATTGTTTGTGTTTAAACTGCAAATGTAGTGCAATTTTAAATAATCAACTCTAAGAATAATAACAGCAACTGTCTGTTATTAGGAATATGAAAAAACATGTTGCATTTCCTTACTGTGCCCACTGGAATAGAGCACATTATCTCTTTTCTCTATGGGCCATTTAGACTGCTAAGGCTAGCATTTGAAAAATACTTACCTTGTTAAAGAAAGTTTAATGTCACATGCAATTGTTTGACCCTTATTAATATTAAAGGTTTCCATCTTTGGCCTATTAAAAATGCATGTGGCATTGTGGTTGTTGATCACGTTTAGAACACCCATGCAAATTGGACTGTCTTCCCTGTCAAGGCCTTAGATGAATAATGTAGTTGTGTTGTATATTCAGGGACACACCATTGACAGTCAATTAACAAGTTTGATTGGTGTGTGAACTCATTCTTTTGAACTGTTAATTTTATGTAAATAGTATTCACTCTGCCCTCTCCTCAGTCTCTCCCCCATCCAGGATCAACACAGAAACCACAAAATCCCAGATCCTCTGATTCCACCTCCCACTAAGAGTAACCAGAGTGGGATCCTTAATAATTGATCATCACACACCTGCTTGGTAGACGCTATGGGAGTCTGCCTTTAACAGTCAAGGGGGGCCGTGCTTGCATCTTTTGATATTCAAATTGACAAATGGTAGCTGGTCTTTATGAATTCAGGATGCAGCAAGCTCTTTTCATGGGGACAAGCTTGTTAAAAGATTGTGGCCACCCGTCCAACCTGACAGAGCTTTTCTTTGTTGGAGTGGATATGATGGCATTTGATGGCTCATAAATGGAATGCCAATGACAATTTGTTGTTGATATGAGGGAATCTGGCTTTTATGTTTAGCAGCTCTAGTAATGCAGGCTCCTGGGCAGATCGTTCTAGCAGGTAAATGATCTGGTGATTGATTCAAATGGTTGAAAGCAGGAAGGGCCTTATCTCCCTCCTCTCTGCCCTCTCTCACTTGGGCTCTTCTTACTCGTCTTCCCTCCATCTCTTGTCTCATCCACTGTCCCGGTAATTTGCAGTTGCAGAGATGGAAGCTGAAGCTTCATCAAAGCTGACAAGTGAACCCAGGAGCTAAGGATCATGGCAAACTCATTCGATTATGGAAATAGCAATGACAGTGTTTGCCCTCTAGCCAAATACTTGTGTGGCTGACATCTTGTTCTACTAGTTTCCAATAAAATACAGATTTCATTTAGGAACTTGTGAATATTCTATAATAAATGTTCCACCTTTGAATGGTGGGAGGAATGGCCTTCCACTATCTTCTGTGTCACTGATCTGAACAAGAGAAAATGTAAGATTTGTGTGAAATAAGAAGGTTAAGGAGTGTGTTTTTAGGAATGCCAGAACCTTTTGTTCACACTGACCCTGCTAATCTTAAATGAATGGAAAACACTCGTCTGCAACTTTGCTAATCAGTGAAAGACCCTGTTCATGTATCAACTGATCCTACCTGGAGATCTGCATATGCACACGGGCCTCTGCTTTTTTAAAGTTTAAAAAGCATCTGTTTGCATTGAGCAGCAGCGGGTGTCCACTGCTAACACTGTTCAAATCTTAAACACTGCTGACCTGTTGGGTCTCTAAAGGCCTGACCTCCTTAATGTCATTCTTTATCCCTGTTTCTCTGTCTGCATTAAGCAGATGGATTTTTTTCTGCTTTCATTATTCAAGAAGCTTATTACTTATAGAGGTATTTAAAGGAGAATTGAGCTTATTATCACTTGGTTAATTGTGCTTATGAATAACACTGGTGCCACTAAAATGTATTTGCAAGCATCTAACAGAATACCTGCTTGTGTCAAAAGTGTGAAATACGAGCTGTTGGTGAGACGATGCTGGAAAATGGGAGAAATGGAACTTGTTAATTAATGTGCTGCCTATCAAACACAGGGTTATAATTGATGTTAATTTAATTATTACACCTCACTGACTAGTGCACTTTATTTTTTTAATCATGTGTTTCATAAACTGAAGTTTAATAACTTTCATAACATCAAATTTTATAGCAAGTAAATTAATGCTTCTTTATTTGCAAGCTGTTCTTACTAATTATTCCATGTTTTTGCCCACCACTGAGCACAAGTTTGTTGAAAACTAAACTGAATGTAAATGTGTGATATGGATTAGTTTAAGCTTTGGCAACACTGTTATCAGAACTGGTTTGTGGCTTGATTTCAGCATTAACAAACAGTCTAACCACTACTTTTGACTACTTTATATTATCTGGATATTCCGCTTGCTATATTCAAGCATTTGTGGTTTCTAATAATAATCCTAATAGACTATTTTAATCTCCTGGCTTCATCTTTAGCACCATTATGAATGATGCCCGTTATCATACTTATATTTGTTTTTAATTGGATTAAAAGCACACAAATGAAAATTCTTACAACACACTTGTCTTTACTATATTAATAGAAAATGCTCTATGTCGTCTTTCCTCTCCAGGTTGATGAGCTGGTGTTCTGTGCTGGTCAAATTGCTCTGGTCCCCTGCACCATGCAGTTGGTTAAGGCTGGCACCTACACACAGGCCCAACTGTCCTTCAGCCACGTGAAGAAGGTGCTGGAGGCTGTGATCAGCAGCTTGACGCTTGCTCATGTTGTCCAGGCCCATTGTTACACTACGAGGCACAAGGATATCGGGATCATCAAAGCAGTTTGGGAGAGCACGCTAAAGGCCATGGAGGAAGAGAAGGTTAGCTACCACAGTTACATTTTTTTTGTTTATGAAATGTGTAACAGTGGTGAAGCTGAACATCAATTTATGTCAGTTTTATTATAGATGCAGAAGAAATATTGATCATACTTGTGCAATGTTACACCCACATACGATGAGCACATATTTAATGGATTACAGGACGGAGGGATCCTTGCATCAAAGAATAAGCAAGAGGGACAACTTGCCATGGAATGTGAGGTTTTCAGAGAGGCCTTTCAGATTTGTGTTTTGTAGTTGTGAAATAAGGGAATGTTCGCAACCCACTCGGCCCCCTGAGACCCGAGCCGCTGCTACTGATATTTACCAGTGAGTGCACTCATGAAAAGTTGATGATGTGGGAAATGCTGGTGTCTTTGATAATGTGGAGCTTGGCACAGAAGCAGATGTCTTCCTCAGAGCCTCCCTAATCCTTTGCCCCCACACACCATTTTGGAGCGGTGTTCAACTCTCAGAGCAGCTTATCCCCCTTCTCACTCCTCTTCCCTGCCACCGCCCTCCACCCTTCCTTCCATTCTGCCGCGGTGGCTTACAACCCCTGCTCCGTACGTCTAATAAGGGCCCTGGTCTCCCTTGGCAGCCCTTCTCCTCCCACAGTAATCTGTCTAACCATGGGAATTGGGCCTCAGGGAGAGAGGTAGGAGCCCACCTCCAACATGTGGCTTGGTGTAAGTGGTGAACAGTGTTAAAGACTGGGGGAGAGACTGTCAACTTTATGTCACTTCAGCACAGTTATGTCAGCATCATATGAAGTAGTTATATGTAAAATTCAAATGGTCTTTAAAGCCAGTAATCATATTCATACAGCTTTAACATGGTTGATAAGATATTTTGAATTCCAGAACATACACGAGACCTCTGTCATTTAAGAGCTGGTGTCTCTGTGTTAATTTGTTTGACACATTTTGCCTCACTGCAACGCACAGTGGAATAAAAATCTTCAAAGCCTTGGCAGTGCAGTGCCAATTTAGCATCCAGACTTGGATAACTAGGCTAACTAAGGTCAAAGCTTTGGGAGGTAACAGGACTAAGTTCGTATGAGGTTAGTGAAGATAGACAATGCTGTCTGTCTGTTGTGCCTCCTTGCAGCCAGTCATAACTATCAAATATTACGATAACAGACCCAGGATTGCTACCGGGAGATGGCCCTTTCAAGTGCTTCACAGGTTGAGCAGCAATAATTGACAGCTCAGGGTCTCAGCTGTAAACAGCTTTTTAGAACAGAGTCCGATTAGGTGCTGGGTCACTACCCCGACCACACACGCCGGCTTTTCTTTGTCTCTGATAGATCATATTCCTAACTTGGCCTCACACTTTGGCCTCTCTTTCAGTTTGCTTGCACTTTTGTAAAGCTTTGACACCAGAGGAAAGGTAGAAAAAGCAGCTGTGAAAAGATTTTTTTGCAATTACAAAAACTTTTGTAGCAGATTATAAAAAATCACTATGAGATTTTTGTTTCTGTTTTCAATGCTGGACAAACCATAGTTGCATTTTTTGTATTTGTATTGACACAAATGTCAAAATATAAGTTTTAACTGAATAAATATGTCAGCAGTAGTTCACAGCACAGCTAATGAGTTGCTTATAGAAAAGCATAAAAAAGGATGAATTGGGCAAAACTACATAAATAAAGCAACAAACATTAATTTGATTTATTAAAAAAAGAAACTTAGTGCATCATTGTGTATTTGTACCTCAGTTATGGATATCAAATTTAACCCAGCTATAAAATGCTGGATTACATCTTAAACATATAGATTCACAGAGAGACGTGGAACGCTGGCCGCATATCAGCCTTGTGAAGTTGGAATCAATAATAGAAATGCTTTGGCTTGTCTGTGAAGCCACAGGGCCCCGTTTTTGTTATGTGCTGATAATTTCTCCAATCAGGTGGATGAAGAAGCTTGCAGGGTTAATTGGGAGCATTCTGGAGTTGCTACATGTGTGAAATTGTATTTACGCTGCATTAAACCACAAAGAGCTTATTTGTCTGTGTGCATGCAAGTGTGTGCTCAAAAGCCTTGATAAACAGGGAGGTGATGATGTAGTGAGTCAATAAATGTTAAACGGACATCTCCTGTGTAGCAACACACTGAAATTAAATCCAGTTTAAGCTGCATATTTTTTAAACTTGTGTAATTTATGATTTAACAGAAATGGGGGGAAACTAAGCATTTGTTTATTTGTAATGTACTAATTTGCAGGTTGGTTTCGTCAACAGGTCAAACAGCAAAGCTTCGGACTATGAGCTTTTGAAGTTTGGCCACTGCTGTGATTTTAAAGTGGTCTGATAATTACCAACTTATCCTCACGACTGTGACACAACCCTGCATGCTCCCTTTACAGAAACAATATGGCGAGCCCAAGAAAAGACTTTTTAGAGAAGAGAATAGAGGAGGATGGGATATTATAACAGACTGACAGCATGACAGTAAGTGCTGAGGCATAAGAACCACATGCTGAAGGCATCCTGCTGGGCAGGAAATGTAGGGGAACTGGCTAAGCGGTGCAGCCCCATCAGCTCCCTGCTGTTCGGCGCCTTTACACCACTTCCTTATTACCGTGTTTACCGTTCAGCTTTCACGCCTCTCGGCCCTTCAACCTACCACACGCTCCAGGCACATGGACACAAGTTAGGAGGAGGAAAGGGGGGAGAGGGAAAACAAACATAAGGGGAAGCAGGTCACACCCCATCAGTGTAGAGAGCTGAGCACAGCAGATTCAGACTATATGCTTTTACCTGCTGCCTACAGAGTGAGAGAGCACAGGGGAAAAGGCTGCATGCCCTGCAAACTGAAGTGGCATGAAGTAATGAGATGGATTGCAGTAAGTGGCTGGTGAAGAGTGGAACACAGACCTCCACACACACACACACACACACACTCCACTCTACCACCTGCCAGGCCTCCCAACTTGTCACTGCAGCACTCGGCTCCATCATATATCAAAGTTTGCATTTTGTCAGATTAATTTAATTAATGACTTCTGATCATGAAGAAATGAAAGCTTTCACCTCCCTCTCCTGTGAGAATGCACACAGCAGTAAAACCGTAACCACAGATTCATCAGCATATAGAAATAAAACACACAGTTTCACCACTTCTGTGCATTAATAGTCACAGAACTGCTGAATGAAATTCCCACATCATGTAAAGTTGTGGTAGATACATGAAAACGGAACCAAATGTGAACTGATGTAACCTCATCCGACAGCTCTTAGAAAAAGTCAGTAACTGTGCAATGGTAATAAAATCCTGCCAGAGGCTCGAGCCAATGCTGAAGTCCTCAGATCTCCTTGCTTGCTGTTGGTTGGGTATAGTAGCTCGGCACCAAAGGCCTGCAGGGTGGCCTTTAAGCCTGGCTGAGCAAGAACTCCCTGTCCTGTCACTCCTCTTCCCACTTTGCTCACTGTGTTCCATGTTGAATCACTATTGACAAGTGCAGGAGCAATTCCCTCTAGGAGAATACCTAGCCTGTGCCAGAAGTGCTAATATAACATTTATCAAAGCATTGGGCACATATATGTGCTGTCATTTTGTTTGACATGGGGACAGGTCAATGCTGACAAGGCTTATGTTGTCTGCTGTTTTTATTAGTATTGTTGATCACTGCAAACAAGCTACCTTCAAAATCAGAACGGTATCAAAATCGTAACCCTTTTCTCATTAAGGACACCTTTTTTCCCTCTACACTTAAAGATGAGAGGTTAGCTGTTGATGCACTATGATGTGTTTGCTTAAGTTTAATCTGACGCTAAGTGGTGATTTAGTGAGTGGCAGTTTGGGTCATGACTAGTCTTTTTTTTTTTAAGAAACAAAGAGGCCAGCATCCACTCTTGTCAATGGTTTCTTTTTTTGTGGGTGAATACTGAAATAAAATGCGAGTAACCTGTTATTATTCTGCACTTACGAAGAGGGGTGTAAGTGGATGAAAATTGATCCAGAAAATTGAAAAGGGGGTTAAGTGTTTTTGCCCTATCGACTCTGACTGAAATGACTGTTACATAAAACACTCATTTCTTTCCCATTAGCAGATGAAACCACGGGCAAGTATTATAAGAGGGCCACATTGTAGGACTGCTGCAAGACATTTTCTTACAGCTAATGGCCCTCGGCCCAAAGGAGGGAGAAGAAAGAGAAAAATATATATCTTTGCATCTGTAGTTAAAATTGAGGCACTGAGCGTGCAGAGAAACTCTGTAACGTGTTGCGAACGTTCTTGTCAAGTAGGTGAGAAGTCATTTTGGATAGAACCTGTCAAGATGACAAATGCAGGTCAAAGTAAATTTATTTGTGTGTTTTATTTATGGTAACTGCAAATACTGTTCTGTGAATTGTTTGTACACTGTCATTACCAAGGGTCAATTCACAATCTCACATTAATTGATAGCCTGTCAGCCTGTCAAGTAAAAAGCCTTTGTGACTGCCGTGTGGTGGTCTTTTGTTTTTGATGAGCTTTACAAGGATGTTGATGTGGTTTTGAATGTTTGCGTCCACAGCATGCATCTCAGCAGGGGTGGGCTATACATCAGATTGTTTATAGTATGTAGCAAGGAAGGGTGTATCATTTCTCATGTGCTTAATTTGAACACCATCTGTCTGCATTGCAGGGCTTTGTGTGGGAATCTGAGACCAAACTTGTGCCGTTATTGATTGTGGTGGTGCCAGCCTTACCTAAAGATGCAGCTGTTGAACTCCATGTAACTGCAATTAAGGATGTACCTGCCAGAAGAACTTCCTACCACATGACCACAAAGGTGGCATGTGGATCCTTAGTGTGCCACCATGTGTTGTCTTCTGATGGCCACAGTGGTTCGCTTTCGCTCTCCCTGGATTCATCTAGTGGCAACCTGGAGGAAGCCAGTGTGAAGTCTGTAACAGAAGAAGTTGTGGCGTCATTCTTGAAAGCAATCAAGATGAATGATCCTGAGCTGGTACCACTGTGTGCACGGGTCTTCTTCAAATGCAACCATTCAGTCGCACAGCAGATAGTTCAAGGTATGTCACACAAAACACATCAGCCATTAGGCCACAGCATGCATAATCAGATTTGGATCACAGTGGTTTTTTTTTTCCATGTAATTTATTGTCATTTCAGAATCACAACACAACACAATCCAGCACAACTAACATATCTTAATACTTACAGACTATAACAGAGTCCAAATGAGTACACTTCCATCGTAATATGTCCAAGTAGTAAGTGACATTGAGTTTGGATCACAGTGTTTAAACACTTTTTTTATGTTTTCTTAAACTGTACCGTTCACTGTGTTTTTGTAGGTGGATAATAAAGTTCTGTTATAGAAAACTAATATTTTGGGGAATTTGATTTCTTGCTAAACTTAGAGGATGAGGTTTTGGTAAAGTAACAAATGCATAGATACCAGAATCCAATGATTCCCAATGTAACAAAATATTAATCATTTGAAACATCTAAATCTAAATGTTGTGCTACTAGTCACTTATTTCTAAGGTGTTATTCTCTTTTAAATGTATCATTTCTGTGTCGGCAAGTTAAACACATTCACACTGTATAAATGAAACAACATGACAACTCGTCTCACTACACTCTTTTTTTCAAATAAAGTTTGAGCTAGCATTGGTTAATTTAACATAAATCATTGAAAGAAACAGTCCCTCCAGAGGATCCCCTCTTCTTCCTGTGTTTAATTATTGTAAGGCATTTGTTGTGTCTGCAGTGTGTACAGTAATCCAAGCAGCTGGCACACTCTTTTGTCATCATTACACTTTTATACACCGTCGTCTCCTGCTCCCTGGTTTCTAGGTTCTTGTCAAGGCAAACGTGGAATGGTATTTGTTTTATCCTGAGCGATGTTCTCTCTGTGAGAAAAGGGCAATGAGCACATCGATCACAGAGGCTCAGTTGTCAAATCATTGCAGAAGCAGTCAATTAACATTTCTCCATCTTTGCCAAGGCAGCCGTCTTTTTGTCACTTTTAGCTCTGATGTAACTTATTTATACAATGTGGAATTATGGTTGCTGATAATGACTGGGGAAAGGTCGGTGTGTTTTGATATGCATAACAGAGAAGCAGTGCTGCTATTTGTGTTCCTAATTAGAATATTGTTATGATATTGAAAGCTTGTTAGTTTCTGTCATTCACATAAGAAGGAGAAGCATTTCTAAATTGAAGTGTTCATATACATGAGCTATTTTTGAAGTGTTTAATATGTTTTTAACAAAAAAAAAATGTGTGTGGCACATTGTTTTTGGTTCAGACTGATACTAAATCAGTCATGATCTTTTAACCTTGAGACGTGTGCTTCTTTGTGTATCGACTTTACCAAATCTTTCCCGATAACCATTTACTGAGTCATCATTGAGGTAAAATCTGTTACCTTGCAAAATATGTACAGCTAAGCCCTGCAAGCTTACCTATAGGCATTTTTATGGGTCACAGCTTATGCTTATTGGATGATGAATCCAAAAAGTCAAAGGAGAAAAGCTAACACCTCTGGCGCCAGCAGTCACAGCCTCGCCACTGCTGCTGTCAGCGCAGACGGACAACACTGGAGCAAAATGTGACTGCACACCCCCTCCTTCATTTGCTTGCTTTAGGATTCACAGTTGATAGACGTGACATATGGTTCGAATGAAACCTTTAAACATCTTGTCTCAACTTGTTACTTCCGATAGAAAGGATCTATTAAAGATAGGCCTGCACACCTAAATAAAATTTCAAGTTTTCTGGACAGACCTAAGTACTACATCACTATCATTATAGAGAGAGTATAATGCATTAACTGAGTAAAATCCTTTGAAAAAAATATTTCAAAGACATAATGTTAAATTTTTTATTTAATTTATTAACAGGTCTTTTAAAATAAAACATTTTAAATTAAAAAATTGTTATAAAGTTGAATAAGTGTTCGGTTTCACTTACACATACATCTGTTGCACATTTTCCTTGTTGTAAAATTTTCTGAGCCAACACTTACTTATTACTACCTTGTGGGTCATTAGAGCTATATGGAAGTTAGTGTAGCACAACTAAACATGCGTCCACTGATCTCTGCTAAAAGCTGCATGAATCAAACAAAAATTATCCATTCCACACTGGCAAGGTTTTCATTTACATTGCATCCTTCTTTATTCTGCAGTATAACTTTTAGCATCAAAGATGTTAGAATAACTAAAATATATTTTAAATTTAAAAGCTTTAACAGCCAGATTTTCCTGCCGTCTGTTTGCTATTTATCAGAACAAAAGCTGCTTGATGATCATGATGGATTCTTTAATCATAGTAATGTGAATGTGATGGCTTTGTGAGTCTTCCAGTGTCTGTCCTCTTAGCATCACAGTTCAGCTTCCTGTGTGGCCCTAAGAGGGTGGTCCTTCTAAAGGGGGACAGCAGGACATTAAAGTAAATCTAGATATTAAATTAAAAATCTACACAAGATATTTAATGTATTTTATTTTTAAAAAGTAATAAAGATTGCCTGAATGCAAACTGCCTTTTCTCATGTTTAGTTATAAAAGACAAAAAACTAAAATGACATGGTCATTTAAGTCACCTTCACCCCCTTTGTCTCTCTTTCATACCTGAACACGTGTCTGTGTGTTGAGGTTCCAAAAGAGATTAAAAAAAACAGTGCAATTATTTCCCATCCGGTGGTACAAAGATTAAAACGTTCTGACATAAAACAGGTTCAGTGCACAAGGTGTGATGAAGGGTGTGTTTCTTCTCTTAATAAAACTGTCCCCTGTCTGTGATCTCCATAGCACATTCAGTTGTCAGAGGATCCTGCTTCCCCTGTACACATATTTAGACTTTTAATGCTCTACAAAAATGCTTGTGTTCAGTGAGGATGTTTTAAGCTGTAGTGCATATTAGCTAATTATGGTGCAGGGGGCTCTTTGTGTGGATGTTTGGCATGCTGTGTGTGCTTCAAACGAGAGTGAACGAGGCTTATTAAATTGTGCCGAACAGCTCTCGTAACCTCTATGTCCTCATTTCACTTTCTGTAAGTTCACACAAATGTCGCGCTGTAGAAGTACAGTTATGGTAGACGTTAGTAAAAGAACACTAATTTGTTTGTCTACTGAGATCCAGAGAGCCACTGAGGAATTACGGTTTGATGTGCATTATATGAGACAGATGTCACTATCAATGTAACTGGATTGACATTTCTAACAGTGATAGTAGAACTGTGACACAGCAGGTTCTCCAGGATGTGTAGCCTTATTTTGACCATGACAGATTAGTGACCACACCCAAGTCCCACTCAATCGAACCGAAGAAATCAGACTGGACAGTCAACCACGAGACACTTGTGACCAATTAGTGTATAGAGTACAAGAGGGAAGGGGCGACATCCCAGCTGTCTGCTGCTAAATAGACAGGCTGTCATCAGACATGGCTCTGAGACGGTCAATGAATTCTCAGTAGCCCATATAGTCCGGACACACGCTAACACACACACATACAAACATATGTCTCATCTGGCATTCCCAACACAGCTTCCTAACATCCCAACTCAACAGGAGCAGGAGATCCATTTAACTGGATACCCCCAACAAGCTTCTTACTGTTTCTTAGTACATGTGTTTGTGTGTGTAAGCATGTGTGTGTGTGTGTGTGTGTGTGTGTTGGTTGTATCTTTGTACAAATTTGACAGCGGTGGTCTAGCATTTAGTCCTCGCTGACCATATGTTGACACGGCAGGGAGGTGAATGGGCTGGGGGCAACTATTTAAGAATGCCAATAATTTTTAAATAAGTGTTTGGTCTGTGGTTTAAGGGTTAAGTGTAGCGCCAGTGCTGGGACAACCCCAGTGGGACAACTATGCGAGTTAATAATGAGTAACCCCTCCCCCTTTTCCTTTGTTTGTCTTGCAGGACTTAAAGAAAGTCTGGAAAAATCTTTAGTGGAGTCAAATCCATCTGTGGCCTTGGTTCCTGTCTTGGACTTGCCAGACTCTAAGATCCTCCACCTGTCCTGCTGGCTCAGTTCCTAGAAACATATCCAGAATCGACCACCTGATTCCAGCTATTCACAGCACTGGAATTTAGTCAACATTTTCTACACAAAACACATCTGACAACTCAGCACCTAAAAACTTGATGTGCTAACTGCCCATCAATGTTTACTGTTTAATGCAGGTGTTTGCCAAATTAAAAAATAAACTTGATACACATGCAGATTTTTTTAATTAAAATTCTGACCCCAGAATTTAAACCAGCAACTGACTTGAGCCTTCAGTGGCGTTGAAGACAGCAGCGACTATTATTCTACCTCAAGAACAAGTCTAATTGAACTTCTGAAGCTACATATCAGAAGACTGGAGCTCATAGTCTACAAAGGAAGTCACCAGCAGTGTCTGATTCCATGAAGTGATAAACTGTGTGCCCTGATATCTCACCGTTTCTGCTGGAATTTCTCTTGGCTCGCAAACTGACACCCCTCATAAAGACCCAGCACTACCTCTGACATCTGTTCAGTTGTAAACCTTCAGATTTACTGTATGACTGGTTTAGGACTGTGTGTAATGCGTTTGGATGAGGTGAGTGTGTTTCTTTCTCATGCTCCATGGGGCTCAAGGTGGGTTATTATTCTGTAATAGGCAATCAGCACCAAGCACCTGAAAAGATTAAACCTCTTTATGTTTTCTATTGATTCTAAGGCAGCTTGGTTAATAGAAGGAGGACACTTACACACAAAGCTGCAGGGTGTGTGTGTGTGTGTGTGTGTCAGAGGACACAGTGTGATGATGTTGGAAGAAAATAACACTATTAACCATCGTTTCTGGAACATTTCTCAAAGATCATGAACCATATTGATGATATGAGTTGAGATGCATTTTCACTCAGGCTATTCTCTTCATGTGGAGTAGAGTTGGTTATTGATCTTCAACCACCACAGTGTTGTTTTGATTGTTGTTATCAGAAAGTGAACAATAGAGGCAGCCGTAGAGCCTGAAGATTTTTTGATGGAGGGTTGAAAAATACAAACAAGCAATTATTTATGAGAGCAAGCTTACCAGTTCCCCATGAATAAAGCGTGTGTGTGTGTGTGTTATTGTTCTCCATTAAGTTTTAAAGCGCCCATCCAGAGGAAGATTCAAAATTTTGATTGATGCCAATTTCATATCAGTACTACGATTAGCTTATTTTCAATAAAGTTTCTTGGTTAAGTCAGCTAACCGCACACCCACATATCACTTCCACAAATGTCTGCTTTTATTTGAATATTTTTAATAAATGAATCTGTGTAACAACCAATGATATGCCGATACATGCATATCTGTGAAAATAATCTAATTATTTGAACTCCTAAATGCCAAGAAATGTTTTACCAGAAAAGACTGCTGAGCAACATGCTAATTCCTTACTTGTTTACAAGAAAGAATGAAAAAAATGGGTTTTTTAGTTTAATTTTTTAATGGTTTGGTTTATATGAACATTTATTAATAAGTAGCCATTTTTCAAATCCATCTAGGATTTCTTTTTTTCAGTAGAACAATAGTAAACTATATCTTGTGTGAAATGGAGCTCAGCATTTACTATACACAGAGGAGCAGGACTGCTATAATTCAGTGCTTGGAAATCACTTGTCTATCATACATTTATTATTTTATTCTGTTTTTCAGCAGAAATGTTTTCATACAAATGATGTCAAAGCCACAAGCATATCTTCACAACCTTATCATAACCAATGTGATGGACTATGGCAGACATGTTTCTTTGTGTTCTCACCACTGTACTGCATCACAAAATGAATAAAGACAGGGTGACATTTATTTTTCTCATGTGTTTTGTCAAATGTACATTTTCTACCAAGCTGACCTGCAACCATTCCACTCAAAGAAACAGGCTGTTGTAGCTAATACTGTCCTTTGTGCACAATGTACCAGCCTGCGGCCCTTGTCATTGTGGCCTTGCACATGGACTTTAACTGTGTGTTTTTTCCTCCAGGCAAAATTGGCTGATGTGTGTGACTCTCTTTCCCCATAGCAGTGGGCTACAGAAGGCGAGCTGAACTAAGGAGCGGCCTCGCCGCATGAGACGCCTCTTTGAATTGTGGTCCACTTGCCTCACTAACTGTGGTTGTGTTTTGTTTTCATGTTGGAATCCTATTTGTTTCATAATGCATTGTGTTTTTTTTTTGTCTTTTTAGGAGGGGGGAGGGTGGTTGTCAACAGATTATGAAAGCATGCATTTATGCTCTCAATGCTGCTTGAATGAAACTATTTGTTGAACAGGCGGGACAGCACTTGCTGTTTAGTGGTGTATGCTCCCCTCTTGTGGTTGTCTGAAGCACTGCAGCTAATATATACAAAAGACTTCTGTTCTTGTCTGGCATTTCTCATCATATCCCGAGTTGAACTGTCTGTTGTTGTTTCCATCATAAATAAGCAGAGAGATTTATCAATAACTGTTATCCTGAAATAGTTACACTTTGATATTTTGACTTTTTATAATAGAAAAAAACACAACTTGAAATGTTATCTATGACCCATTATACCTTAATGTGCTCATTTGTGAGTCATTATGACAATATGAACAAAAATAACACAGTGTTCTGTCATTCAACCATTTTAAGGACATGACTGTTAGGAATGTTAGATATACCTGTGTTGAATAACAGCAGCAATAGCGATGTAAGTTAACCAGTTATTCTCAGTTCTGCTAAATTTAGAAAAAGTCCTGCATCCCAGGTTATTTAAAATGATTTTATACCATGGTCCGGGTGAATACTCGATTCTGATTGGCTGCTAGGTGTACATTAAAAAGTGATAATAGACACCTGGGAAAGAAGTTCCGGTTCCGGTGTAAATTACTGCGCTGATGGCACAACGGTTACCAATTGTAGCAACAGAACCCTAACCAAGCCTCCGGAACACAGCTGTGGGTCGACTCTCAGACGATGAGCTGGAAACACGCCAGATCGTCTGGGCTGCAGGTTCTGTGGACAGAGCGAGCGAGTTACAACCACAGACTTTAGATAGTTCGCTCAGCCTCTTCTTGTGAGAACTTATGATTTTAATGGTAAAACACAACATAATCATATAAATTTATTAAGTGACCTTGGTATAAGCGGGATAATGCCCTTCAAGGTGTCCATTATCAGAAAATAATTAACTTTGCGGAGGCAACCGTCTGACGCGAACACCTCCACGTCCTCCATTATTTTCTGATAATGGACACCTTGTCAGCCATTATCCCCTACATAACAGTTTCCAAAGCCCAGAGTGAGTTTTAGTTCTACTCTCTAAGTAACCAGATACTGGTTTGGTGGCCTCAGGATCAGGTCTCTTCTTTTTGCAGACTATGGTTCTGTGGCTCCGAAATGACCAAACTGGCGCGGGTTTCTTTAGACGGGTGCTTTAATTCTCAAACACCGTGAAAACTAAAGGAAAGAAAACATTAGTTATAGGCACTTCCTATTATCCTAAAACATTCAATTGAACAAAATGCTACCTCGTGGCCGCCTGC
>JBAMHV010000021.1:12158837-12193716 GCA_037177535.1 Pseudomugil gertrudae | reverse complement strand
AGATGTGAAGCGCCCTGAGATGACACTGTCATGAAGTGGCGCTATACAAATAAAGTTGAATTGAATTGAATTGAATTGAATAAATTATTTTTCATTCATTCATTCATCAGGCGAGAAGGCAATGCATCACCCCGGACAGGAAGGGTGATGCACATGTTGTAGAAATACAACATAGAAAAAATAGAAAAAATAAATCAGCCCATTGAATGTTGAACTAGTACAGAGAGCTACATGTAAAGTGATTCGGTTGTGGTTGGAAATCAAATACAGCCAGATAACTCTTGTAAACCACTAACAGTGATTAATTATCACACATTTACAGATCATTTTTAGGGAGGAAACATTTTTTAAAGAATGTTAAACTGAAAACGACAGTCAGGCTGGAATGACTGACATTATTTTTTACACACAGGTCTGGCTAAAATGTGATATTGCAATAAAACTTTGACTGTCAAAATTACATTGGTGATGTTTTTTTTAAATCCCCCACACACAATAATAATAATACTAATAATAAATTAATAATGATAATAATTAATTATCAGAAAACAAAACAAAATATTTTGTGGTTTATGTTAGTGCCATAGACTTTAGTGCACATGGTAGCGGAACTGAAGTAATGCTTTGTGCTTTGGGAAGCTTTTAGAGACGTACCAGTTCAGGAAGCGAGTTGCATTCAGCGCGTTTTATGTACGTGCTTAGTCGTCATTTGAGAGTTCGAGGAAAAAAAGGTTTGTTGAACGAACTTTAACATTTATTAACCTAACTATCTGTAATAGTGATAACATTATAGACATTATCCAAAATTATTTTACACATCTCTGTGACCATACTGCTAATTAGCTTAGCTGTTCGCCCAATTGTGAAAGCTAACGCTTGCGATTGCTTTTACCACCTTGGACTCAGGCTAGTAACAACACGTTCATTCATGAATTATGCAGGCATTGTCCTTAATGTTTATAATTTTACATACCACAACACTTATTTACACTTTTTTTTACTTTTAGAATTGGACTAGTCAACTCTTCAATCACTATACACCACAACCTTGTTGATAGTTGTTAGCTTTGATGATATTCGCACATCGATCAATAAAATGTAATCTTATATTGTCTTCACAGTTAATGTAGCAGTTTGAGATGGCCACCACGGAGAAAGAAACCCCTGCGAAAAAGGTCGCAGCTCCTTCGGTGGCTCAGATAAATGCAGAATATGTCACACAGGTAACTTGCCCTTTATTTGTGGTCCAGCAATGTAGACCTTAAATAAAGCAGAGTACATTTCACAATAATAAGTCTTAGGTGAACGAAACTTGCTTGTACATAGTTCAGTTTGTTATAGAAAAGATAAAGAAATTTAACCCAGAAAAAGTTAGTCTAGAATTAGTTTTACATCCTACATCCATAAACCAACCTGAAATAATGTTTTTTCTTAATATATTTTATTGATAACTCATGTGTTTGCTGTCCCATGCAATGCGATTTGCATACTTCTTTCTTTTTTAGTTGGCTAATAAATATTGGGCTCCTCAAGCAAAGAATAAACTACCCTTTGACCCCAAGGTGAGTTATGCATGGATGCATGTCAGATGTTTGTAGATGGGATACAGGTTATGTATCTGTCCATATAGCCCAGCTCAATACCTCGAAACAGTTCTGACCTGTCATGATCACAAGCCTGCCAACTGATGCTTTGTAGGTTTGTAGTTTGGATACTTCATTTTTCATGTTTCAATACATACTTCATTAGATTATTGGATATGTGGTCCTTGGGAGCCAGCTCAGTACTTTAAACTGATTGTTGTGTCCCTTGAGATTTTTGCTGAAAGTTTTTTAAGTTGGCAGTTCTCGTACTTGTTTAGGTTACAGCTTTCATAAGTTATACTTAATATTTAATAAGGTCTTTCATTTGGTAGTAATTTGTTACACTTTAACTGTCAAAATTAATAATTTTCTTCCCTTGTTCATTTTTGATGTATTTACTTCTGCCCATAATGAATTTAATGTTGCTTTCTATTTATTCAGGTCATGGAGGATATCTATGAAAAAGAGATAATCATGTCCAAGTAGGTGCATATGAAGCATTTTTAACCATGCTTCCTTTTGAAGATTTTGCTCTTGATTATTTTTTGCTTGTTTTTTCTTTCCTGTATTTTTGCAGATTTGCCATCAGAAAAATTATGCTGCTTGAATTCAGGTTAGACATTTCTATTTTGAACAGAGCAAAATGGAAAAAATAAATAAATGAAGAAACATATTGATTTATTATTTCATCCCTTTTTTTAGTCAGTACCTTGAAAACTACCTTTGGGTGAACTATACACCAGAGGTGTCCAGCAAAGCCTATCTCATGTCCATTTGCTGCATTGTGAATGAAAAGTTCAGAGAGAATGTTCCAGCTTGGGAGGTAAAAGAAAAATAAAACATTAACCTATTGATTTTTAGACTAATTTTAAACAAATAAAATATATTCATACCATATTAAAGTTTTTACGGCTGTTATTTAATGTAATGGTTTAACTCAGTATTAATTTTGCTTTTGTTTGGTATTCATCAGGTGTTCAAGAAGGCTCCCAGCCATTTTCCATTCTTCTTCAAATGTGTGATGGAAGCTGTGTTAGCAGATGAGGAAACTGGCCTCACTCTGAAGGAGCAAACTGTGCTCCTGGTCTTCCTGGACCACTGCTTCAACAGCCTGGTGAGTACTGCTCAAAGTAGCATGCAATTTCATCTGTAACTTGTTAGGAAAGTGAGTCTTTTTCTATTTGAGTAGATGAGCAGGTTGTAAATCAATACCTTTAATTTGTAGTTGTGTCCTTTTTTTTTAACCACAATATTTATATATTTTAAAGTGACGATATGTTAATACATTTAGTACTTATTTGTGCTAGCCACTAGATGGCAGTAGTGGACAGGGTGAGGGAACTGGGACTGCTCTGCATTGTGCACAGCTGCATCAGACCACAGGGAAACACTGCAGATGTCTCACTTTAAAATCTGCTGTGATAGTCTGCTGCACTTTGATTGTATTCCATACAGGCCTGTAAATATTTTAGTTGCAGACTTTTATGAGGATCTGAGGTGCAATAAAAACTGTCATGCTTGCTGCATTTTGAAAACTCCCTCTCCTCTTTTTCTCTCTTTTTTTTTATTCCCGATGCACCTTCCACCCAGGAGGTGGATTTGATCAGAGAACAGATGCAGCAGCTCATATCTCTGCCAATGTGGATGTGTCTCTTACCAGTAAGCTGTCAACTTATTGCCTTAATTAAATTTTTCAGGCATCCTAACCAATGCTACAGTTTGATTTTGTACTTAGAGTTGGTCTTCATGGTATGACACTGATATGACACCTTAGTTGAAGTGACTCTTGACTGTTTTTTAATTATTTATTCATTTTTGTCATGTTTGCAGTCCAGACTTCAACATGAGCTGAAGAAAACCCCTAAGCTGCAGAAGTTCTGGAATCTAATCAAGAAGAAACTTGATAAGATGGATGCTGATTCAGCAGAACAGTAATATTATTTTCTTTGCCGACGTGTTCAGATGATTCATGCAGTTAAAGAGATTATGGTTTGTATTGCGTGGGTTTCAAGATTTTGTCCCGTCTGCTTTCTTTGTGTATTCTCTAGGGCAAGAAAAGAGAGGACCTTTCTCTCAGCTCTTATTAAAAAGTTTCATGGAGTCCTCTTGTCAATTCCACCATCAGGTAATAATGAAAAATATTTGTATTTCCCTTGGGAAGTTGTGCTGGAATTCTTTCAGCAAGAATAATGACTATCATCATATTTCGGTTATTTTTACATTAGGGAAAATGTATGTCCCTCATGTTGTTAATTACCTTAAAATAATAATAATCCTGGGACTTTGGTCCCAAATTAGGTTTTTTACATTCATGTTCTCCACCTTCCCTAGCAGGATTGTTGTAGCCCTATCCTAGCTAGAACTTAGATAATGGCCAACAACAGATTTAGCCCAAAATGAAATTTAATTTCTATTGAACTATTCTTTATTTTCTTTCTGAGTTGTGCAGCTGCTGAAGGAGCATGTAGTCCAGCTGCCATACAGCCACAGGCCCTGACCATTATGTTGTAATGCAGGTCGACACACAGGCCCCCCACCTGAATGCTAAAAACAGAATGTGTTTAGATAGAATGCAAACCTGACAGACTAGATTACTATCTAAAGCCCAGCAGGATCCGCACCACTCTAATGCTTGCTGCATGGCTCAACTTTCAGTGCATACACACTTGGTCACATGCGCACATACACAGACATCCTTAATGAGGGGTGAGGTCCCAGTGTGCTGCTGTGCTGGCTATACAGTTTCTCATAGTGAGGCTCATCCTCTCAGCGTGGCTCCTTGGTGTTGTCCACATGCATTTGTGGGTCTCACTTTTTTAATGGAAACTACACGTCCTCCTCTGCAGCATCCACCTTTCACTCTCACTCTCACCTGCTTGTGTTGCCATTGACGACATACATTGTCGAAGTGAAATAGTATCCTATAATATCTGTCATTTTCCACAGGGCCTGTTTCCATGGACAAAGTGCATTACAGTGAGAGATTCATTGAGCTCATGATTGATTTGGAGGTAAGACACATCCTCCTTTGCTGTAGCCTTAAATCTATACTTTTTAACCATTTGAACTTTCTCTCCTACGACTGAATGTTGTTCTATTTAGATTTCCCTTAAAACATTGTAGACTCATTTTCTGTGTATTGATGTATAGGTGTATGTCTGCAGCACAATTTGCTGATGAAGATAGTGGTTTAGACATCAGTTTCTGCATCAGTTTGTGTCTTACGTGTTGATGAATCACTCAGATCAACAGATGGATAAATGTCCAGGCCCAGCATCACTCGCTCTGCTATCAACTCTGAATATGGAGCTACTCTATATAAATAGTCTTGAATTTGACTATTGGAGCAGTTATTTTTAGTCTGGGTACTTTTTTTAAATGTGGTATAAAATATAATGTGTAATATCTTATTAACGTAATGGTTTGGTCCCATAATCTTCCTCTGTTCAGTTTCTGCTGTGTGATGGGCTTTTGGAAATGTGAGCAAGATCTTGTATTTCTTGGAATTTATGGCAACCCCAGTTATATTATCACATTTGGACTATTAAACTAAAGGTTAAGCAAAAACTTGTAAGCGTTATAAGCATTTAAACTTGCCAATAAGATGGAGTGGTGATGTGCTGTAAAATGGTATTGTTATTCCTGCTGCTTGAGCAGATCTTCTGTTCATGGCGAGGGACTCGATGTAAACAAGCTGTTAGCCGACAGGCTGGCCTAGCTTCTCCTGGCACTGGTTAGTGGCTGGCCAGCAGATTTTCAAGAGATACCTCCTGTCCTTTAGCACTATCCTTTTTACAAAGCTTCAGTTGCTGAAATCTGTACTTACCCTCTCTGATGATGACCTGAAAATGAAATCATGGGAAAAGATCCCTTTTGTAACAACTTAATCATTTTTTATTGTAGGATTGTGTGTTCAGATCAAATGTGGTTGTTGGACATCGAGGCATCTGTTTTTGCAGTGTATTGCAGTGCCTTAGAATAACGGTACCTCAGAATAACAGTTTTCAAATGAATATATTACCAGATACATGTTTTGGTTGTGTCTTGCATTTCAGTTTTTCATTTTTTGCTTTTTATGTTGTTTTTTCTGGACATTTCTCTTCATACGGGGCAGATCTATTTGCATAAGTCAGGCTTTCACTCAGGCTGCGCATCATGTTGTTCAAGGTTTCTTTGTTGTATTTCTGATGAAAGCAGCCACGTTAACACATTTTAGCAGGTTTCCTCTATTCTTTTAGCCACATGAAAGTAAATAATGACTGAAGAAGTTGCTGAGCGACTTTTTGCTTCCATGTTGCCTTCACATCTTAATGTCTGTGTGCCTTTTTTAAATTTCCCTATTATGCATGTCAGAACAACCTTGAGACATGGAAAAAAACCTTAAAATTTGTGTACTGATTATCATGGTCCACTTGCTGGAGAATGTGGTGGATGCTGAATCAGCTGATTTCTTCTATCCTTATGAGTTAATAATTATTACGGAAATAGCTCTTGAGTTATTTTGGTCCTGTCCTCATTAAATAGTATTTTACCCTTTATTTTTTCTCATGAAATTCTTCTCACATCTGTTGCTACAACTTTGCAGTCAAATTTTAGTGCTTAATTTAAAGCACATAGTTAAAGACTGTAAACATGATGTGCTGTGTGTATAGGCCCTGCTGCCAACCAGGCGCTGGTTCAATACAGTGATGGATGATGCTCATCTGGTGGTCAGCTGCCACCTCTCTGGCCTCACCAAAAGAGAGAAAGATGGACATCTTTTCTGCCAGGTAACACATGTAACGTAATACTCGCACATGGTGAATACAGTTTTGTGAGTTCTTATTTTTGTGTCTGGAAGCAACCGGTTTTCTTGTCTTATATCTGCAGCTTCTAGACATGCTGAAGTTTTATGCTGGTTTTGAGATCAATGACCAGACAGGAAATGCTCTTACTGAGAAGGAGATGACCAGTTTGCACTATGACAGAATTACTTCACTGCAGGTAAATGCTTTATAAAAAATTACATTTTATATCATCTATCTTCTGCTCTCTTGGCTTTTGCATTTTATCATTGAATGACCTTATGATATGTCTTATGCCCTAATATATTTACTTTGTGAATTGAGAACACTGGCTGCATGTGGTGGGAGAAAACATGATTGTGAAATACTGCTTTTACCTATAGTATAAGCTCACTTTAAGTTTAAAAACATGCATACGTGTTTATGTTAGGACTTGTTCTTCATTTATGCTGCCTATAATGTTGTGCTCCTACTTTTCTGTCTTGCAGAGGGCAGCCTTCGCTCATTTCCCAGAGTTGCATGACTTTGCTTTGTCCAATGTTGCAGCAGTGGACACTCGAGAATCTTTGACCAAACAGTTTGGGCATCTTAGGTAAATACCAAGACCACTAAAAAAGCATGTCACACAACCAGAATTCTGTTTGCTTTTGCCTAGATATAAGGAAGTGCTGGAAGAGTATGGAAGACTGGTTGATTTTCACGATTTTTACTGAACAGATTGGGGTCTTAAGTAAACAAGATTGATTCCAGATCTGCAAACATTAATATTTACTTAAATGGCCTTTGTGCATTTGTTTTTTATATATAAATATATTTACAGATCTCAAAATATTTACCTTGAACATCTTGGTTCTAGATGCTTTGATTCTCATAATCACTATAAACACAAGCTGCATATGAAAAACAAACCTATTCATAGTTATCCTGGTGATCTGTTGTAATATAGTGGCACTGCCATTGCTGCCTGACTGCCCTGCTAAAAGGCAGCTAGTGAACCCTTGAACAGGCAGCCGGTACCAGCCAGAGAAAGGCACGCCTCATTAATTTAATCGATTTGCAGTGGCTTGAGAATAAACTCTTTGAACAGCTGTGTTTGTCAGATCATATTAGCTTGCCAAAGAGCCAAAAAGCACCCTCACTTTGATGAACTGGCCTGGTGTGTGTGTGTGTGTTATGTGAATTGAAAGTAAAAAGCCCTGATTCATGGTGTGTGATGACATTGTAAAATGACTGAGAAACCTTTGCAATGTCTTTAAATCCTGTATTTTTGTTGAAGGTAATTGTTTTGGCTCCTGTGAGGTGTTTGAACATCACTTCTTTTTGCTTTCTATGTTTCTTTTTTTTTACTGCTCGAGTGGATTATGAATGTTTAAAATCCTTTAGCAAGTTTTTTTTAGTCTGAGTGTTGTGAGTCAAGCTCTACTCAATCTTGTATTTATATCTAAGGCTCTGCTCTTTTTCCTGGAATTAGGGGGTTTAAATACAGCAGGAAGTGCATTGTTCTGTGCTCCATAGCTGTAACCGAGGCACCTCCTGAGTAACTCCAAATATGCCGATCAGATTTAACAAGGCATTTTTGTGTTCAAATAACTCACTCTAATGCCAGTTTATTCCAGCTGTGCTACTCATGTGCTAAGCTCCCAGTCAACCGCCACTCTGAATTTATCCACTAAGTCCCTCAAACATAATAACGCTGCATCCTTGGATAGCCTGCCTGCACATACACACACCCTTGCACTCTCATTTGACACTTCTTTGAGTCATGTAAAGATGGTAAGTGCATTTTAGGTCAAGAAAGAAGTTGAATACATAGTAAAGGAGTTTTCACCCCCTCTAAAATGTTGACAAAGAATTAAATGAGTACGTCATCACTTCAGGGAGTCTCTAAATAATTAGTTAAACTAGTTATGAGTCATTTGGAAAGATGATTATGTTCTCTGTGTGTTTTTATTAATTTGATTCTGGCACCTATTATGAGAATATTTGCTTTTTATATCTGCAGAGACATAAAAATAAAAAACAAGTCTTTACAGGTTTATAATGTTTTGTAGTCATGATGTAAATGACACAAACACAGAGGTAACTAGAAGAAATCCAGAGGTATCTCCTTTTATTAATTTTTGACTTAAGCATTAAATACAAATGTGTCTTTTGTTGCAACTTAAATTCGCAGTGGCTTGAGAATAAACCATATCAGCTTAACTTTTATTGTAGTGACTCCCAAATTCAAACAAAATTAGACAGGTCTCATGTGTAGTGAAAACATACTGTAGAGCATTATTCTCCCATCCTTACCTTACCCTGCCACTGGCTTTGCTATCAGTCATGACCCAGTCATCTCCCCTTGCTCACAGTGAGTTGTTGTGTGGGAAGGAGTGTCCACACAACCCATGCCAGGTCATCCGCTGGGCCACCAAAGTGCAACATTGGCAAAACTGCCACCTCTCTGCTTACGTGTGGCATCATAAGTAGCAGAATGGATGCATGTATACGGTCACAGTTGGTCATTGCCACGTGCGACTGTCCAGGCCTGTCACACTGTGTCCAGGCCCTGTCCTTTGCTGTGCACCAGATCTTGCCTGTGTCACAGTGTGTCAGCTTGATTAAAACAGGTCTGTATGCACGGAGCCACGCCTCAGCTTTCTGAGATGGAGATGGGCTTTGATTTTCATAATCCTGTCTCATCAGTCTGCCCTCAGCCTTAACGTACACGCTGACTGAGCAGAAATGGAGCGTCAAACCAAACATAAATTGCTTTGTGCTGCAGTGCTAATAAGCATAAAGAATTTAAGGCCTTGTATCCTCTTAAATTTTAGTGTTGTCCCTTTCATAAAATCGTTCTAAGCTAGTAACAAAAAAACAGGGTTAGCCTTATACATTTCTGTTATAGACATGGCATGTCAAATACATTTTATTTTTCATTGCTTCTGTTGCTCCTCATTTCAATTACATTTAATCAATTTTAGTCATTATCTTTGTACTGCAGTTAGTTATTATCTGTATTTGTGGATAAGATTAACAGCTAAATTAGTCATTTGCAAATGTAAATGTTCTCGCTCACTAATCTCCTGTTTTTTTTCTGTAGTCCCAATATGCTCCACCGGGTGGCCTCATATTTGTGCTTGCTCCCAGAGCTTCCAGAAGGAGAAGACACCACCATTGAGAGAGACGTTCTCCTTGAGTTGCTGGTAAGGAGAATGCTTGCATCATGTCTGTGTAAGCATTTGAGCCTTAAATATAGCTATCTGATAATGGTCCCTATGTTATGCTTCTTAATGCACCAGTCACTCCCATCCTATCGTCCTCTTCTTCCTGATAGTACATTTAAATGCTCTTTAAACGGCTAAATACATGTATTGGTCACTTATCTACATTGTTTTTTAAAAGATACAGTACCAGTCAAAAGTTTGGACACACTTTCGTGCTGGATTTAAAGTGAAAAAGTGTCCAAACTTTTGACTGGTTTGGAAACACATTTTCCACTCAGCATTTCAGCGTAATATTTTAGTTTCACATTTTAAGGTCCTGATGACATAATGAGCCCTTCAGTCATTTTTACATTTTTAACACTGTGTTAATTCTGTTGTTTTGTCTGGTTGCCCTCCCCAATACTCCTCTATTTTCTGTTTTTTAAACCTCTTCATGGATTTGCCTGTCACAGTTAAACATACCAGTGAAACTATTTTTTCCTTGTGCCTGGAACATTGAAGTTTGTCCAGTTTTAGTCATTTGTGAACATACACAGGTCAATGCAGGGAACACTGATCTGTAATTTGTCATAATCAACAATAGAAAAAACAAAAGAAGCAAACACTTTTACTTTATGATGACGGTAAGTAGGCTACATGTCTTAAGCTCTTTAAGTGCATTCCACGCACGTACATCCATAAGATGAGAAACAATGACACTTAGTAACACTTTGATCAGATTGACCTAATTTTATTCTCAAGATGTATTCTAGTAAGAGAGAAAGTTTAGTTCCTAAATAATGAGCTGAATGGAGACGAGAAGCAAACACACTCCCCCCAAACCCAGTTTCTCTTTGATGATGTTGTTGTTTCTCTTTCTCTGTGCCACTCATACATGCACAGGTGTCCCGTCATGAGCGGAGAATATCTCAGATTGAGCAACTGAACCAGATGCCTCTTTATCCAACAGAGAAGATAATCTGGGATGAGAACATTGTCCCTACAGAGTACTACTCAGGGGAAGGTGTGTGTTATAAATAAATGTATGCTTGAGTGATTGTGAATGTTTGAGTAATTTTGTCATTGTGCTGGCATTATATATATTTTATTTTATTTTGTCAGGCTGCCTGGCTCTACCAAAGTTGAATCTCCAGTTCCTGACCCTACATGACTACCTGTTGAGGAACTTTAACCTCTTTCGTTTAGAGTCCACTTATGAGATCAGACAAGACATAGAAGATGTGGTTTGGAGGATGAAACCATGGTGAAATACTCTTAGTTTTATTATTTTTTAATTAAAACAATCTTTGTTCTCAACATCCTGCTACTTTGTTGGTTAAAAAATATGTTTGCTCAAAGTTTAAAATGATTAATGCACCTATTAATGTGACTATGTAAACCAAGAAGACACTATGTTATTGATAAGCAATGACACTGCATTTAGTAAAGTGCTACTAAGTTGTTGGTTGATTCTGCAGAAGTAAATAAGTAAACAGCAGTGCCACATGCTGCCCTAAATCCAACTCATTATCATTCTTGACTACAGCCCCCACAGCTCTTGTCTTAACGTCTTGTTGTGTCTGTCTCTTCACACAGGCAGTCAGAGTATGGTGGTGTTGTTTTTGGTGGGTGGGCTCGGATGGCTCAGACCATCACCTCTTTTTCCATAGTAGAGGTTGCAAAGCCTAACATTGGAGAGAGCTGGCCGGCTCGTGTACGGGCGGATGTGACCGTCAACCTCAATGTCCAAGATCATATCAAGCACGAGTGGGAGGGTAAAAATCAGCTGTGATGCATTATTACTCATCTTCTACACATATTCACATCTTAATATTTTCCTGTTTGTTCTTATATATTTTATTTTTCTTTATGTAGTCCATAACTTATATAAAGTCTTCCTTTCTCACTGTGTCCCTTCCCTTTGCAGCCTATTCAGCCTCTATGTTTTATACCCTGATAAATTTGTCCTTTTTTTTGTCTGAGTTGTTGATGAAAACACAACAGACAGCAGAAGTTTGACAGCTTTTGATTTGCCACTGTAGCTCAGTGTAAAAAACATGTTGCTTTGTATGTACTCCACTTAAAGTAGGCCAGTATTGTCATTTTTTGTTTCATTGTTTGTTAGTAGGTCTTAAACAAATAATTATCCACATTTATATTTACTCTGTTTACAGCTTTTGAGAGTTTTTTTTTATTTTTAGTCTGGATTATTATTTCCATATTTATGTCTCTCCCTCAACAACAGTCCCTCTCTTGTTTTTCCTTTTTTTAACCCTTTCTTTCACTGTCTTCTCTCCCTTTAGGTTTGAGGAAACACGATGTTTGCTTTCTGATCACAGTGCGGCCCGTCCTACTCTATGGTACACGCTTTGACCGGCGCCAGTCCTTTGTAGATCAGACTGGCCTGGTGTACGTGAGAGGCTGCGAGGTACAGGGTATGCTGGATGACAAAGGTCGTGTCATTGAAGAAGGTATACTCGCATGTGCTTCTGGCTGCATAATGCACACACATGAATAAACACACTAAGAACACATGCCATCCTTCCTCCAGGCAGACCCACACACAATCTCACCTATCAGCAAAGGGTCAGGCTGGTGTGTTCAAGATGGCAGTCACAATTAGACCCAGCCTGTTTACATTAACATTTCATTAGCTTTAGGTCAACAACACCATCTGATAGTCTTAGCTTCTTTATGTGATAGATTTAAATGATTGTTTAAATTAACTATATTTGGACAATGGTATTTTAATGATAGAATACTAAGGGATTGCCTTGCAGCATACAGTAATATAAGCCCCATTCACTTCTGAAAAAAAGTGTTGTTATTAGCAACATAATAAACACAAGTTTTAAAGAGCAAGTCCCATTAATAACCATACAAATTTACTGTTAATTTTTAAAAAAATAATAGTTAACTTAAAAAAAATATCTTCTCTGATTGGCCTTACATGCAACCGCATTAACATTCCCGGGCGACAGAAGTAGTAACGGGGACCAAAAGGGCTTGCAGCAGTGTCTCCTCGCACACATCTTGGTAGCATGAAATAAAATTAAATGAATGAAAAATACTTTATTCATCCCAGAGGGAAATTTAATATTTAAGTTTTAAGAACATTAGAGGACTTTCAACTGTAATCAGCAGTGCTGTTGTTCCTCAGCTGGTTTGTGGCTACTGTAAAAGCATTATGAGGAACCAGTAAAATAAGAGCTAGGGCAAGCCATGAGAAGTGTTATCAGCTGTTAATATTCTCAACAGCCATATCTGTGACTGTAAAAGTATTACTATGCTAAACAAAAGAGACAACATGTAAGTGGATATGTTAGAATGGAATGTGTTCAACAACAGCCGGTTGAACAAGTGAACAGATGTTAGCAGCTGCATAACTGGTTTGCTAGCTACCACTGGCTCCTTTTAGCTGCTGATTTTACTTGAGGCCGTAGCCGCTAGGTGTCTGCCCTGGATGTTCACACCCACAGCTGCTAAGCCAGCTGGCGAGTGCTGTATTTCTGATGTTGTAATAGGAATCGAGTCTTTTAGATATCATTGCATGTTTGTGGCACTGTACAATTTAGATTCCACTTATAGAAAATCACTCTGTGCTTCAAAGGACCGCAGCAGAGCATAGTAGAGTCAGAGTAAACAGGAAAGATAAATTGTCATCTGCTGGTGGGCAGATTCGTGGACCGTGCCAGAGTAATGAGTTTCATAGAGCCTCATTCATTAAACAAAAAGAGTCAAATCTTTATCTTCAGCCATGTAAAGAGGATTTTTTTGTAGCAAATATTTAAGAATGTGCAATTTTAATAATGAAAGGTTAAATAATTCTAATATTAATGCAAAAGGATTCTGATCCACTAAAATATTAGTGATAATGTAATTGCATAAGAATTGTGTTAAACCTTAAAAAAGGGTCTGAAAAATAACCATTTACCCAGGTATCTTATACAGTAGCACAATCTCTTTGTCTTTTCATGTTTACTTGCAGCTTAAAGCAGTTGCGCTGAGTTATAGGTTCATCTGAGTTACCCTGAAAGGGTTTTTCCTTTTTTTTTCCCCCATCAGAACATGTGTCCATGTGCTAAAGCGCTCCTTTCCCTGTCCTGTCTCATCTGCTTGAATTAATTATACAGGAGGAAGACCATTCTAAATAGAAACTGTGCCAGAGAACATGTCCTGCCAGTGTTGGCTTTGTTAAACTTTCAGATCCCCGGCAGGAATAAGTGGTTCTCCGAGTAACTTGGTAGTAAAATCAGGTCAACAAAATCACCAAGTCCAACAATACAAAATGAGAAGTGCATTTTGGGACACAGTCACATCAAGAAGAACTTATACTCGGATATAGAATAGTTATAAATCTGATAAATTTATTTTTGTTTTGGGCTTTTTTTTATTATTAAACACAAATCTCCTTTCAGGCATTTAACTTTAATCTCACCTTTTAAAAAATGGCAGACAACAGTCATAATTGTGCTCACACCTTTGTGTGGCTCCTTATATACTGTGATTATATTATTTAAAGGCTGAAACTTTAAATCTTAAGCTATCACCACACTCATGTTAGTAAGGGGATTTGATGATCCCTATGTAAACCACATAGCTGTGCACGTGGGTACACACATGAGCAAAAACAAGATTAGTTGCGTTTCCTGCTCTCTGTCCTGCAGCTCACCACACAATCTGTTTACTGTATAAACTATATGAGGCAAATAGATATTTGAACACTTGATTTTGCAAGTTCTCCCACTTAGAAATCATAGAGGGGTCAGAAATTTTCATCTCAGGTGCATGTCCACTGTGAGAGATGCAAGCTAAAAAGTAATCTGGAAACGGGTGAAAACGGGAACAATTATTAGAAAATGGAAGGAGTTAAACGTGACATCACAGTGTGTGTGCAAACCTTGAAGCCTGTAGTCGGTAGGTCTAGCACAGTGTGATCCATGTTCATGAGCAGCTAAGTTATGTAAGTTACATGAGGTAGCAAGGTTTGTTTGAATGTTTAATGCTTATTATTAAACGGACTTTGGAAATAGACCAGTTTAGATTTAGTTTTAAATATACTTTGTCCTTCTAAAGTGATGCAATTGTGCTCTGTTTAGTTGTTCTAGCCTTTATTTAGATTTCTTAAAATTGAAAACTTTGTAACAGGGTTTGAGAAAAGCTATAAAAATATTTTTATAGTGTTTTTGTCCCTATGTGTTACAATTAGCTCTCTTCTGCAGTAAATACTTTTTCCGCCCCTGTATTCTAGGACCTGAACCAAGGCCTAAGCTGCGTGGGGACAGCAGAACCTTTCGTGTGTGGCTGGACCCAAACCAGTACCAGCAGGACATGACCAGCAGTATTCAAAATAGCACGGAAGACCCATATGAGACTTTTAACATCATCATGAGACGCAAACCCAAGGAGAATAACTTCAAGGTTTGGACTAGATGCTTAAACTAATCTTATATTTTAAGGTTTATATTGAAGACACTGAGTTTTAGTCCTACATGCACCCCACCAACTTCATATATTATACTCTCTTGATTGTTGGGGCAAAGGTATCTTTAAGATTAGAACCCACTCAATGCCTTTCAATATTTCTTCTCACAATCTCTGTGTCGGAAAATCCACACAAAGTTTTAGTTTTTATCTGCACAAAGAAATGACCACATCGTACAGTCAGTGTTACATGTGGGTGTTGGTTGAAGTTGGTTGAAGTTGGTTGATGGCTTATTTGAGCCATGTCTAAGGCTTTGTTAAATATGCTGTTTCTGTTTCTGTACGTCTATTTTCGTTTTCACAGCTAGAGAAGTAAAGAATGTACTGGGTTTTTTTCCCACTAAAGTTTGAAATGTGGAACTGAAGGGATGTGAACAAGCATTTGACTTGCGCTCAAAACTAGTCACATTTTCTTCTTTAATGATTGATTTACATAGTATTAGACACTTTACAGCTCATTAAAACATAACAGAGTTGTAAAAAATGACTTGCAGTTCCAGCAGCCCTCATCAGAGATAGTCCATCTAAACTACTTAAAGATGTTTTTTTAAATGGCTCATTGAGGTTGAACCGTTGTTTCTTCATATTTGTCAATGTCAAATCTGTAACTTTGTTTTCCTCTCTGTTTCAGGCTGTTCTGGAAACCATCAGAAACTTGATGAACACAGAGTGTGTTGTCCCAGACTGGCTTCATGACATCATCCTCGGCTATGGTGATCCAGGCAGTGCCCACTATTCCAAGATGCCAAATCAAATCTCAGCTTTGGACTTTAATGACACCTTTTTGTCCCTGGACCACTTACGGTCATGTTTCCCTGGGAACACCATAAAGGTCACAGAGGAGAACCCTGAGCTGCAAGTCCCTCCTTTCAGGTGAAATCAAAGATCCATTGTTTTATGGACTTGTTAAAAAAATTTGCTTACTTTTAGGCTACATTTAATTTTTAAGGCCCTAGTCTGTGACCATCTTGGTTACACTGGTAGCAAACATTTTATAGGTCTAGGTGCAGGACTTCAGTTCTGTCTCTAAATAGTCAAGTTTACATGAAAGTTTTAATTACTCTTAAATTTTAAATAAAAGTTATTTCCACTTTAAAGAGATGAAAAATGACAATTTAAACACCTAATTCTGAATGAAAGATTTAAATCAGACTTAATCCTAAAGAAAGTGGCTGGTTTATTCTCATTTTAGTCAGTTCTGCACGTGCTTATTACTTTATCCCCTTGCAATGACTCACGTCTTTACTACACTACACTATTTTTCTTCTTCTCAGCTGCTGACAAAAGGGAAGTAGTGTGCTTTTGTGGAGCTGGTGCTTCAAAAATATGATCAAAATTAAAGCAAGAATGTTAATTAGTATGCTGACAGAAGTGTTGTCACCTGTGTGCCCACTATAATGCTGTGGCATTAAGAAGTAGCTCACAGAACGACACTGAACACAGCTATCTCTTGGTCATTACACCATGACTGTGTGATATGATGAAAGGGTCATTAAAATGGACTGCTAAGCATGATGTTGGGGTGCACCTAAATTTTTGGTTGGTGCACCCAAATAGACGAAGTTAAGTGCTCCGGTGCAACCAATGTAAAAGGTTAGACTTCGAGCCCTGAATTTAGCTTTAACTCTATTTTTTAATTTCTTTTACTTTACTAGAATCAAATTTCCCATCTTAAACAAACCAGACAAAGGGAAGAAGAGAAAGGCTGATGAAGAAATTGAAGACAAGAAGGAAGACAAGACCTTGGTTGTTGAACCCTATGTCACCCCCAACCGTGGACCCTACCCATACAACCAGCCCAAACGGTGAGTGGTCCAAACTCAGAGTAGAAACGCTGCTCCTCCACATTGAGTGGAGCCAGATGAGGTGGCTCGGGCATCTAATTAGGATGCCTCCTGGACTCCTCCCTGGTGAGATGTTCCGGGCACGTCCCTGTGGGGGGAGACCCGGGACACGCTGGAGAGATTATGTCAGCTGGCCTGGGAATGCTTCGGGATTCCCTCGATGAGTTGGCAAATGTGGCTGGGGAGAGGGAAGTCTGAGCTTCCCTTCTTAGGCCTCTGCCACCGCGACCTGACTCTGGGTTGTGGAGGCCAGAGGCAGAGCAGTAGAAAATGGATGGATGAATGTAATTACACTTTTAGTAAGATTTTACAGACAGCAGGTGATGGATCCATACTTGTGTGTGTGTATGTGTGTGTGTGTGACATAAGATGGCATATGTTGTCCATAACCTCTACTCCAAAAAATCTTAAACAACATAGCTGTGTAAAGGTAAAAGTCTTTAAGCTATGTTTATTGTAGGTACCATGCTTGGAGTCTGAGCTTTTGTATCAGAGTTCTTTTATATGGCTTATGTTTTGGTTGTTTTGGAGTTAAGGTACATATACTGGGGTTGGGAGATTAGGGTAAAGGTTAGGGTTTACATCTACTTGTGTTTGAGTTTGCACTTGGATTTTTGAATAGTTATACCAACAAAAAGTCCATGAGGACACACAGGTTTAAGAATCTTGTACATTTTATGCAAATTTGTTGGTGCTTTCTAGGATGTTTATTATCTCAAGTAAAAGATGTTTGTTTTATGTTTTCATGTCTCTAATGTAAATTACTTGCAGGAATACAATTCAATTCACGCCTACTCAGATTGAAGCCATTCGAGCTGGGATGCAGCCAGGACTTACCATGGTAAGAATATTATAATTATGGGTACTACTTTACCTTACACGCTCTTCACACAAATGTTGAGGAGAAATTGGAGTTATTTAAACATTTTGATTTTGTATTTGCAAAATTTTCCCCAGTATCGTTCCCCATTTACAAATGATACCAAATATTTCATCAGAGGTTTTATCATTGGGAACAAAATGGTCAACCTTAATTGACAATTTTAGGCAATAGATTTATTTATACATCAATGATGTTTTATGCCCTGCCGTTTTTATTTTAATTAACTGTGACACTGGTTCGACAGAAATGTGGCTCAGATGTGGTGACTTGAAGGTAGCAGCAGGATCCGAGTTATTTTTAATTTGGCTAGTTGAGGTAAACATGGCTAAAAAGCAATCAGCAAAGTCATAAAATATCTCTGTATGCATGCTCTTCACCCCATCTTAATTTCCATTTTAACATATGTTTTGCTCATTAACAACCATGAAAAGTGCACACTGCCTCCTGGTTCACGCAACTTTCATGTAGGAATACCAAGAAGCTGATTATGTACTGATTTATTCAGAATTATATAATTAAGACTACTATTTTTAGACCAGATTACTCACCTGAGAGACCAATCTGTTTCATGAATATTTATGTTGTAAATTAGCTATAACCCCCCACCCCCACCCTCTTTAGTTAAGTAAACAAGGCTTAAGGTTATTATCATAACGTGTACACCGTGGGGAAGTGGAGATGATACAGTTACAAAAGATAGGACCAGAATATCCTCTGTTTTTTTCTCCCCACTGGCTCTCCGTCCTTGCCTATGTATACACTTAAAATGACCACCTTCATTAGACAACATGTCACTGGATTTAGTCCATCCGAGCATGGCTGACTATGGACCATCAACCTTTTTCTTTTCTGAGATGCTCATGGTCATCTATCACAGCCACTAGCATGGGGGTGTCCAAAGTCTATCCTCAAGGACCACTGTCCTGCAGGTTTCTGATGTATGCCTGCTCCAGCACACTCTGCTTACATTAAATTAATCCAGCAGCCAATGAAGTTTTGCACAATGGCTGATAATTTTGAGTCGGATGTATTGGAGCAGGGATGCATGGAAAAACCTGGAGGATTGTGGCAAAGAAAGGTACTGAACTAGATTAAGGACTGCAACTGCACTAGATCTCAGTGTGGCCTTTAATTAAAATCAGTTTTATACTTTTTTTTTCTCATGATGAATCATATCGCATAAGGATTTTGTGTAAATTCCAAAAACTTTCTATGGTTAACATCTGGTTAATCTGAAACCTACATGGTTAGGGTTAGTCTCCGTCATGATTGGGGCTAAACATATAAACATGTAAATTGACATGCAAGTTGTTTTGGCTTGCATTAAAACTGTTTCAGAGTTTCAGCTTGTGTTCAGTGTCATTTTTATTTTGATATGTGTTAAATTAATAAAATATGAGAAGCATGCATATGAAATCGCCATAACACATGCTTCTTTTTTTACTTCCTGCATAACTCTTTCTGCCTACCGTGTCTCCAGGTTGTAGGACCACCAGGCACTGGAAAAACGGATGTTGCTGTTCAGATCATCTCAAATCTTTATCACAACTTTCCAGAGCAGAGGACCCTCATAGTCACACATTCTAACCAGGTCAATACGTGTGCACACACACATACACCAATAAAATGAACAACAAAAGAAGTAAATGAGTGAAAAAGTTTTCTTTATAACTCTTGAAGTAGCACCAACGTTGTCAAGAGAATTTGCAGCCTGTGCTTGGAACTCTCCATTAATCAGGCAGTCATCACATTTATACCACAGGGGGATAATTTTAAATTAATCTCTCTTGTGCCTCAGTTCTCCTTCTTCGTTTTTAATCATAAACTAATCAGCTTTTTTTACACCAATGGATGCTTGCCAGAAAGAACCTTATCCACAAGAAGCATAATTTTATCATTATTGTTCTGCAACAATCTCCTCCTGCCACCTCTAACTATATAACTTTATTACTACATATTTGACTTTCTTTAAAAACACATCTGCATACATTTTAGAAAAGATGTTTGATATGTGCTTATTTTTATTTGCTTTACTGGTTCTTTCAACACCAGGCTCTGAACCAGCTGTTTGAAAAGATCATGGCTTTAGACATAGACGAGCGCCACCTTCTGCGTCTGGGCCACGGAGAGGAAGAGCTGGAAACTGAGAAGGACTTCAGCAGGTGAGGGAAACACACAACAGGTGGAAAGAACAAATACACAGATTTATGTGCTTAAACAGACAGAAAGTGCACATTAAAACTTAGATGACAAACATTTTACACACCAATATGTGAAAGTGCATACACCCGTTAAGCAGGCTTACCGTTTGTCTTTCATGCACACACAAGCAGCTGCCCATGTACCTAATGAGTCAGAGCCAATGCAGTGACAGGGCTACTCGATAGCCTCATATGCCAAGCCATGGACCTTGTTTGTCATCATTAGGTCGCTAGATTCTCAGCCCTTTTGTCCAGTAAAAGCAATCTGGCCTTGCTGCACTTACTGCTAATGTGTGCCTGATTAACCCTTTGTTTTTATGCTGCACTGCATCTGGTGGTATTGGTAGTTAGTATTAGATTTTTTTCCTCTTAGTGAATGATCGATGACGGCTAAAGCCTGGCCACATTGTAAGTGCCAGAAGTGTGGTCCTTCTCTATTGATTATTATGGTTCATTGGGAGCAGTGAGAATGCACATTAGAACTCTGATGGACCAGTGAAGTAAACTCTGGTCTGCTTGAAAACCAGGTGATGACCTTATAAAAGAAATAATCATCATTTTACTGTTATCAGTTATAATGAATAATTTCCCAACACCATAAATGTGTGAAATAATGCAGAAGATCAACTGTGGAACGCTTCTTATCGTTTTATTTATTTGTTTTATTTATTTATTCTTTTTTAATAACACATAAGCAACAAAGGTAGTACTCATGCCATATTAAATGTCTAAATTTGACCTTGTCCCAGCAAGAGAAACTAATGGTGGGAATGAAGAGGTTAAAGGGAACTTTACCAATAATTATTTATGTTAAATGCTGTGCTTAATTGTGGATTAAGTCATAGTGACATCCATAGTTGCAAATCAAAGCAAAAAAAAAAAAAAGTGTAATTGTCTGTCCAATCAAACAGTCCCCTGATTGTCCAGATTCCTCTTCTACAGATCCAACAAGTGGTGTCTTCACTGCCCAGATATTTACAGATAGTTGTTTAAGATCATCCAGTGCTACTTTCCCAATATATATATGTTGCTGCCATTAAATTAAAGATAAATGATTATTCTTCATGTTTAAGTGAATTTGACTAAACATCAGGAAAATTAAATTACTGAATTTAAATGTGAAACTCTTACTTCCAACATTTAATAAGTGTCTAATATGAGGTTTGTACTCATTACATTCTGTTTACATTTACAGAATGTACATTTTCATAGTACTAATCCAAAATTTCCTATTATATCGAAAAAGATTATTTTTCCAGTTGTAGATTACCAAAACCAACATTTCTTGTACAATGTAACATGTAATATTCTGTTAAAAATTCTAAAACAATAAATTTAATCTGTCATAAGTTGAGGGGGACTGTGTAATCATGTCCATCTTCTACTCCAGAGACACACAAATCCTGAATTATTTATTAAGGACGAGATTGGGTGGATTTATTAAATAAATTGATGAATAATTTTTTTAATCATTAGAATGAATATTTAGCACTAATGAGAAAAAACCCAGATGACATTACTAATTTATATGAGGAATGTATTTATTCTTTTAGTAGGTTACATGAAGCGCATATTCAGGTCAGGTGTCAGCAGGGAAACTCTCAAAACTTCCAGGACTGTGGCACTCAAGGACTGGAATTGCCTAGTACCACTGTTATAGACAAGATGTCAGTGTGCAAACAAATGGCCTCAGATGATAACATCTAGAGTTCTGTTGAAAAATCTAGATAATTTACTGCTCTTTCAAACTGTTTGTGTGTGTGTTCACGTGCAATGCCTTGAAGGATAGTGACTCAGTCTTTACTGAGACACAGATAGATGGGCAAAGATGCACCAGTGGATTATAAGCACTCATGATAAAACGGAGGACTTCTCACCTATCTAAAGATACCCAAAACATTTACAGTGAACATGGCTTCTGCTAAATTTAACACCATTATTGAATGAATCAGTCAGAATTTTCTTTTTCTTTTATACTAACGGTATTTCTTAGCCAGCTCCAACTATAAATAGCCCGTTGTCACTGAATATTAAGTACATTTTTATGCTGTTACTATTTAAAGTTTTCTTATAGGCTACATTGTTAATTACTGAGCAAATTACACCCTAAAGCTCTTAGCATTACTTCTAAATGAGAATGTGCAGGCTTTTTTCATCAGCTGTGGCCCATATGTGATGCTGCATGACTGTTGTATGAAAACTTCGGTCTGCACATGAAAGCAGACTCTTGCTTGCTTAAATTATGCAGCAACACTGACATAAAAGAAAGAGCTTTAGCTAGCAGCATTTAATATGTCCCCTCACCCAATCTCTCCCTCCCTGCCTCTTAACAACATGCAGACTCCACACTTCTTCCACCCCACTGACACGAGCAAGAGGAGAGAGCTAGAGTTTTAATTAACACTTTATACAAAGAAAAAAAGGTACAAAAAAGGATGTTACTGCTTCACTGAATGCCTAACAAAGGGGAAGTTGCAGCATTAATTACCAATGCTGCATTGCATTTCATGACAAACTTTTCCTGTTTTAATGAGATTTTGAGAGAAGATCCGGCTGGAAGTGAAGCAGAAGCCTTAATTAATTCCAGCATAAAATATAATACCCAGAACATGACATGAAGACCCTTTTGTATATGGTGAAACACCACATCCTCTCCTTTTAACATCCTTAGATATTATTTAAATTACTTATCTTATACCTGTGTATTGTATCTATGTTAACAGATGTGTTACTCAGTGGCAAGGTCACTTCCTATTTTAAATTTTATTGTGGTCAAACAGGAAGAGCAGTGTGATCCTCTTTGAGTGATCTGCTGACTGAGAACCTTTGAAGAAGGTCTAAAAATAGTCTTCACCTCTAGTATTGCCCAATGACCATGTCTACTACCTGTGTGTGTTGTCTCATTGCCATGCCAGAGTTATTCAGCTGTAGAGCAGAATGCATGTCAGAAAAAAGACAGTCTGTTTTCTCCTTTACCTCTGCACTATATTCTCACCCATTTACTCTGTATAACCATGTAGCCACAGTTAAGTTGATGATCACAAGAAAACATTTTTTCTTTTTTTCAGTATAAATAATGGTAAAAAAATACTCTGGGTTTCTTACCAGCATGTTGGTCAGTGATGCTGCAGTGTGTCATACAACCAGATGTTTTGCTTTAAAGTTGCATGGAGGCTTGAAGTGCTGTCTGCTCATTCAGAATATTCAATAAATAATGTCTAAAAGAGTCAACACAAACTGAGATGAGATCTCTTAATGTAAAGGGAGTACAAAATACGACTATTTCTGGATGAATCATTATATATAACTAACTGTTGTGGTGTTTGCAGGTATGGGAGAGTGAACTACGTCCTTGCTCGAAGACTGGAGCTTCTAAGAGAGGTGGCAAGATTACAGGAGAGCTTGGATGTCCCAGGAGATGTGTCTTACACATGTGAGACCGCTGGACACTTCTACCTTTATCAGGTAAGTATTTGTGTGTTTAGTTGATTGTTGTCTGTGTTTATGGTTCAGCTTTGTGCTCCATTTTGTATAAAAAAAGCAGGAAATCTGAATTGCCGTACATTTCAGGCTATTGAGTGCATCTATATTTAATCCGCAGACACAAATTTTAGAAAGAAAATAATCTTGTACACACATAATCCATGTCTAATTTATAAGCTGTGGATGTCCACACTGACCTTGTCCCCTAAAAGGTAAATAAAAATAATTTTCCATCAAGGAATGATTCCTTTGGATTTGTGCTGATACCGAATTGACTTGTGTGCATCGGCTGTGTTTAAAGTGCGTGAAAGTGAACAAATGCCTGTTTTTTGTTAGCATAGGACTTTTAATTTATATTTTTTTAAAATATAAAGATAAAAATAATTATTTCTGATGTAATAACCTTTTTCATTTAACATTATACTCAACATGCACATTAATTATAAGATGCTTTATATTTACGACGGTCTCTGGAGAGCGGTTTTTGGTGTTTTCGTTTAGTTTTTTTTTTAAAATATTTTTGTGAAAAAATATTGACATTTAAAAAGTTTACTACTATGGAGGAGTTTAAGTATCTTGGGATCTGATTTACAAGTGGTGAAGGATGGAGATTTACAGGCAGATCTGTGCGTCTGCAGTGATGCGGACGTTTTATTGGTCCGTTGTGGGGAAGGAGCTGAGACAAAAGGCGAAGCTCCTGATTTACTTGTCAATCTACGTCAATCTCCCGGATACAACTGGCCGAACTCAGTTTCTCTTCATGGTGGCTTTCAGCTAGAGAGATGCGTACTGCTGGCGTTTTAATGCATTTTAGCTCAACTTTTATGACCGCAGAATGTTGTAGCATGTGCACGTTGGGGTTGTCTTCGGGGAGCACGCTAGAAGCACATCCACAACGTGTTGGGTCTGTCCCGTGTAATGCCTGGAGAGCACTTTTTGGGATGTTTGATTATCACATTCTTGTTGCTGATGGCTGTACAAAGTACCATAAATTACCATAACGTTTGGATAGGAATTACATGTTAGAATCATGGTTGGCCAAATGTAATGGTAATTTCTTTAAGTACGATTTTGGAGCTGCCATTGGTAACACACGGTGAAGGTAAAATAATCATAAAATCTGTGTCTGTATGAAAGCCGCAGTGTTTGAAGTGTGGGGAAAAAAAGCGGCTAATAGTCCGGAATTTAAGGTAAATTCATATATGATACAATGATTTAGCAAAAATAGACAAAAAATCTTTATCAGTTGCGTTTTTTTCTTCCAGACATCTGTTTGTTTCCCGTCTCTATTGAAAAACAACCAGTCTTTGAGTTTCTCTGTTTTTAATATTGATTTACAAAGCAGGAAGCTGAGGTGATTCAGGAAATGTTTTGCAGAATTTATTAGAATGGATTTCTGTAATGTCGGTCCTTTTTCTCAGACCTTTCATGCCAATCAAATAGTAGCTTTATCGAAATGTCTGGTCCACAGACCCTCTCCCTCGTTTGCCCTAAAGTACACGGTACAGAGCATACTCAGCCTTTACTTATAATTCTCTCTCTTTGTTATTATTTTGTTCTTAGATTGAGAAAAAAGCTACTGAAGATAATTATTTTCCTGCATTTCCATGCTTCACTCCACAATTATATATATAAAAAAAAAAGCTATACTGGTAAAGAGGTGCAGGGTGTCTTTGATATGGAGAGCTCAAATAATTTACAGATAACTGGGAGCTTTCCCTGAATTAATTTTTTATATAATTTCATAAAAATTAGACTTATTTAGGTAGCCAATACTAAATAATTAAGAGTTTTGTGCATTCTAATCACACCCTATAAAAGATAAGTTTATTATTAGTTAGTTTTGCTATACTCACAGGATTTATAATACTTACACTTGTTATAATCTAAGCTCTAGTAGTGGATGTCTAATACTTTCCATGTCATCCTTTGTGTGCAATGGCAGTCTTTCATATTTTTCTAAAATATCTCTGTGGTTCTTTGTTAATTTGCTCTTTTAGAGACTGTATTTGCTGCTCTGAAAACAAACCAGCAGAATGTGACATTTAGAGGGGGGATCTTTGACCATGGCAATGCCTTCTGCTGGTGATCCATGATAATGGTGTAGTGTTATCCATAGTTGTTTTCATTGTGCACATAAAGATAATTATTGTGCTATACATGAAGTCCTCATTAATACTTTCCTTCAATTTTTTTGCAAGAGTATTTATAGAATCTGTCCTCCCTGCTGTTTGAAGCTGATTTATGTAGCTGGTCAGCAGGAGGAATCTGTGAGATTTAAGGGATCTTGTCCCATTTGTTCTTTTCCCCTTATTTTCAAATTAGTTTATAAAAAATACAAGATGCACTTATTTTACATAGCAGAGCAGCTCAAAACCTTGTTTGTGCTCATGCAGTCATCATTTGTAGCCAGCAGATGGACATCAGCTGAGCATTCCAGTGTATATTCCTAAAAGTATTGCTGTGACTCACTATAGCCATTGATTAAAATAAATTACATTACCATAGTCTTTTAATGTAAACATTTACTTTTTTCTATTAATATGATTTAGGTACTGGTAGTCCCTTGTGTCCATCCTCTTTATCCTATCTGCAATTAAATATTACCATGAATTCTCATTAGGCCTGTTAAGTATTTAGGAAGGGAAACAAAAACACACAAAGCTTAATATGTACAAAATAAAATATCACAGCTGATACACATTCAGAAGGGGTTTAATAAACATTTTCTATCTCCTCCAGGTAATATCTCGCTGGGAGGAGTACATGAGCAAAGTCAAACCTAAACAGGGCAAGCAGGTAGAGGTGGAGGCTATCGCTGCATTCTTTCCCTTCCACAAGTACTTTTCCAACGCACCCCAGCCTGTGTTCAAGGGCCAATCACATGAAGAAGACATGGACATCGCTGAGGGCTGCTTCCGCCATGTCAAGAAAATATTTACCCAGTTGGAGGTAAGAGAGTCACTCACATGTTCACTGGTTTCCTCACTGGTGGGCAACACGGTGGGATTTAAAGAGTTTACTTGAATACCTCATGGAAAAGTACACATGTCATGACAATAAAGCTGAGATAACTTACTGCGCTCTTATTTTTTATGCTGAAATAGACTGAAGCTGTGCCAGCTGTAGCTGATCCTTTGTTAAAAAAATATTTGCCAGCCTTTTACCAGATGTTACAGATGTTCTCTAAGACGGTGTCATTGTGAATGTGTTGGTTTTGTCTTAATTGCAGCCATTGCTGTAATCTGTTTGTGTTGTGTATTTTAGAGGTATTGCTCATAATTTATAAACATAACAGGCACAGAAGAATTATAAATGCTTCAATTATCTTTTTTTTTGTATTAACAAACTTTAACACGCACCCACAGCTGAAGATGTGTGATCATTCCTCTTCTGTTCGTCAACTATTTCGATAGAAATATACATTGGACAAAATAACAAAAACACCTCAGATTTATGGGAACACCAGGATGGTGTCCAAAAAGCAATAAAGAAGTTATTGGCTAGAGGTAATATCCTGACATGTGTGGTGACCTTGATTTATCAGGTTGGCCTCTGTATCACTGCATCACCGCACCTCTCCCTCCTCCCTCAGCCTCACCCATGCTGCAGTGAAATCTGCACACCCATTAAGAGGTGCTGCTGAACGTGGTGCAAAGTACAAGAAACGTCCTGCTGCAGTTGCTTATCTGTCTACCATTAAGATGTAGTAGCAGTTTGAAGGAGCTGTTGCAGGACTATTCTAGTATCTGTTGTCTGGCTGACAGATGCAGGGTGTCTCCTGAGTTGTGAATAGATACTAATCCTTTTGTGGCCTGTATATGCTACTTTCTACCTTTTTTTTTAAATTCTCTCTTCCCTACTTTTTTCAGAATTTATATCCTCACTCTTGATTTAACACTTCAGTCTCTGTGGAGCCACAAGGGTTAAAAATAGACCTCATCAATATTGTATGTTTTGATTGGTTTAATATTATAACTAAAATAGTAACTCATCAAATATTTATACCCCAGTGCTGTCCGAGTCTGCTTCTCTCTTCCCCTCCATCCCTGCCTCTACACATCTAGTGTATCAACCTGAAAATAGCATATTTACCATACTCCCTGCTCTTCTGTCTTCCCCACAGCATTCATTGTAATGCAGTGATATAAGCACGCTGAAGGGAACTGATTTGTATTTTGAGCAAAAACTGTCCCTGGTGCTGCCATTGCAGTAGAGGCAATAGAAGAACATCCCTGCCTACGTGCTTCGTTAATTGAACAACAAACTGCACCCAATACTCTTCCACAGAGAAGCTGGTTGACCTCTTTATTACTGCATCACAGTAAAGAGGAAACGTGCTTCTTATGATAGTAAAAAAAAAGAAATGAGGTTGATGGTAACTTATTTGGTTAAGCAGTGTTGTCTGTGTGTGTGTTTTTTTTTTTAAAGATTTGTGTCTGTGTGTTTTTCTTGTGTTAGCTGGAAACAAAAATTGAACAAACAAAAACCCTTAGCATACAAGGTGCCGATATAGCATATTGTTGTGGTGAGATTGTGTGGCGGGAAGTCAGCAATTTATGTTTAAACATGTGTCTTTTTTGTCTACAGTGCAGTCGCTTGCTCCACAGTTAGCAATGTTCATGTCATGTCAACAGTTTCTTCACCCTGAGCTGTTTTTGTTCGACCCAGCAAAGAATTTGTGTTGCTATAATCCATCTTTCAATGTAATAAATGATACGAAGTATGTTTTATCACTAAGCCAAACACTAACATCACTTTTTTTTAAAAAGAAAACTCCAGTTTTCCTAACAAATCTGACCTTTTCTCAGTTTGAAGTGTACTTTGTGTGCTATTGTGATGTTATCCATCAGTACAAATCTGTAATAATTTGATTTGTCATCATGCCATTACAATTACCTTTTTAACCAATAGTACACAGGAATACATTTCATTAGCCTCCTTAATGATCATATTTTGTTATTTATAAGTCTATGGTATCTTTTTTTTATATTTATAACAAAATAATGGCTTGATGTCTGACCTTCAGCTTTCATCTGTCACCATCTCTTATAGGAGTTTAGGGCCTTTGAGCTGCTGAGGAGTGGACTGGACCGCTCTAAGTATCTGTTGGTGAAGGAAGCTAAAATAATTGCGATGACCTGCACACATGCTGCACTCAAACGTCATGACCTAGTGGAGCTGGGATTCAAGGTGGACTTTTCTCAGTTGATATTAAGACTAGCCAGTCCTTTTAAACCTGCTTTTATTGCAGTCAGTTGGGATATTTACTGCAACTTTTATCATCTCTTACAGTATGACAACATCCTAATGGAAGAAGCTGCACAGATTCTTGAGATCGAGACCTTCATCCCTCTGTTGTTACAGGTAAAGCTTTCCAAACTTCCCCCCATAATGTTGTATCTTCATGAAAATGTGCATTTTAGGGCTTTGTTTTTTTTTATTTTGCATATGTACTTATGAAACTTGACACAAATGGAAAAAGGTAAGCAAATGTCATGTGGTGCTATAATATTACACCCTTACCAGTGAGTGGAGTTATTAAAGTAGTTCTTAACTCAGAGAGGTTTAAATATTAGATTAAAATCAGAAACATTAAATGGATAAATCTGGTAAATTTTAGTAGACATAGGTATGAGTTTTGTGGTGATGCTTCACTGCTGGACTCCAAGCTTCCCATCTCATAGGTTTTTTTTTTTCAAGATGGAGTCCAATTACCAAGACAGAAATATAATCCTACTGGACAAGCTATATGAAACGGATTGCTTATGTCAGCATAAATTAAACTTTTGTTTGGAAAATCATAAAGCCCAGTTCATTTACTTTTTGAAATAAACCTAATTAATCTGCTAAAGCTGTGCTTGTTCTTTTATTGCATCTTCCCTTCTCTGTAGAACCCAGAGGATGGATACAGCCGGCTAAAACGTTGGATCATGATTGGAGACCACCACCAACTGCCCCCAGTCATCAAGAACATGGCCTTTCAGAAGTACTCTAACATGGAGCAGTCGCTCTTCACCCGATTTGTGCGTTTAGGGGTGCCAACCATAGACTTGGATGCACAGGGCCGTGCACGTGCAAGGTGGGTCATCAAAGCCGAATATGTTGTGAGTTCTGACTGACTTGATTTAACCTTCTTAAAACAGACCTGTTGACGCCAACAGGACATACGCACATCTTATGATCATAACGTCCAAACCGTAAAATGTATCTTAAAAATTAAAAAAACACCATAAATTGAAAGAATTGACGCATATAGTTGTAATTATGGTAGACCTCGGAACACCTGGTCTACTACTGTCCAATAACAGGCAAGATTCAGATGTTTGTCACACATTTGTAACACATTTGTAGCAGGAGCTTCAGTACTGTAACTCTTGAAGTGTTTGCAAAACATAAATAATAAATTGGACTGTGGTCATTAGAGGGTTAATAAGAGCTGGTTGTGCTGCTTCACTGAGGCAGAAAATAAGAACAATGTAACTTTGTGTCTTTCTGTCTCTTCTGTAGTCTTTGCAACCTTTACAACTGGCGCTACAAACATCTGGGGAACCTGCCTCATGTGCAGAAACTTCCAGAGTTCCAGGTGCCCAACCCTGGCCTTACCTTCGACTTTCAGTTAATTAATGTGGAAGATTTCAATGGAGTGGGAGAATCTGAGCCAAATCCTTACTTTTACCAGGTCAGTAGTCCAAACTTGAAAATGCAGCGTTTTAGCCACAACTTATATTAACTGCCTCTATTTACCACTGCTTCCTTCAACACTATAAACCATCTTTGTTAGCTTGACTAAGAAAGGCTGACTGAGTTTTATGCTGTGATGTTGTAATAGTAATATTTACACAGCACAGTAATATTCATTGTTGGGTTGTAACTGTAACTGTAAGCAAATTATTGCTCTCAAAGGCCTGCTGTATTACAGCACTGTTGATATGCACAATCCTATATGAATTGCACATATCTGGTACATCAACAGAGAATCGTTGGTTAGATTTAGGAAATTCACTCCATCATGCTGAGAAACACTCACACACTTATGTTCACCGGAGCGAAGCACCATTTAAAGCAGTTCAATCATTTTTAAATTTATGTGGTTTAGCTACTAGTCCACATGATATATTCATCACTTTGCTTATTCTGCTGTCTAGCACAAACCAGTGGGTTTGTCCTTCACACCAGGATCCAGATTGTGTTTCATCATGACATTGCTGAGACTCCAAGACAGTGTGTGGGCGAGTGGGGCTGGAGAGTTGGGTTGATATGGTTGTTTACTTTTACACCAAGCCAGCTCAGGAAACTAAATGTTAATGTCAAATGCAAAAGCAAAGGTACTGAAATGTTTCAACGTTTATTCACAAAAACTGTACCGGTATATTAAATTGAATCCAGATTTTCACTGATCAAGAAAGAAGCGGTAGACGATTCACAATAAACCTAAAATTGTTTCATCATAAGGAAAAAGCCTAAATAAAACTTTGTTTAAGGTATAGAGTTAAGGAATACAATATATATGATCATAGTTTATTTATATTATCATTTGCCCGGGATATCGTATTGCTTTATGTGCATTGTAGCTGCATTCAGCACTCGATACTCATGTCCCTGAAGACTGTAATTATTCTTTAATCCAGACCATGTGCACTTCTCAAGGCACCAGGTCACATGAACCTCAACTCCATTTGCCTGTTGCCATTTCAAGCTTCTCAGGGGAATTGCCAGACTCTCTTAGGCTTGACACACAACTCGTATACACAAACCACACACATCATCTTTCCTAGTAAAGAGACTCGCTGCATTTGAGACGAGAGAAGCAGTCGTTACCATACTGAATACATCTAGCAGCTGATCAAACACAGTCTCAGCTACTACTGTGCACATAGTGAAAAGGTTGCTTACTATTTCTTTGGCTCATTTGCTAAAGCATTTTCCATATTAAGACTCAGTCAAATGATGTCAAATGGCTTATGAACAGTAAGATACGTTTTCTGAGTACACAGCATCTGCTGATAAAACATTAACTTTTGTCATCCATGACACTCAGATATTTTTATTTAATATTTTTTTATTTTAAATGACATAAGAGCTGTTGGTATAATGGCTTTACAGGTGGTCTAAATTATCAGGCATTTCCAGATTTCTTGTATCTGTTGTATCTAGACGGCATTGAACAATCTCTTCTTTGTGTCTTTCACCCTCCCCAGTCCTTATGCTGCCAAATGTCACTGGCTCAGACTCCAGTGCCAGGTTTACCCTTGTTGTTGTGGTTACTACATCTTTTGGATGTTAGGAAATTAGATCTTATCGGTTAAACATGCACATGAGGTATGCAAAGTTGGTTGTGTCAGACAGAGTTCAGCCTATATTTTTTGTGTATGCATGAGTTGGTAATGTTTGTGATTGTCTGGACAATTTTGCCTTTTTAATGAAACTGTAAATCAGGATTTGCATTCAGTTAGATAAATGCAAATAGTTCACTTAAACCATACTGACTTTAAGGAAATGCTGGTACATAATTATCATAGTATTACTTTTTATTGACCCCAGATTTTAGCTTGTAATTTCTTTATTTTAAAGAAAACTGATTTTAAAAACATGATGTGATTTAATAAATAAATGTGTGCTTTTTATGTAGGCAGGTAGTGGAAGGCAGAACAAAGACTGTTATTGTTTTTGATGTGTTGGTTTGAGTACAGCTGGATTAGGAAGGGTTGATGAAGCTGCATAAATAACTAGCAAAGATGTGAGGCTGCAGTCCACATTTAATTGAAACTGGATGAATAATGCATACTGCTGGTTTCATTTGTTTTTTTCCATCGCATTTGAAGGGCAGAGGGTAGTGTTATAGCAAGGATGCACAATGCTGAGAAATGTGTTGTTTCAGCTTTCACATTTACTCATGCTGGGAGGATATTTCTGATGTAGAATTAGGCTCTGGAGAATTAGAATGGGGTTCAGTGAAGACATAATTATTTAAAATAGTTGTGTTTACATGTCCAGCTCTAGATTTGTTATTGAAGAATAATAATATTTTAGATTTTGATTTGACATAATTAAAGCCACACTTATCTATTCCTCACATAGTTAACCATAAGCTACAGTAGTAATAGAGTAGTAATATCCCACTCAACATCTGTTTGTTCCACTGAGAAGCTGCACAGATGGGACACTCATCTGACTACTTGCTATCAGTTCATTTCCAGCCCAAATTAGAAGACAGTTAATGCATGATTGGGTTTTCATCTGGCTGACAAGTTAAAACACATGACAGGTGACAATGAGGTTTGGAGAAATAAGAAATGAGAGAAAGAAAACGGAGGACAGTTTTTTATGTTCCAACAGAAAACAAGATACTCTGAGTAATTCAGATGACTGTTTTTCAGTAACATCAATTATTCCACTGTCCCTTACTGTCAAGTTGATTTTATAGAAACTAGGAGATCATTTTGAAGTCTTTTCTCTGGTGAAACACTTTATATTTGGTTTGGACAATCTGATATTATTTTTTACTACCTTCTTTTCTTTTCTTCCAGAACCTGGCTGAAGCGGAGTACTGTGTGGCTCTCTACATGTATATGCGTCTGCTTGGGTACCCTCCAGACCGCATCAGCATCCTTACCACCTACAATGGACAAAAACACCTCATCAGAGATGTCATCAACCAAAGATGTGCTGGAAACCCATTCTTTGTCCAGCCTCACAAGGTAAGAGCCAACAAGAATAGTTAATTACAGAAAGTTGTACATAATATCATGTTTTTACAAGCCTTATGAATGAAGCTAGCCTTGTTCTGTATAAAAAAGGTTGCAGAAGAAACTGACATAGTTATGAGTGTGCTAGCTGAAACTTGCCAATAAAAGGCTAAAGATCAAATATAAGTGAATTAAATTTATAGCAGTCCAGTGAGTATCTTTTTTAAGGTTACGTAAATACGGTAGGTTTTAAAACATTTTATTTTTACATGTAAACCCTTTAAACGTTACACAACCGGTGTAGGAACACTGTCACACCTTGGATGTCCTATGAGACATGACTTAAAGTTGACATATTTCTCTCCACAGTCCCAAAAAACATGTTTTCACTTTACATGTAGAACTTAGACACCCAGCACACAAGGTGTGCTCATAAATGTTGTTTTTCACACCTCCAAATACCAACTACAGTCTGTGCACAGACCTCTTATCCTTCATTGCAGTGAGAAAGAAATCTAAAGCTCCCAATTCTCACAAGGCTTATGGTTTAGTGCAAGCACACATTCCTCTGTAACCCGGTTCAGTTTAGCTCATCTATGAATTTCAGTCACATATTTTTGCTACCAATTAATAATGTGTTTTACATCCTGACATATTTGAATTCAAATAAACGTCAGTGGTTCTTATTGATGTATGTGAGCCACTGAAGGACTTGATGCACTGAAACCATGGCCTGCTTGCCCAGCTGCATCAGATCATGAGACAGTTGGAGCAGCTACTGATCATAAGACCAAATAGAACAGGATGTTATTTTACTTACCAGTTAGCTGCATACCTCTGTAAATCACACCCTCGAAACAGTTTGAATGACTGGAGAAGAATTTTAAATGAGTTTTGGTGCCAGGGAGCATGTAAAATTTGTGCTATGCACACTTTTCTGTATCCTGTTCAATTATTTACATCCTATCCCATGTTATTCCCCTGAACTCTTCTAGTTTCTCCTCATTTGTTTCCCTACTCGGTTTAGTCAGCAACCCGCTGGCAGTCTTTCCTTCCTTTTTTGTTTGTACTACTAAATAGTTTTACTCACTAGCCTCAGGTTATGCTTTTTTCCATTCGTTTACCCTGCTCATAGGCTTTTACCTTTCCTCAGTCTTTGTTAGATTTTCCAGACTTAATTATGATTTACACTGCTTGACAAAACAAAAGTAAAAGAATAAGTCACACACTAATATATAATTGTACTGCATTTAGCTTTGATTACAGCACACATTTAATGTGGCATTAATACAATAAGCTTAATTTTTTTCAACCAGTGTTGCGTAAATTTTGCACCAAAAACTTTGCATTGATTATGGGAGGGTCTGAACATTATACAAAGCCTTCTGCATCATATTGCAGATTCTCAATGGGGTTTAAGCCTGCACTCTGTGGTGGCCAATTCATGTGTGAAAATTGGGTTTTATGCTTCCTGAACCACCCATTCATAACGTGAACCCAATGAATCCTGATATTGTCATCTTACAATATACCTGTGCTATTGGAGAAGAAAAAATCTGCTGATGGAATAACCTATATGTACCTATATGTATTTTCTATACATGTAAGCGTGTGTTTGTATGTGTGTGTGTGTGTGTGTATATATATATATATATATATATATATATATATATCGCGCATGCGTGTATATGTATGTGTTTGTGTGTATATATCTCGAAAGCGCACACATCCACCCTCCCC
>JBAMHV010000021.1:12135667-12155670 GCA_037177535.1 Pseudomugil gertrudae | reverse complement strand
TTGACAGTGAATGTTCGATTTTAAAATCCGTCAAAAGATATCTGTGGCAGGCGATGAGTTAATAAAACCAAAGCTGTAGGACTGGAACCAGAATGTCTCAATGGGATTTGTTGACATAGGCTGGAGACATGACTTATTGTGGACCAGTACACAGTTTTTATGGCCGATAACAAGTAGTGAAAGACATATAGACATCAAGTCCACAAGCAACAAGGGATTAAACTGTTTCCTCTGTTATCCCTTAGTATGGTTTGAAAAAAATGTTAAAAATCCAGCAGACTGATTCCTGCGCATTCCAGGCACAAAATGACATGAAAGTGGTTTAATAGCAGGATGGATAGAATAGCTAAAAGAGCGAGAGGAAGACAGAATGCTGTTGTCTTCACAGTTAGGAAAAAAGGCAAGATGGAACCAAAGTCTTTCCCTGTAAAATAGTTCTTGTCTGCAAAATGCTCACAATATTTCCTTTGTGTGTGTGTATCTGTGTTTATGTGTGTTCTATGTTCTCAGACGTGTAAGTTACATTGACATGACCTCTGTAATTCTCCCCCAAGAAGATTCCTCATAAATAACTTAAGACCATGCAAAATGCTGCACCTTGGGGAAATTGTCGATATGGGCTTCTATGTCTGTGGGCCAAGAATAACTCCATCAAAAACCCCTCTTGTTTGCAGATTCAATGTTACATGTGTATACACACGTGCACATATACATTGATAGTTAACTTGAGCATACAGCCTACAATTCTGCATGCTATTGTAAAACCAACATATTTTGCCCTGTGGCGTTGCACCTGTTCTACTCAGCAACAAAGAGATGTAAATAAATACATCATTGACCCTACAGCTTCTCTTTTTTTTTAATTCATTCTCACACAAACACACACACATATTAATTTGTTTTCATCCAAAAGCCTGAAATATTTTGAGGGCTTTCTGGTTCATCTAGAATTGCAGCAGGGGAGGAAACTAAGACCAGAGGATGTTTTATTCAGCTCGACTCGTTCTCATGTTAGTTATTGTACTTGTAGGCTTGGGCGGCTTCTCCATGGTAGCTGCCGTCCTATTGATCCTTATGAGTGGATCTATAGAGGACACAACCTCTTTCTGCTGAGCTTTTAGGTTCATCTGCATGTGGCCCATAATGTCAGAGTGGTGTTTTGTGTACAATAGCGAATCCAAAGGACTTATGACTCGTTATATATATTCAGCATCTATTTTCATTTGTCTTGTAGAGTTTTAGGCTACTGGTTCTTGTTTGCTGTAACCATTATATTGGGCAAAACGTCTCAATTAAAGCTTTTCATGAGGGTCTTCTCAGTTTTATGTAAGGTCAGTTTGAATTTTATAAGATACTCTAACAATCTAATTATATATGTTATGGCTATTTTTTAAAAAATTATTTTAGCAACATCTTTATGAATGAATATTATTGCAGATAAAACAGTCCAACATAAAGTCAAGTGAATTCGAATACTCCTGTTTTTTTCTTTTAATTGTGAAAAACCTAAAGTACCTAAATGCAGATTAAAGTGCAGCCGATTGCAGACTTTTAATAACTGAACGTGATAAATAGTTTTTTCAATGCTTTGAATGAGTTTTTTTCTTATAAACATACTCTTTTAAATGTGAGGGTTTTTTTAAGTGTTTGTAATTTATTGTTTTAAAGGAGTTCCTTTTTTTCTTTTTAACAGAACATCTGACTCACACAGTTAGGAGACCCTCCTCCTTTATTGCAGGATTTCCTTTCATGCTTTTTATTTTTGCCGTCGTGTTTTCATTATGTAAGGTGCAGCAGCACAGCCACAGTACATTTTATCCTTTATTGGAATAAGTTCAGGTCCAAGCAAGATAAGTTTTACAATGTAAATGGTGGAAATTCACTGACATGAGTTTTGATTTAAAGTTAAACCCCACAGAGAGACACTTTTCTTCTATTCTATTTGTCCCTAAAATAACCTCTGATAAGTTGAACAATGTGCCCCCCCCAGTACCTTAGACCTGATCCTCAGGGGACCTAGTAAGAAGCTAGTGGTGGCAAATGCCATCTAAGCTGTACTAATGCTCCTGACTGCCCATGTGGCTCTCATAGATAACCAAGAAGATGAAGGCCCCATTGCTTATCACCCCCCAATATAAATCATTAAAACCAACATAGAAAGAATTGAAAGGAAAACGAATCGTCTAAACATTTTAGCTAAATCCATCCACCTGACTCAAAAACAAACACTAATTTTCTTTGCAAAGTAGTTTAACTGCCAAAGCTTAGGTAGCACAACTTTGATTTTTATGTGTGTGTTGCTTGTTAAATAATGAATGCTTTTGGTTTGTACAGATTACAACAGTGGACAGGTTCCAGGGTCAGCAGAATGACTACATCATCCTCTCACTGGTCCGGACCAAAGCTGTGGGACATCTAAGGTAATTATTTCAGTGCATGCCAGACAGAAAAATGTACCCGATACATAATATGTATCACAACATTCTACTATATAATTACATGTAATGGCAACTATATCTAAGATAAACATACTCAAAGGATGCAACACAGCAGAGATGCCAGAACTTGACTTAGACAGCTACTCTCGGGAGACTTTCTCTTTATGTTATCTATAACAGCTTGATGGTAAGAACAACATGGCTGTGTTGATACATGCATGAACTATGGCTCAATGTGGATGCAGATAAAGGTGCTTCAGGACAGGAACATGACTGAGTGCTGACTGTAGATTTTGTCCTGGTTTAGAGAAACATCCATGTCCCATTGTTCTGTACTGAGCTATCCTCCCTCTGTCTCCTAAATGGCTCTGTCACCTTATCTCTCTGTTTCTTTCTTTTTCCTGACTTCCCCCATTTCACTGAATTGATTCGTGGTCAATTGACCTTTCACTTTTCAACTGCCATGGGATCCCAATGAGCTCTTTAGCCTTAATATACCACATGCTTTATTATCAGAACGTTGAAGCTGAACTCGTCTGCAGCAATTCTGTTTGTAATACTGGCCACTGGCTGTGATGTACATTAGCTGCTGTGCAATTGCCCTCCTCATCACTTTATCACAGCACTTGACAGCCTGAAAATTGGAATTCCAGAACGGATAATAGACTATTCCTTTTCCTGCTGAATAAAAGCTCCCCTCATGTAAACCACAGCCTTTCAGTGTGATTAGGCAGAAAAGTAGTTAAAATATTATTCACTGATAAAAAGATGACTTGATGTCACTAAGACAAAAACAAATGGTGGTTTATCTTGCTAAGAGTGCCTGTATTGCATCTAAGCATGTCTTACTTTGTATATTACACAGGACTGAATACATCCTCAGTGTTTCATCTGTTCAGTGCACATGGGTTAAGAAATGACTGTAGCTTCTATTAGCTCGGATTCAAATTTTAAGACAGTACTGAACATAAATGCCCTTCAGTCAGCTTGATAGCATGACTAATGAGCCCATGAATACTCAATTTTCTGGCAAAATGAAGACAGTTGTAGTTATTTTACATGAGAATAATTTAATAAAATTTGACCATAGCTAAATAAAAATGCCAACTATTCACATCTGAGTCAAGTGTTAGAATAAACACAACAAACTCAATGCCCGCTAGTCTGAAGAATATAACGAACTATACGGACTTGTGCAATAACATATCATTTATCTTACTGTCCATTTTTTCACTGCTGTTTTTGCACTACCCATTACCTTGTATATACATCCCCAGACACACCCCCGTACTGTGTACAGGTTTTTTTTTACTGCATTTAGTCATCTATTTATTTAACTATTTCATTTGGTTTTATTATTCTTATTATTTTTTTTTTAGGTACTTACATTTCTTTTTATTATCGTCTTAAATTGCATCACTTGCGTGTCTTCTGCTGCTGTTGCGCTGCAATTTCCCCGCTGTGGGACAATAAAGGTTATCTGAATCTGAATCTGAAAACTACTGATAATGTCTTTTAACCTAGATCCCAATTTATCTATTTTTAGCAGTTAATTTTAGCTATAATTTAGACTTTCTGAGATGCAAGTTGTCTTTGAGTCATTTCTGGTAATCTCTTTAAATATATGTAGCAAATATGTCAGAAAAAGCTGAAATATTTAGAAGATTAAAGACCAATGAGTCAAAGGGGATTCCTCACTGTGGTGCATCTCTGACTTGAACCTCATAATTCTGCTCATGCACTCTTCCCATGGTCCAGCATCTCTCCTCATGGCAATCTGCTGCCGTGACAACCACAGGGGATGCAGCTGACCATATGATGAGCTGACCCTTGCTTTGACAGGAGAAGCATTCCTGCTGATGTACCGAAGCACATTCAAATACAGGAGCATATACTTTGACAGGGCAACGCAGATGCAGACGCACTCTGACATATACACACTTAAAACTGAGGACACACACACACACACACACACACACACACACACACACACACACACACACACAGAGAAACGGTATTGGTTCACTTTGCCCCATCAAGTCACAGCTCAGCCCAGGTGGGTGTCTCTCAGTAGTGCCATGTCCACAGGCTATCATGCCTTATGATTGGTTCTTGTCCTTTACAGCCCCGTGCTCATTGGTGTAGGCTGTTGTAGTTTGTCTCTGTGGAAATATTTTGCTTTCATATTCTGTTTACCATTACCATTTTGCCTGAAATATGCAGTAATCTTTAGACTAGATGCTGCTCGTCTTAACTTTCTCATCCCTTTCTAGTGACTCTCATAAGCTCTTTTTTTTTTGCTTTTGCATATTCATGAAACTCATCATGCATATTGCAAAGATTAATCCTCTTAATCTCGTGCTCAGGTGGAATTCACGTTTGATATTTTTAGCTGCATTTTAGTATGTGGTCCACATGCATCCAAAATGATTATGTGGCATATACTTCTTAATTAAACCAAAGATTATTTAGTCGGCTATTTCTGCTCAATTAAACAAAGACTTGCTGCTGTTTATTTTGTAGAATATTCACTAACATACAGTTTGGTAGGAGGATATTTGCAACATGCAGCTTAACTTTTTGGCTTGACATGTTCATAGTCGATGCTTTCTGGGTTTTATTTGTTATCAAGCTTTTTGACTACTGTAAAGATACACTGTATACACTGATAAATAGACCTTCTCTAGCCTTCCTTGACAGGATAGATAAACAACCACTTTTACAGCTACAACAAGCCAAGCAGGATTCCTCCTCTTCACAAAGAAATTACTCGTCTGTCTCTTAATCTCTTAATTCTCCTTGATGGCAAGAAAAAAAGTAACCTAAATCTACCCTTTCCTGTACTCTCCCACTTCTCCCTCTCTTTGTCGGCTGTACTTATCCATGCCCTTTGCTTTCAATTCCTTTATTTCTTTGAGCCTTTTGTCCCACTCACCTAGTCCTGCTTATCCATCCCTAAACATCCTTCCTCCTACACTACACTTTTTTCTTTCTCTCCAGTCTTTACTCCATCCTTTCATCACAATCCCAGTTTTTGTTTTTCCCCTACACAATATGTGTATATATATATATGTGTATATATATATATGTGTATATATATATGTATATATATATATGTGTATATATATGTGTATATATATATATATATGTATATATATTTATATTTGTGCTCTGTTAGTTTCACAAACTGGATTTCCATGACATCAAGCAAAACTTTATTCTAGAGTGATGAGTTTTAATTATCTGATATCAGTTGAAATCCACCTTAATGTCAAAGATGGATAAATGGAGAGTTTCACTCTTTATATCTTCAGTTCCTGTACTCCTTTAGCTCCATTACATGGGCACAAATACAAATTTAATTTATAAAGAACATTGAATTCATTGGCTGCCAGCCGTTATAGCAGTGAGTCTCATAGTGCAGGTGTTTTGAAGCATTTTAGCTCATCTTTCAGGACCCACATAACATTAAGTTCTGGGACTACAGATATGCAGGGCTGGTGTGTGTGTTAGGGTGTTTTTGGGGTGTGCATGCGGAGCACATTCACAACATGGTGGGTGTGCATTGGGAGCATGCTGGGTGTTTGGAGGGCACACCCGAACGAATCAGCTTTCCAATCACATAAACAGGAAAACCTCAAAGGACAAATTTTTGACAGTGAATGTTCGATTTTAAAATCCGTCAAAAGATATCTGTGGCAGGCGATGAGTTAATAAAACCAAAGCTGTTTTTGTTTTTCCCCTACACAATTTTCTCCCTTTTTTCTCTTACATTTTCAGTTTTCCTCTCCACCCACTCAGGTTTCTTTGAACATTTGTCCTCGTGTCAAACAAATCCTTAACTTCCTCTTTTTTTCTTCTCTGTCTCATATCAGGGATGTGAGGCGTCTGGTGGTAGCCATGTCGAGAGCCAGATTGGGTCTGTACATATTCGCCCGGGTGTCACTGTTCCAGAACTGCTTTGAGCTGACTCCTGCCTTCAACCAGCTCACTGCCAGACCGCTGCAGCTACACATCAGACCGCATGAGTACTACAACCAGGAACAACCTGTACGCAGACATGCTCATCCATGTTTTAGTCTGGTCATGCATTATAATCCCATAATTCATTAAGTCTCTTTGTTTATTAAGTACTATTTTTTTTTTAAAGTAATCTAAGTATCACATCTGTGCTGCTGGAGTCAGTTTAATCCTGCTTCTATTTTATGAATGAAATCTTCCCCTTGGTTCTCACTGGTCCCACGTCTTGCTACAGTTTTGTGCATTGTCCCTGGTCCGTAAACAGCCATCTGTAAGGAAACTCTATAAGCCTGGGAAACATGGGCATGGCTATAAATAAACCCCATAGATCAAAAAAACAAACCCACTCTCCCAAATCCTGCCTGACCAGCATGACACGGCTGTTGTCTGGTCACCGTCTCACTGACTGGCTTATGTGGCACTAGGGATGTCTAAAATACCCTGTGGCCTCTGACACTTCCTCCGACTCTAGAGTGTTCATCCCCATGAGGGACAGCTCTTTTGGGCACACACATGTGGCTCCTTGCTAAGCCCGAGTTCAATAACCTCCTGCTGTTAACACAGCCATGCAGATTAAAAGTCAGATTTTGGCAACACTTGAACAGAAGTGCCATAGACAATTTAACTGCTATTGTAAAAACTACTGCTCCATATCATAATATACATACTTATGGAATGATCTATTAATAGTGAGGAAATTGGGTAAACTGTCAGTCCACAAACTTTAATGCGTACTTTACTACTGAGAGGCCTCAAGAACAGTAACGTTGTCCAGCAGTAAACGCTTGTTGTCATTGACTCTGACATGATGCCCACAGTCTTTCTGAGACCATCATCCCTGTATTTACGAGGCAGCAGTCAGGCAGATAAAATATTCTTCTCATCTTACTTCAGTTTAGCTTGCAAGACTCTGTCTGCATACTGATGTGGTCAAATAACTGATTCTGTATCCTGAAGTCTGTTTGATTAGTGTGTGTGCAGTAATAACTGGAGTGTAAAACTTTTGCTTACAAATAACAACCAGGGAGTAGTGGGCAATGGAATTGTGATCTCTTGTCATAATTTACCTTAGATTAGAATTTCAGGTGCTACCTGAATTTTCCTATTTTAATTTAGTTAACATCACATCCTAAAGTCAAAGCATCTTTCTCTAACCTTCATTATGCTTCTTCCCTTTAGAGAGATGCATCTGGACAGCCTGACCAGATTGTGAAGAACATGCCAGAGATGGCAAATCTTGTGTATAACATGTACATGCACAGGATGCAGACCTCACAGAAGTACAGACAGGTAAAAAAAAATCACCACGACTGTTGAAGCTAAAAAATAGACGTGTAAAATAACCAGCTGTGCAGATTAAACAAATGTTTAATTTGTAAACTAAAGATTTTAGTCATATGATAAAAACAGTTATATGTATAAATGCACTAACATCCATCTTTTCCAGCCTTAGCATCGTCTACTCTGTGTGGTTATTGTTTTATTTTCAGCCTTTTAACTATATGGCAGAAGACTAAATAGGTCAGATGTAAAAATAGTTGTGCATGTGAAGAATTACCAGACCACAAGCCAAGCTAATTAAATTTAATTTGATTTTTAAAGTATACATTAATTGTCTAATGGTGTCTAAATTTTAAAGGATTGTTAGAGGAAAGAGTACATTACCGATAGATGAAATGTTCCTAAAGTATGCTTTACAAACCTAAAATGCACCTAAATGTTTAGCATTATTGTCCCATTTTATTTAATATACTCTGCTTAAACTGAGTCTTCTACAAGCATCTATAAGTAAATCCATAAAGGTCTCCATTATTTTTTTTCTGCATCTTTGTGGAGCCTTTAATTATATAGTTCAAACAATATTTCAAAATTAAAGCTGATTGATAGCAGTTGTTGTAAAAGTTGTTTTATTTTCCTAATAATCAGTTAACTGACAATATTCAGTCCCATATTGTCAAGATAATGTGGCATTGTGTTTCCTCTATGTCTTAACTGTTCCCTGTTTGGGCCTCTCAGCAGCAACAGCAGAAACTGGCTCTGCCTCCTGAGCAGGGTGAGACGGATGCAAAGGTTGCGAAGGCACCAGATAGCTCTGTGGAACCACAGGAAGAAACCCCCATGGAGCAGGAAAACACAGGAGATGCAACCTCTGAGCCAAACCGAGAGGACGCGAGTGAGAAGGAGGGAGAACAGAAACCAGAAGACCACGGAAAGATGCCGGAGCACCCAGGCAGAGACAGCGACAGTGATGCCGATGACGGCGCAGAGGAGCAAGAGCAGTAGAGGATCTGTTGAGGGACCAATTAGATTCCCTTTAGATAAACTGTAGTGAGGTAATCAAGTCTGAATTTGGTTTGTTTGCTTTATTTTTTACTGAAAAAAACGGTGTTGTTACTATTTTTTAAAATGTATCATTGTTACTAAACTGTTATTAAAAAAAGAATTAAATCCATTTACATTCAGTGGTGTTATTTATATGCATCTCTCAGCTTATAACTGATTTTTTTAAATCTCTTATCCACTCTAACAAATAGCTTACAGTCAACATATTAAGGCTTTGTAAGAATCTCTTTGTCATGATACATGCATCCATTCATCTGCTTCACTCCTGTGTGTAAAGCACAGCTCAATTCTGATTGGCTCAACTTATACCAGCAGCACAAGCTGATACTAAGCTGTATTTGTAGGTCACTTTACCCAGGAGCCAGTATGTATGCTGGGGGATTTTAACTCACCCTCTGGAAGTACAGTCATTCAACCAGCAGCATTAAATCCTTTACCATTCTTATTGTGTGTGCACTACTATTGATATGGTAAGCTGCAGGGCACTGCATCATCTGGATCATTTTAATGAATGAATATATTCAAGTTGTCATAAAAACGTATGATAGCCTGTGTAAAGTAGGACTTAGAAATTAAAACATTAGTTAAAATGAAGAGGTTAACATAGTCCTCAACCCTGCAGGCAAAACAGACTCTAAATGTATTCATTATCATGCACTAGAGGTTAGTGGTTGCATCATACCTCAGGCTGGCTGAAAGAACAGGTCAGCAGCAGCACAGCTGCTTGTGTCTGTGTGAGCTGAAGACCTGATGGAGAACCATGTGTTGATCGATGTGGAGAGACACATTTTTTCACTTAGTCAAGTAGAGGAAATGTCTGCTTTGTTACATCCTATTCTCAAAGTATTGTCTTTGTTGGTTGAGGATGTATCAGTGAATTACTGACGAATATTTTCAGAACCAACATGCTATGCAGGATGATGTTAGTAAAATAGTGGGAACATTTTTTACATTAAATGTTTAATAAAAATGCAGGTAAAATATAATGCAGCCTCCACACAAATGCACCAAATGTTCTACAAGATCACCAGCTTGCCTTAAATCTCATGACACCAAGCATACTTTTCCTGGAGTCACATGAATGCCTGCATTGTGCAATACCCTGCCTCCGTTAAGTCTTCCTGTTAACTCTCTGTTTCCCCCGCTGGCCTCATGACAATTCAGCTGCCTGTGGTACCTTGTTGTAGTAAATTAGAACTAACTGGTGGGAAGTGGCTGCTGCTCAGACGCATCATCTCTCGAAGCCTCAAGCAGGATCTTGGTGATTTGCTACACACAAGAAGACAAGCAGGCACTCGCTTTGTCCAGAACCTCTTCTCTGCTGAAGGTGAACATGTCTTTTATACTCACAGGACAGGTATTCACTAGGTTAATAGCTACTTTGCCATGCTCTCATTTCTAACCTTGTTGCTAAGGGTTAATGTATCACAGACTAACAGCATGCAGTAAAACTTGGTTCAGTTAACTCATTGCTATGCTTTGTCTATGCTAACTTTAATAATGATAAACTATATCTGCTAATTAGGTTTTTGGTCATTTTGTTTGAGTCTTAAAAAACTATTTTATTTATTTATTTGTCTGAAATATTTATAAATGTGATCATATATAGAAGAAGATAAAAGCCCACCATCAAGAATACGAGCCTTTTTGGTTGTGCAGTGTTATTTTAGCCTTAAAATGACTTGTTCAGTGGTTGTTTTTTCCCCTTTCTTTTTAATGTGAGGGCGTTTACCAAGAGCACGGGATCCACCATGAGATTTGCTCGTGCAGGATGTGTAATTTATTGCCCAACCCTACGTGACAGCGGTGTCACAACAGAAAATTACACATTACTTAGAGTCAAGGCAGCAGTAATGCCTGGAGGGGAGAAAGATCTGACCATTGTGTCTCAAAGCTGCAGCAATCTTCAGGAATCACTCTGACAGCGCACAACACTCTCACACTCGTAAAACCATCAGTTCTACTATTAACTTCAAGGCTGGACCTCAGGGCAGATTTTTCTGGTGGATTATATCAAATAAAAAGATTTGCAGTCTTTCTCCCTCCTTTAGTTTTGCAAGTTGCAAGAAAAAAAATCAATGTAGCAACAAGAAAAATACAGATATTGTATAGAATATTTAATGTAAGTTATTCATTATGGATTAGACAGTAAGTTCAGAGGAGCAGCACGTTTATTCATAGCTGTAACTTATCTGTGTTGACAGTTATGCTTATTACCAAAGTTCTTCACAATCTCAGCTGATCTGCTTTTAAAGGGTGACTAATGTGTTAGTGCCAGTCTTCAACACCATGTCTGTTGGTGGTCAGTTCCCACAACAAGCAGAGAGGCCTGGTGGTAATTGCCTGAAATGGCCGGCCTGTCATGCATTAGTAAAACCATTCCCTAATCCTGACATGCACTTCCAGATCATCAACAGTGTACATCCCAATCTAATAATCTCATATCACCACTCAAGTAGCATTGATGCTCTTGGACACACACCTGTGCAATGTGAAGTGACCTGTTATGTGTTTATCAGCTCATCAAAAGTGATGAAAGCGTTTGGCTTTGCAAAATATGCCAGTCTACATTTATCTACCAGTTATATTAAAATTTTGCCTCTTTCCTCCAGACCAGGATGGCCAGTTGTGGGTCATGTTTCTGGTGTGTCATATGGCTGGTGGTACTCCTGTGCATTGGTTGGCCCATTAGCATCACCTTAGGGGGTCTCTACGGCCTCATCAGCCCCCTTACCACTTGCCTTGGCCTGGACCGACTTTCTGATTTACTCTTGGAGGGGGCCAACGTGGGTCGAACCTGTGCCAACAACATGAGGCATGGCAAGGCTTTGTGTTGAGACCAATCCTGAAAGATCTGGAGCAGATAACACTGGAGTCACAGTCAACATGGCTGCTTTTGATGCAAAGGATTAACTTTGAAAGAACTGTAGCTGTGTGTTTTGTGCAGAAATAGCCTGAGATGACTTTTGTTTAATACACTACAAACCTTTCTTGCAACCCAAGTTAAAAAAAGGGTCTGTAACGTCTGGAAAATGAATTCCTCTCCTACATGCAATTAACCTGAGGTTTAAATTTTGTAAGGGTTTTTCAAGAAGTAAATAGGCTTTGCATTCATGGTCTGTGTTTGCTGTTTAATTCGTGATGACCCTGCATGCAGAAGATAAGAATGAAAATGGCAATTTAACAATGGAAATGTTTAGACTTGTAAATGACTGTATGGAAACTTATAATGCGATTAAAACTGCTTTGAACTTGCCCTCTGTGTTTGTTAATTGACTTATTGTAAACAGCGTTTGGCTGGGAAATCCATGATATGCAGTTTTGGATGATTACAAATGGAAGATGGCTACAGCTGCAGATATCAACAGATGCATTTTAGATTTACTTGTTTTGTTTACTTGCTTTTTTTTTTATATTTGGAGTGTAAGTTATCCATAATTAGAAAGAAGAGGGAACAATATAATGGGTAAGTATATCAAAACTTCAATCCCCATCCTGAGCATGCACAAGGTGGTTACTCCTTTTTGTTTTTGCCTGTGGATGTGAAACATCACCATGCTTCTACAGGAACTAAAAGCTATTGAATACATAAGAAAGGGGGAGTCTTATAACACCCTGCTTACAAGCAGCATAAATGGGGCAATTAAATGATCTATAAACACATAATTACTTTGTAAAGTGTAAAAACTTTGGCGGTCCATTTTGACTCTGTTTCATGCCCACTGTCTCTTTCATGCCCCTACTTAGTAACTAAATGCCCCCATTATGTTCACACCGGAGTTCTTTATCGGTCTACTGTGTGTTGTTAGACACTGTATTTTTAGTTTTCCACTGAAAGGAGCCTAATAATGTTATAAATAGGACTGGTTAGACTAAAAATGGCTGTAAAATGTGGTGATAAATAAATAATATGTAAATTATGTTTCTGGATAGAAATGATAAGATTACTGAATAGTTAAGAGGTTTTTTTGAGCCTGAAATGTAATTGTTAATGTTAAAAGAGTGTGGCTAAAGGCTCATTCAAATTCCAATTTTTAAGTATTGAATCAAAATAAACCAACTAATTGAGTATGATTAAAAAATGTTTGGATGGATCTAACAATTATTGTGGTGAATTCATTTTCAGTTTTCAGATTTGCAAATGTTAAATGGGAGGTCTAGTTTGACCAGCAGCATTGAAATTGTTGCCCATTGCTTCAGTTACAACCTCCATCCATCCATTTTCTACCACTTTTCCCTGAACGGGGTCGCGGGGGGGCTGGAGCCAATCCCAACTCACAACAGGCGAGAGGTGGGGTACACCCTGGAGAGGTCGCCAGTCTATCAGGGCCAACACACACAAACAACCATGCACACTCTCAATTACAACATAAGAAACAAAATATTCTCATAACTCACTGAAGCCCAGCACTAAACTGATTACACGATTTATAAAAGATCTACAAAAATGTCAAGTATTTCTATTTCTATTCTTCAAAAGACTGAAAGTACATTGGAAACGATGCAAAGCAAAATAACTTAGTAGCTCATAGTACAAACTGATGTTAAGTCATGCAAGCAGACTGCAGACTCTCCAAGCACAAACTGAAAAGAAATAAAAATTTAAAGTGCTGAGACCCACAACCAAAAGATCTTTAAAGCTGGAGTCTGTATTGTTCCAAGTAAGGCAACACATGGCTGTGCGCTTACTTGTGATAGTTTTGATATTCAGGATAAAAGTTAAAGGCCCACATTCAAGCCTGAAACCTTTGAAAGTAAACATTTTTAAAGGAACAAAATAATGGTTGAAATTGGTTCAGAGTGCCGCTGGCTGCACCGAAGCTTTGACATTGAGGGCTCTTGTCTGAGAAAATGATTGAATTTTGAAAGCCAACTTCGAACAGAAAGCTTAACCGGCTCTTATCTGAGGGATTTTATACAGAAAAGGGTTTATGTTTCATAATTCATCTGAGACTTTATCTGATAATTGGGTGGTGTGCCTTTGGGTGTTTCTTTTTGCTCTGTCACGTTTATGTTATGAGTTTAAACAAAGACAACAAAGTCTTTGTCTCTGACTCCTGCCAAAAGGAGCAGGGATTTCTACATAGTGTATGGATATACAGTATATCTATTAATCCTTACAAGGCCTTGTTAGCAAACTGAACAAAACGAACACAAACTAAAAAAAATGACATTCTCCATCCCAAACAGGCGCTGAAAGTACAGTTCAGACTCAGCCCGACTTATATGTTTTATCTGATGGAGTTTTAAACAAGTTATATCATTAGCTTAAAAGTCAGCTTAACTGGCACATTTATGTCACCTCTACGTTGGTAAGATTAACTTTTTTCTAGCCCTATTTAAGAAGCTGAACTGTGTGAAAACTGTGCAGCAAGATTTTACACATATTTATTAAGTTTTGGTAGTTAGGTAATTTACTAAACGGGTTTTGTTTTTACACTCTTTGTCCTAATGTGCTAATGAAGGCTATAACCAGTTATAATAGTGGTATAAGAGCAGCTAAATAGTTTAAAACCTTTATGTCACTGAGTGGGTTTGTTTCCACTGACATGAAACTTGACCCTTCTTCCAGTAATGTCCATGCTGTTTTACCACGCATTGACTGAGAAGGACATTAGATTGTGTTTAATTCAATTCTTCAAGGCTAATTGATGGTTTATACTCATTTGTATCTGTCTCAGTGCACTGAGCTATCCACACAAACAGGCGAGGGACACTCGTGCATGACCAAATGTTTCAGAGGACTATCATGGTTAATTACTGTTTTCATCTGGCCCGTACTAATCCAGTGACCTTACGTCACCTTATGTGGGCTTGATTTGCTTTAGTGGTGTATTGTGGAGCTTTGAGATGGGTTGAGTGAGTCGCTATAACTCAGGGCTGAACTGTAACACATTTATTATATAGTACAGTTAAAAAAGAAAGGTATATGGTATGTATATACACATATGTAAATGTTTTATCAGTCAGTTTCATTAAAAAAGAGAAATATACAGTACTGTAACAAGATTTCTTTTCTTTTCCTCAAAGTCAAAATTTATTATTTATTTATTTATTAGGATTTCAAATTCACTTTGCTTGTTTATCCTCCCTGAAACATTGCCTTTTAAAAGATACTTAAACATAACTGCAGCATGGTTATAGAAATATTGGCTTAAACATGCTTCCATCTGTCAGAAATTCAACAGTTTGCAGTTACTGATTTAACAATGAATTGAATCAAATAACACAGTACTTATGGATATTATAAGCCATATTTCAGAAAGTTGGAGTTTAACCTTATATATTTAACTTTGAAATGAGTTATGATCCTCAGCACATGAACAGATCTATTAAAAAAATGTCTCAAAAGGAGGAAAAACTAGTGAAAAGTTTCATAATGTAAAGAAACTGAGACTTATTAAAAAGCCCAGAATTGAATGCCACCAAAGTGTTGCATCAGAATCCTCAAACTCTTTGAACATGGATGATTTTTACTTGGCAGATCATTTGAAACATTCAGAGAACTTCACAAAAGTCTTAAGAAGTTACTTTAGCTTAAAAGTGCCAATATGAGCTTCTCGGGCCAAAAGTGTTTACAGTATTTCCACAGATGACAGATACTGCATTAACAAGCGTTTTTGTTCAGCGATAGACATAGAAAGATATTTTTTCTCATACAGTTGTGTTAAAGTACAATCCCCCTTCATGTGGGTGGATTGTTTCAAAGAGAATACCAATAAATGCTCTTGCTTTTACACCATTTGAAAATATTTTAAACATTTAGATTGAAAAACAAGTTGTATTATTCAGCATTTGGAGTGTCTGTGTCAAATTGTGTGAAATGTTTAAAAAAATAACAATGATTTTACTGTGAAGTGCACGAAAAACTTCTCCCATCAGCTGAAAATTCCAACTGAGGCACCTCCCTTTTATCTCTAAGCTTTTTGTAAGTCAGAGAGAGATACTTAAAACAGAATAAAAATCAGAAAATTGAACAAAAGTCATAATTGTTTGCATCTCATATTTATACAAGGTGCTAATGAACAAAAGGGCTGATGGTTAAATAAGAATTTTCTTTTGAAACTATAAAGTACTTTCATTAAAAACCTTACAGCAGCCCAAAAACATTTTAAAAAGACAGAAATGTTTCTGTTGAAGAGGCTTAATTTAAAACTTTGACTATATGTCAAACTGTCAGAGAGCAAAAGCCTGTTCAGCTGCCATTCTTTGAAGGCGAGGAGTGAAGGTCCTAAAAAGTTGTTTTATTAGTTTTGACTGACATGTACTCTCAGCCACCACAAAAATAGGATTCAATCCTTGGGAACCCCCTTAAATACTTAGTCAAGTAATCTTGCTGAGCAGCATACCTACAAATCTGTCTAGTTGTAGCTTATTCAAATTCGACTCATGAATATTTCATTTTGCCCAAAACAGCTTTTTATCCTTATTTTGTACCCCTTGCTGTTGACTGATACACAGTGAAGAAACCTCATTCATTCTTTCAAACACAGGCTATAATCTGAGGGAAATTTCTTTAAAAATGAAGTGACTAAAACCCAAATGTATTTTGCAATATTTATGCGAGTGCCATATGAGACCTAGTTTGATTACTTTTTTTGTCTGCCCAGCTTTGCTCCCAAATATCCTGAGGAGAGAATCCGCATGCCAAAAAAATAGCCCGGTTTTAATTCTACTTTGTCTGTTTTTCCTCCCAGAAGCCTTGGCAGAGGATCCAGAAGGCAGTAGGCATTGATGCCAAGCTGACAGTACTGTACTGAGAGAGACAGAGAGAGAGAAACAGAGAGAGAGAGAGAGAGGTGGGGGGGCAAACTGGTTAATTTTTTATCAGGATCTGAGGCTGGCTACAGAAGAAGACTCATCCTGTACTCGCTGCAAGGGGACCTGGGAGGCAGAGAGAGAGAAGTGTAGACCTCATTGTTCAATTAACCGCATACTGTTCGGCAATTTCACACCAAATACACACAAGTTGCATCCACACAAACACATGTGAAGTTAAAAAACTAGTTATAAAAACATCTGTATACTCCGAGTCTTGGCAGAGTTATTTAGGCTATTGGAAAAACAGTCCATCAATGTACAGAAGTCTGCCAGGACACAAAATATTAAATTATTTTGTGTGTTTCTAATTTATTAAAGAGTCATTTTTTGGTTGTTTCTATTCAAGCTAAAATCAATAAGTTTGTTTGACAGTAGCTAAAATGATCAAAAGTATAAAGCATTCAATTTTGTTAATTTAAAATACATATTCAGTGTAAATGAACATAGTTAGTTAATAATGATTATTGGCATTACAATATTAGAAATATTACCAGTTTTATTTCCAAAAGATTTGTTCTTTTGTGTGTTTTGTTTTACTTCCTTCATTTTTGCTGAGTCATGCCCTTCCCCTGGTTTATTCAAATTGCTACAAGGACAATGGCTGGAACCATCAGACCTGACACATAATATTCTCGTAAACTTGCATTTAAAAGGGACTGCTTCTGGTGGAAACTAGAGTACAGCGAGAACTCACACAGAGAGAAAATGCTAATTCTACAAAGAAAAGCCCTGTTGAAATCTTTTTCTAATAAAGAGCTGAACCAATGAACTCCTTCCTGTGAGGCTGCAGTACTAACCATACAACCAGACAGACACGTTGGCTTAATTAGCTTTTTCTGAACTCTACCTAGGAGTGTGTGAGCTTGGTTGTCTCTCTGTGTTGGCCCTGCGACAGACTGGTGACCCTGCCTCTCACCTGCGTACAGGTTCCAGCAGGTTGCAGCTACCCTGAATTAGACAAAGCTCTATAACAAATCCATGGATCAGTGCCAGTGTACAGGTGTTTTGTCTGAAAAAGACTCCAAAGCTGCATTCAAATAAATATTTTTTTTTTCTAAAATGAATTTCAAACCCTATTTTCTGCTCCTGCTGGGTCACTTTGCCTAAAAAATATGAGGGTGATAGCCAAATTATGAAATTACAACTGCAATTAATAAGCCAATGTGTCTTAGGTCCACCTTACTTTAGCTCTGATGACTAATGGTCCTGATTCAATGAGGTGTGTCTGTTTTCTTTTGTTTTTTAAGGTTATTTTAATGGACAAAAATCAATAGAGGTCTTTCCTTGTTATTGATAATATATAAGAGTCATTAAATAATAAGATATACTTAGCTGAAGAAATGTATCTAACCTAAGAAAAAAGCTTAATGTTGTGTCTTTGTAGAAAAAAAATTATAATAAAAGATATATTTCAATGTTATTAAGTGGTTAAAATCTGTTTAGATTAGTTAGAGGCATTTACTCATATCTGAGAATAAAACTGACTATTTTACGAGGACTTTAAAAACCTGTATAGTTTTACTGAAAAAGGGTAAACTAAAGATATTATAACATGACAAAACCGCTTGATATCTCGAGTAAATGATATGATGGCAGTACCACTTAAAAAATGTAGTTTGTTGCCAGTGACGCCTGGATATTTGCGGGTAAACTAGCATTGATCCCTGTTTTGGTTACACACAGGCATGAATAAAAATATGATAAGCGTCAGCTTACAAAAAGAAAAAAAATTTATGTTACATCGTGTTATCCATCCGTATTCAACGAATGAATATAGATGTTGCTGCTGTCTTTTATTCAGAAGCATCAAATGTACCAGTTGTCCTGAGAAGAGTCAGAATATGGCTTTTTGTCAAACGTCCACTACTTATTTATGGACTATAAGGTGATATAGGCCGATGTATCTGGAATTAAGATGAATAATTGTGTGCCAGCAATATTGTGAAAGCTCTTATTTTGTATTTCTTTGGTGAATTCACCATTCTTTTTGGACTAAAACAACCTTTAAAGCTCTCAAATATCTTCTTTTTCTGTGAGTTCTATAATGTGATATTTAATATATTGGGTTTAAACTGCACAGTGGTACAGTTGGTTAGCATGTGGCCTCACAGCAAGAAGGTTGCTGGTTCGAGCCTCGGCTGGGACGGGGGTCCAACCAGAAACCTTTCTGTGTGGAGTTTTAATGTTCTCTCCGTGTTAGCGTGGGTTCTCTCTGGGTACTCCGGCTTCCTCCCACAGTCCAAAGACATGCACCTTGGGGATAGGCTGATTGGTGACTCTAAATTCCCATAGGAGTGAGTGTGTGTGGTTGTTTGTTTGTGTGTGTTGGCCCTGTGATGGACTGGCAGCCTGTCCAGGGTGTACCCCGCCTCTCGCCCGATGTCAGCTGGGATTGGCTCCGGCACCCCCCACCCCCGCGACTCCGTACAGGGAGAAGAAAATGGATGGATGGGTTTAAACTGCTAACTGACTGCAAAGATATACTTTATTAAACATCAGGATAAAAACTTAGATTTTGTAATTATTTAGAATAAAAACACTGATTTTGTTGATGTACTAAAATCATAATAGAGTGTGTGATATGTGATATTTTTCTCTTCCTACTCACAATTTCTCATGAATATTATAGCTGCTACACTTTGCTTTCAGTCCTCCTTCAAGGCAAAAGTCAAGAATGTCTGTATGTACTGTACGTGATCACTGCCATCTGTCTGTTCCTCCGTTTGTCCTTGTCAACAAAATCATGCAATAACTGTCAAGTTCAGTTTCATGAAACTTGACTGCAAGTTGGAAATACACCAAAGTAAAAGTAGTATTTCTTTTATTAAAACTACTAAACAGCATGTGCCTCGGTGGAAAATACATTCAGCAGATACAATATTACAGCTCATAATTATGTAACTATTTTATGTTACTTTTATATGTTTTTTGTAATATAAAAAATTACTTGTGTTGCCCTAATTCCATGTGCTTTAGACGTACAGTTTCTAACCCACAAAATTTTCTCAGTCCAACCATGGTGACAGTGAGGTCTCATGCTTCTTTAATATACCCAGTGCATGAAATTTTATATCATAACACCTGCAGAGCAGTTTAGGATAAGACAAGACAGAAGAAAGCTTGACTTTCAAACAAATCCACTGTGCAACACACATGGATGAGACACATAACAATGTCCTTATTGGACTAACTGCTTGCAGATACATTCAAGTACATCTGCACACTATTGACTAAAACACAAAACTTTGCGAATGATTTCCCCTCTGAGTTCTTTAAAATGCTTCATCTTGAGTTCATAATGTGAAATTCAAATGAAAAATCAATATGATTTTCTCTCTCTCTCTCTCTCTCTCTCTCTCTCTCTATATGTATATATATATA
>JBAMHV010000021.1:12103545-12124369 GCA_037177535.1 Pseudomugil gertrudae | reverse complement strand
ATATATCGTATATATTGACAAAGACTGAATTAACTAATTCTAGATCGCACCTAAAATTAATATTAATTAATGAAGAAATAGTGGCAATAGTATTTTTTGCCACATCATCAAGATCTATGTTCTTTTTAGTTCCATTGTGACTCCAAACCTATGTGAGCAATCTGAAGTATTTCTCATTATATTGCTTGGACGAGCTGTTACAGAACATAATATTCAGCAAATGGCACCCATCCTGGACTAATGACAGATAGAAATGCTCAAAAGTTTCAAGTTGCTATTCTATTAATGATGTGAATCAGTCAGCATATGAAGGAAATTTATCTGTGTTGTGAAATTCTGTGAAAATTCAATCACCAAACCACAGAAGGTTAACTGCATGAAGTTAAAAAAGAACCAGTTAAACATTGATGCCATCGATGATAACACATCATCAGACAGATTTGACTCCCTGCTAAAAAAGGATCATTGCTTCCCTGAAGTTCACCAAGAGGTTATTTGAGACTCTGCAACTATTCTTGTAAAATGATTTTGTACTGATGAAACTAAGCATATGAAAGATCACTCCACAGCTGAAGAATGATGGAGGGTGTATAATGATTTACTGCTGGTTCGCTGCTTCTGGGCCTGGACAGCTCACCATCATCAAGGGGAAAATAAATTCCAAAGTTTCTCAACAGGATATTTGGTTGACTGTTTCATGGAAGTTGGATGATGCAGCAGGACAAGGACCCCGAGCAAAGAAAATATGCCACTGTAAGATTTTAAACATACCTTACAGTGCTGCGGAGCCACTCTGGAGATATGAAACAGATATTTAATGCTACAGATGAGCTGAAGCATTTCCAGGAGAGAGGAAACCAGAACCTTCTCTGTGTAAGAAGCAGTTTAAACAAGTTTAGTTTTTATAACAATGTCATAACAATACACAAAAATTTTAGGTTGTGATTATTCCTCCAGTAGTCCACTGGTCATTCAGTCATCTCACCTGTCAGTAGGTTCAATGTTGTGTTTGTCTGGTGTGAATATAGTAACTAAGAATATAGCAACATAACATATATTTACGTATCAAAATCAAGTGGAAGAAATGGCTCAGTTAGGTTTATTAACACATTTTTAACAAGATTCAGTATATTCACAGAAAATATGCTCTTACAAATATTAGAACAGACAATTAAAGGAGTAAAACCAGTTTTGCTTTATATTTATACTGTTTAAGACTATTAAAAAACACCAAAACAAACAGAAATGATTCTATGATAAGAAGCAGCAACGTTCTTTTCCTGCACTGGCCCGCTCTGTGAACCCTTTCAACGTGACACATTTATCCAGAAGTTTCACCTGACAGTGTCAATGCAATCCCTGTGCCCCCAAACATGCATGTCCTCCCAATTTCTCCTTCTTTACCTCTTCTTTAATCTGAAAAGAGAAGGCTGGCTCCAGGGGAATGCTGCTTTAATTCTGCTTTTTGTGCAGATTACTGCATGAAAAGGGGAAAGCAAACAGAAGGAAAACAGTGAATGTGAGTCTTTTTGATCCATTCAGCCAGAAGAAATTAAATTAGCCCGGTTATGGCAGCACATGTGCATGCATAGTATGGCATAGGCTGATATGGCGAACGCTAAAACAAAACACACTTCATGTTTGAGTTTGTGTGTGGGAGGAAGCAGTAGCATATTTGCAAAGTGTGAACAAGTTTTGCAAGTCTGCCTGCAGAAGGACAAAAAACTTCTGCTTTTTTCTGGATGTAAATTAGGTTTCTCTGTTTCCAGTCACAATAGTTTTTTTCCTCCTCACCACTGTGCTTTCATAGCAGTTCAGAGAAACAGAAGAGCCAACTTCTTATCTGTGTTTTGGGTGCTTTGTTTTTCCAATTCACCATTCCAATGAAATCTCCACAATACAAGGACAAAAGAACTGAGAGTATTTGACAGTCTGTATTGAGGGATTTTACTGGCTGGTTTGGTCGGTGGCTGGGTCGTATCGGCCTATACAAAGGGATTTGGTTGAAAATAAGCACTGGCACTGACAAAATATACCTGACAGACCTGACAGCAGATTAATTTCTCATCCATTTTTTAATGTGACCTCAGGATTAGGAACATTAGCGGATTATACTCAGCTTTGTCAACCAAAGGTTCACGGTGGGACAGCCAGCACCTGGGTTAGGACACAATGCACCCTCTTTTTTCCTCTTTTGCCAGGTGGGACAGACGAGGAGCAGAGTCAGCCCAGGTGAAGGCTCTGGAACTTTGGACAAAAGGAAAGAGGATTTTTCTACATTACATCTTAAAGCTCTGCTGTTTTCTCTTGTGATATTACAGCTCTTTGCTGTAATGCAGCAACTTGTTCTGTTAATGTGGTTTGGTATTGATGTGGGACAAACAGAGGCAGGCACACTGCAGCAGAAACAAACCCCAAATAATTTCTAGCTGGTGACATTTCTAATTTCCCTCCAGAGGTGACAGTTCATTCTGACGTCTACTGTTCGAACTTTCTACAGCCACTTACCTCCTCTGCATTCCCTAATAGCTTGTAGCTGCTACACGCAGCCCATCGACCCTGATAAATGTTTAAGTTCTGCACCATTACACAACCAATAAAAATCAGTGGCTGGCAAGTCTTAATCAGACACAGAGCTGTTCGCCGGCCAATTGGACTTGTACTGTTACAAGAGGTCCAGAGCAGTAGAGTGCAGGGTGGAATAGATGGAGACAGATGCATCATAGAGAGATGTTAATTTAATGAATTTATAACTACCCATGCTGAAATGCTGCCATACAAAAAGAAGTGGATGAATCACGTTTGGGAATTATAGTGGCACACAGAGAGATAAGACCCATATAGTAAAATTTGTGGGTGCAGAATTAAATGAACCTGATGCCATAAAAATGCTACTATGAAATGGAAAGAAAGAGAAAACCTAACAAAGACGTATAGAAATATATTTCCTTTGATGGTTAATTTAGGTCTAAATCCCAAGGGAAGAGCAAGATTACACAATATGGGTTGGGCTCACTGACAGTGGTACCAATGATCAGTTCATACATGCTTTCTCTCACTGTGGTTTACCTTTGAACTCTATATGACTCTGTTTCCTTCCTTTTACTGTCTCGTTCATTTCTCTGCACCCCTCTTTGTTTTACTTGCTTCCCCTTCAACTCATCATTTCACCAACTTTTTCTCTCTCTCTGCATCTTTAGTGTTTCTCAGCTCCCTCCCTTCATCACCCCTGCATTCCCCGTCTTTGATGTAATGCCACTTTGCTGTGAATCACGTGGTTGTTCTTTCATAGAGTCCTAAAAAGGTATGAGATCACACTTTACAGTGGAGCTATCAGGGTTTTCATTGCCACTTTGCATCTGGAATGGGGAGATCTGTCTGTAATGTACAGCTGTTATTTACAAAAATACTCAGAAATCATTTAGCCTCATAAGACATAAATACTGTTTAATATCTAATATGTAGACAACAGTGTTGATGATACTGGTTATTATACAAAACAAAAGTCCAGATGCCTTCGACCAATGTAAGAAAGGCCATTCAGTTGAATCAGTGATACAACACAACAGTTCTAGTCTGGATTTAACTTCACAATATAATGTTTTTTTGAGAGAAAGGGAGTATAAAGTATTCATGAGTAGTCAGTGTTTTGCTCATCGTTTGGAGAATTAGATGCTTTATTTTTGATGAAATGTTTTTAAATTGTGGACACTGAATTACCACAGAAGAAAATAATATATAAAAAATAATATATTATTATAATATTTGTAGAGACAGGATATGAGAGTGCATCGGTATTTGAAAATGGTTTTAGGGATAATACCAAAGATCAGATGATGCAGAGACCTCTGAGGTTAAAAAATAAATGTAATTTTCTTGAATGAGCAATTTCTTTAGTCCTTTGTTAAATTGTCCATTTGATATAAATGAAGTTAACAGCCTGGTACAAAACAACAGATTTTAACTTAAAAATAAAGTTCTCTGTGAGTATTTGCTAAACTTACAGCACCAAATGGTTAGCTCTCCTCATGGTCCTCCAGAGGGACATCAGTCAGTTGTTTTAGCTGACATATTCTGACATGCTTTTTCAGTTGTATGTTCACTTTTTGATATATTTTCCCGATACCAAAATGATATGCACCAAAGCAATTTCTTCTTATTGGTTTCACCTATTTTTACCACATGCATTTTTTCATAATCCACGTATTACAACAGAAGCCAAATAACTATCAGAGGATTGACTCAACATGTCTGTGAGCCTCCTCTTACAGTGTCCTCATCTGAACTTAAGTGTTGTTAGGTTGAGATTGCTCTAACCGAAAGGCCTCTTTTCCAAATGGGAAACATTTTGCAACTACATTACAATAATGCAAAATATTCCCACATGGGAGGAATCTCTTTGGTAAAACTTAAATAAAATTGCAAACAAATTGTGAGCAATTGTAATGTTTCATGAATATATTTTCTGACAGGATTGAAAGAGATTACATCATAGCATTGTTTTGTTGACATGTATTTTTAAAGTGCTTATGAATGTAAGAACTTGAAGCAGCTGAAAGATGGCTTTGAAACCGTCAGATACCGAGGATCAAACCAACACAACTAGCAGGCCTTTGTTACAAACACATTTTTATTCAATGCTTTAATTTTCAGGCTTTTAGGAAATATGATACAAATGGAAGCTTTACTATAACCCAATTTACCCACCAACTTCAAAATAAAAACACACTGATAGATTGTAGGAATGCAGCATTTTCCCTAAATGACCCACAATGCAACACACATACATAGTCTTTCCTCAGTCCTGATATGAATGGCCCGTGCTCTCGCCCTGTAGCACACATGCTGTTTCCTTTTTTAAATGAAATCTTGGCTGCTGGGACATTTGTTCAGAAACGTATGCTGTCGTTTTCGGCAAGGCGTTAATTAGACTGAAAAATCCTGTCTCCGACCCTCCCTCCAAGCCGTCCAGAGTCACACACCCACATAACACCTCCTCCAACACACAATAAATGCAACTGTGTGAGCCAGAAAAGGCTTGATCAGTAAGCGACTCGAAATGTGAGCACAAAATGTCTGGAGTGGCCAAAATGGGGACAAAAGGAAGTAACATCATATTATAGTCAAAAGCAAAATAATTTTAAAAAATCAGTAAATAGGAATGAAAGATATCGGTTGCATAGCATGGGCATAGTTCAGTCCTGCAGCTTTAGGCTGCTGATTTGGTGGAACATTTTAACATAATATGGGGCAAAGATGAAATTGACTTTTAATGATCTGTTACTCATTAATTGAATAATTGATTCATGCAATGCAATAAAAATATTATTAATAATCCTACAAATGTGTTTTCTGCAGGTAAGATAACGTAGCCCATTTTCTATTCACTGAATTGGTAGAAAAAGGGAGCGCTTGCATGGATTAATCTACAAAATACAATGTTAATCATCATTATTCTTAACAGCAGCTTAATCAAGCTTAGTTCCATGTGCTGCCTTTCAAGAAAACAAAATATGTTTTACCCTTTTTCATCAAGTAGATGTGAACAATAAAACTATTACTCTGAACAGAACTCAGGAGCAGGAAACACAGCAAACACAACGTGGTGGCAAAATAACAACAATGCGTTGTTTTTATGAATTACACTTCAGTGTTTCAGTGAGTTGCAACTACTGTATTCTAACTCTGCAGTATATCACCTTCTGAATGCATCATATTTACCTCATGCTAAAGAAGAATAACTTGTTACGGTTGCCAAGGAGATTATGCTTTACTGTTTTTCTGTCTGTCTATAAACATTTGTTCATTTTTTAGCAACTTTATGCAAAAACTATGTGATAGATTTTTTAACTTAGACCCTTTAAATTTTGTGAGTGATCTAGATCACCATCTGGATCCAGGAATTCTTTGTTATTGTGAGATAGGGCCATTTTCATTATATATGCATATAACGCCAGTGTCTGTGGAAATGAGCTACATGGCAGAAGTCTGTGCTGCTGAGTGCTTTTTTAGTTTGTGTTTTTGGATAAATAATGTGATTTAAAAGTAATTTTTGGGGGCTTTTTTTCATGCCTGCACCATGTTGTGTCTTTTGGAGATGAAGTTGGAGTTCATGCACGGTATAGAGGGCGAATTCTGCAAGTCATTAAGACGGGATTTATTTAAAGGCAAAGTTTCTTGGAATGAAATATGTTTTACCATAACAATACACTCAAAACATGAAATGTTTCAAATAGTCTAATGCACAATCAGTGTCATCTGTCTTTTCTTTTTTCTTCTTAACCATAAGTAATAAATTATATTCTCATCTCTATAGCTTAAACTTTAGAGATTTAATTAATTCTCCAAGCAGATAGCAACACTCAAGAGGTTACCTTGAACAACTAATATTTCCGCTTAGATCCAGCATGTCATATTCTTAATGAAAGGTATATTGACATTAATTCTTTACATGTCAGTGTGTTTTTTAATGTAAAAGCTCAAATGTAATTGGCAAAAGAGCTGACAGATAATACAGGAAATAAGTAATCATTAATACTCACTCTTAGCTATAAACTGAAAATAGATGTTGACTGCAGATGATTAACAACCTCTGTAAAGCTCATGACAGCTGGTTTATTTCTTTCAAATTATATTAATTATTCCAACATGATCAAGTTATGACACAGTAATTTATCATTTGTTACACTGTGATATAAACTATTACTGAATTCATAGCTCATGTATCACTATTAATGTTCAGGGCTTAACGCTGATTTTAACATTGATCAATGCGCGTACGATGCACATGAAGTTGTCAGCTTGTTCATTTCAGTTATATTTGGTGTTTTTGGACTCATTTATTTCATAAATCAAAGGAGATTTTCAGCAAAGAAAATCAGCATTTAAAAATGAATAACAAAATGAACTATAAAAGCACTCTGAGAGCACAGACCTCCGCCAAGATCCAGAATTCAGGATCTTTTCTGGATCTCCACCAAAAGTTATGAAAATGTGTATTTGCATAGCGATCCATTTTGTTCCATAAAAAGATGTAACTTTGCTAAACCCAACAATAAATGTGTCAACATTTACTATTCTCACTGCACTTCTAACCCTATAATGTTATACATCCCTACCATAACACTTCTAATATCATTAATATCATATCATTGTAATAAATATCAATGTATTTAATATTAGAGTATCTAAAAAAATATTGGTACCAGGTTGGATGTAATGATTTTTATTTGCACAACTGTTTGTTTTCTTTGCATTTGTGTGTAAAAAAGCCTTGTATAGCTCCAGTTTAAGCTCAGGCTTGTCTGGGAGCTCTCTAATGGCTTTAGGAGGCACAACTGGAGACAAGCTGGTCTCGTTCCAACAGAGATTTGGGTTCACATGACCTGAGCGAGCAGCTGTTCCCCACAGTCCTCCCCTGCAGCACCACACACTGCAGATACACATTCTCCATGGTAGGAGTGCTTATTCATTCAATTAAATTTTAGTGAAGTTTAATTTATATCAATACAAATAATGTCATAGGTAATCCCAGGACACTACATAATCATGCCTACATACTGAAAATGTTAATGGTTTGAACCAAGCAGAGTGCAAACACAAACAGCACCTGGCCAATTTTAAAATGTTACATGCAGAGCTATAGAATATCCTCATGAATATTGAAGAAGTGTTGTTTATAGCTTGCCATGTTATTACAGGGATGCTCTTTAAATACCCAGAAGGCATACAAAACTAAAACCATCCTTACTGAATAATATCTTCTTGTGTTATCGGTTCAGCTTGGTATAAAATATAACATAAATAAACCCACGTCGAATAAGTGCATGAATAAGTACGGACTATTTTCCTCTTGCTTTTAAACAACTGGAACAACCAAGATATTTCAAATATCCACCATTATATAGACTTCAGAAGCCCGATGCTTGTCTGCTACCTCAGTGTGCATTCAGGAAAAAGCCTCTCAACACACCAGAAGTTTTTGAACACTAACTCCTGCATGGCTGATTCATGTGGCAATGAAAACTTCAGCTGCTGTCCTGCCTCATGGCCACACAGAAAAAATGGACAAAGTCTGCTCTTGAGAGACAAGAGCCATCAATTGTATGCTGTGCTTACTCTCTGTACGGTATGTCATCTGAACTAAAAGCTTGGTGCATATGTGCATATGCTGGGAAAGGGGCTGGAACTGGTTACTCATTTCCAGTTCCTGGTTACTCAAAGGGGATTCTCCCTCCTCTCTAAGTTTACTTGATTGCCCGTGGACGAGAGAAGGTTTTAACTATGCTTTCTTTTATTTAAATGATTAATCCACAGCACAGTGCATCAGGGTTCCTCTTGGGAGACCTCACACATCTGGTAAAAATGTGCTGTTATTAGGTTCTCTAGCTTATATTTTCTTTCCAATTAAGAGGTCTACTGAAGGAGCCATGCCATTTTATATTCATATCATATTTCATATGTAAACCTGCTTTTCTCTGTTTGTGGTCCTTTTCTGATACATTGGAGCACTTTGTGAGAATCATTTTCACTGTTACTTGTCAGGACTTGTGATATAAGATTTTTGATATCGTAGAAAATGTAATAAATGAGTAATTTTCTGATACTCATGACTAAATCTTTAATTGCTATTCCAAAGAAAATGGGGATGCTGTAAAAAAAGCACATGAAACTGAAAAGAACTGCCAAATCTAATTGACACGTGTTGCTGACTTTCATTTCAAAATGTGCTAATGTTTTCTGTGGAATACTAACGTGTTAAATACAACATCTGATATATGCTCTGATGTTTTTATTTCCTGTCCAGCAACCTCACAGCAGAATAGTGGTCTAGTTGCTTTGTGCTGAACTCATTTGAGATTCAAAAGGAGCCAGGTGGCTTTAAGTCAATATTACCTTATTAAATTCTTTTAATTACTCCTTTTTTTTTTAGCAAATGTAGACATTATCCCTGGACTAGACTAGAGTAACAACAGAAAAGAAAGATTAAAAAGACCATTGAAGAAAGAGAGTAAACATGTAGGTGGACTATCGCTTACAGTCCTCCCCTGCAGAACATATACATATCCTTCAAGACTTAGTTAATTCATTAAATCTTATTTAATTTTATTTATACAGATACAAATTACAGCATTGATAATCTCAGGGCATTTTATATAATCATGCATACACACTGTACACGCTCATAGGTAGACAATGTTTTGATAAAACAGCATGTAGACTCAACCAGCACCCAGCAGTCTTATAACGTTAAAATACAGAATATCAACATGAAAACTGTGGATTATTGTTGAAGAATTATGAATAAAACGCAGTTGATCTGTTTTATTGACATTTTAAACTACATACCAACTTTTTAAGAATCAAGGTTTAATGATTAACTGGTAGAAATCCCAGTAGCTTTAATTTTCTTAACCTTCTGGATTTGTTTAGGTTTGTTTTGATTCATTCTTCATCCAGTTTATGACTTTTGACAATATTTCTAACAATATGACAGAACTGAAAGTTTGTGAATTGTTAATATATGCAAACTTATGGAGGTTAACACCTTTCCTGGAACATGCGAGCTTAAAGAAAAGTACAGATTTAGACCTACCGGTACTGCCTTTTGTTTATTGTCTTCAGAATACAGTAATTATGAAAGAATTACAATCCATTGAAAACATTTTATCTCAGTTTTTAAATCTCTGAATTGTCAACGCTGTCAGAAGTACAGTTTCAAACGAGTAGAAATGTGAGACCACACAGCCAGACTTACTTCATGAAAACGCTAAGTCAATTCTTGTTTTACACCGGCTTCTCACATGACTGAAATAGAGTGTGAAATCTCTGCTCAAACATTTATGAGCACAGACCTGCATTACATCACCTCGACTCCTCGTCAGGAGTACCATGAATCAGAATAAGGCCAGAACAAAGGAGACATACTGTAAGGAAGAGTAAGTGGAAAGGAAAAAGTGCACTTGAGACATTAGAAAAAAAGACAACAGATGAAGAAGGACAAGAAGAAAATGGGGAATGAAAGGCACAACCAATATGCTATGTGTGTCTTTCTTTGCTTGTGTCTCTGCATGTCTCTTCCAGCTAGCCAGACATGAGTTTACCACTGCTTCCTTGTTTGCTGATATGATCTCACTCATGCAGACAGACTCTGTGCCATTCAGTGTTAGAAAGAAGCAGCAAAATGCTTTCATGGTATCCACCTTTTATGGAACCATGTAGTCATACAAGCCACTTTATAGCTTTTGATAAATCATGCAGTGGTCATCACTATACAGGATACAGAAGAGAAAGCCAAACCCAGAAATACAGTACATCTAAGATGATTTATTAGAGTTGAGGTGCAAGATGTTGGACTAAACTATTTTTTATCTTTTAGAGGTGAGCCTTGTAGTAACTTACATTATACAAATACATGTAAACATAGCTAATAAATGTGATGCAAAGAAACTGTTATACATTGAGCAAGTCATTACCTCATGCATGCCTCAAATACTGTCATACGGTATTTGGTGTCCCAATTGAAACCCTATTTATATCAAATATTTTCATGGTCAATTTGAATTTACTTTATGTCTTGTTTCCAAAATTCTTAATAATGTCTTTGAAACTTGAAATAATATTGTAAAGTGTACGTGTATCATTATAAATCCATGTTGCTATGAAATGAGCACAAGCTACTAAAAGATAAATAAAGATGTTTGCATGTCACTCAGATCAAAACCACAAGCATCACCTCAAAAGCCCCTTTGCCCCTTTCATAGTTTTGATGGCGACACAGTTTGCAAGACCTTGTTTGCTGCCCCCATTCTGGCACATCCTTTGCCATTCTGGCTCTTTCTGCTCACCCACCTCTGGGTGCCCATGACTGCCAGCAAAGCAAACACTAACTGTCAGTCATGTTTTCTGTCAGATGGCTAAGAGTGTCCCCTCGGGACTGACATCTCCAATCAGCCAACCAGTTTCCCCTCTTTCCTGCCCTATGTCCCAGTGCTTGTGTCCCACTTTGGTCTCTCAAATGACAGGACACAATTGAAAGGGAGTTTGGGACAAAAAAAGTGAAGAAGTTTGCTGATGTAGACAGACAAATGGTGACGCAGTTTGCCCTGAGGTCCACTTCCAGAGAAATGGATTCAGGTAAGACTGAGTGTCTTCAGTCGAGTAGCCTGTCACAGAGTCCACACCTACACACTCAGTGACAAACTTTCTATTAATTTCTGTTTTTCTGTTTATTTTTTGTTTATTTATTGTTTATGTTTTAATTTTCTGTTTTATATTGAAGCCACGGGGAAAGCAATTTAGAACATAGAGAGTTGTAGAACCGGCAGCATGACTGCACATCGTTTTTCTTTTTTCTTTTATTCAGTGAGACTTCTTGGGTCTAATTCAAAGACTAAAGGGTATTAGATGGTTTGACTTTCTCAGTATCCAGTTATAAAAAGCTTTCTCATTATGCTACTGCTTGTATTATACTTTTTTTTTTTTTTTTTTTACAATTAAACAAGATATATTAGACTATGTGCTTCATTACCGCAGTATATTAGACCCCAGACAACGCTTAGACTACACAGCTTTAAATAACTAGCATCTATCCTGGTCTATTTTTATGCCTGCTAATGTAACATAGATGATGTAGTCCACCCCAAAGTCAACATATATTTTTAACCTGTCAGTCTAGCATGTGCAATGTACGATATATGAGCCACAAAGTTATTCAGTTGACAAATTATAAAGGTATGTATAGCATCTTAGCTCATTTCGAAGGCTTTTGGCAGCACCTGCATTTTTCTGTGCTCCACACATTTGAGTGAGAACGAGTAACTTGTGTCATGTTTGCATGATGGGCTCCAAACTGCACCTGTTCAGCTTGTAGCTGCTTGTGACAGAAGGCAAAAGGTGCCATGCAAGAACCAGACTGCCATTTATAGAAAGAAAAGGAGAACTGCTTGGAGGCTTTTTTAAACTTCATTGGTTGACTTGTGATAAATAATCTAAGATCGTTGCTCTGTTTTGCCACTAGAATAATAAAAAGAATGCAATTACACAAACATACAGAAATATTTTGTAAAATTTCCTGCCTGTCATACACCTCTGTTAGGATCATAGCAGGACAGATTAACAAATAGCTGTTGGTTTCAGGTTACTTTCCATCATAAATCTGGTGCAATACCTCTTCTTTATGTATCCATTGTTACTTATGTGCTTATTTGTATTGCAGCTGTGGCTTGCATGTCTTCTTCATCCCTTGCCTGGACTGCATGAGGCAAATAATTCTTGTCCAGTCCTGTGGTTCATGCAGAATAAAAATAGCTAAGCAGAATGCACTGACACTGTGTTCTACATTCTTAACAGTCACAACTGAGTACACTCAACACAAGACTCACTCAGACACTTAAGTATTTTAGTATTTAGACACACTCGACACATTCACTGGAAACAAGAAGCAGTAAACTAGTCACGTTTGGAGTTTTGTATTTGCCCTCTGTTTAACCTGTGTGCAATAACTTCAATAGTTTTGTTGAATTACACTGATAAAGCTAAAATGCTGCTCACTAATGAAGCTGTGTGACTAAGTGATTGCCAATTTAGCTGTATTATGCAATAGGCAGTCACTGTATACCTGCAGCAAGTTGCCATGGTTTCCATTCTGTCAAGTATTCTTTCCACTTAACCTTTGTTTTCCTCTTCCTCATGTCTGTTTTCCACGTAAGCCTATGTTTGTGCACCTGCTAAAGATTAAAGCGTGGTTGATGGTCTGAGGCTCTTTTCAATGTGGCAGGACCGCGAAGCAGCCTCTTTCTATTAGCAAACCTGGATATGTGTGCTCAGGACTCTGTACTTACTGTCTCTTTTATTTTGTATCCCCATGTAGCCTCCAACCTCTCAGCTGCCCAACAAGACCAGTGCTTAGCAACACACATCTTATCCTGTTTAAACCGTTTTAAATGCTATTTGTTTCCTGAGGCAATATTTCTTTCTTAAATTTTTTCCATTTAAAAAAATCTTCCTTTCACTCTTTTCTTACATATCCTGCTTTGTCCTTTTCTGCCCCCACATCCTAATAAAGTAGTTAGTATTCCACACAGTGTAGCTTATATTCAGTGTAATACAGAAATGTCATTCAGCTCCACGCCTTACTCAACTATTACCATACAAATAAAGGCAGGAGAGCAAAAAGATTAGAAATGATGTTCTGATCAAGTATAATTTGCAGATTGAAAAAGCATCATGCTTCAAAGCTGCATAATAAAAATAATAACAGTATTAAAATGCTGTCCATTACTAATATGTGAGATATGGATTGGACTAAATTGCTCTTATAAATAATTCTTTTTCATTGGTAAGCACATTTAGTGATGGAATTAAATATACATAAGTGCATTGCTGCACTTTTTTTCTGGTTATTTACAGAATGGTTGAGGAGTCCAACTCTTAAACTCGATCAAATCCAAAAATATTGAACACAAAAAGGAAAAGAATATTTTTATTGACATATCCTTCAGCAAAAATTGTCTTGTTGCAACCCCCTCCCAGTTTTCTGCAGAGGGAGGACTGGTCTCAATCTATGTGACGTGCTCATAAAGGCAGACAAACAAGCACACACACAGTCTATAACAATAATAAAAAAGAATCACAATAAATTAAATCAAACTGTTTTTTTCTGAAATAGTACTAAAAATAATCTTTGTACAAATATAATTAATGAAGAAATGTGTGCTCACACATACAGACTGAGATCATAGAGACACTCATTCAGATGTTGTGGGATCCCATTTTGTGCTTTATTCCACTTTGCTCTTTAGTTTTGGGCATTTCCCCCCCTTTCAGTTCAAACCAGAGCAGATTAAGCTTAAATACAGTGCAAAGCACAGCTCTAAAAAAAGACATTTGAATACTTTCTCCATTGATGTTTGAGATGATTATTTTCTGAGGATTATATTGGTCCAAAATACTCAGTTCCATCATTTCCAAAAGAAGTCAGAACAACGGGCCCAGAATCTGCAGCTGCTGAGACTTTAAATGCTGTAAAATTTGGGGATTCAATACAAAAGCGTTTGATCCGCACTATCTCCCTCTCCTCATTTAGAGCATGGCTTAACTGAGTCGAATGAAAAGCAACACTATCTCATTGTTTCAAAAGCAGATTATCTGTGACTTCAAAACCCCCACTTTAGGCAATGCAACACATTACCGCACTGTATCCGAGCAAGCCACTACTCTGTTTCACACCATGAGAGACTCTGAAAGAAGACGAGTTTTAATCTCTTTCCCAATGCAAACCCACAGGAGGAAGGTGGAATCTATCTGTTTGTTTTGATGAAAAATCTGCAGATTTTATACACGTACAAGCACATGTGTGTGTGTGTCTGAGTGTAAGTGCATCTGCAAACGCATTCGCGTGCTCACTAATTGCTACCTTGTGCCAAAGAATCAGAAGCTCAAGAAAATGCCCACCGTATTGTAAATGTCTATTTGCAAGAACGTGTGAAAGTGTTATGCATGACACATTGAACACAGTAATGGTGTTTGTGTTACCTATCAGGCCTTTTCTACTTATTATTTCCCTCGCTTGTCTGTAAGCTCTCCCTGCTCCCATTTTCCCCATCCTGTTACATGAATTTAAGGATTTACTGTACTTGCTGCAGGGGTAATTCCCTTCATTTATACTTAAGAAATGAAAAAGCAAAACACATACCTCAAATCAGCTATTATGAAATTATCATCACTCTAAAAGTTTTATGCAAATCTGAAGGACAGTGAAAGATCACATCCTCAGGAAAGGTCAGTGTTTGACTGTTTTTTTTAAAACAACTTGACTTTTTTTAAACAAGGTGACCTGAACAACGTTTTTTCATTCCAGCTTGGAAGTTTTTGCATAATCTTAAAACCTCTTTGCTTTGGTACATTTTATATAATAAATTAAAACTTGTGTCACAGTGAAACATTCAACTTTTTGATTTTAATTGTTAAAGTTAAAGTATTCCATCAAATATTATCTGATGAAACAACTGCAGCTTTCTGCTGTGTCACGCTGTCTCATGACCTCAGGGCCGCAGCCTCCTCCCTGCCTCAGTAACTCACACATCTTTATTCAGAACTGTCCCCGTCCAGGGGCAGAACATCAATCCGCTTCGTGACTGCAGCCTCTGCCTCGCTGTGCTGCCCTACTCTGCTTCTTGTCTCTCCGGGTGGGGCTTAGTTATTGAACTGTCTATGGCTTTGTTTTAGCTGGCAACCTCTCCTCTTTTTTTTTCTGCTCCAAAATCATGGCCCATTTATTCTAACACAATTATTATTGAAGCCTCGCTGAGCAGAGTGATAGATGGTACTTTGTGAGGGTGCAGCTATTGCTGACACACATTCTGTTCCTACTGGTCAAGCATTCATGCACTGATTAAGTACAGATGTACACCCACAGACAAGCACACACACGATCCATAATTATACAAATTTATGACAGCTGTCAATTTCAGTAATTAACATGACCGCGTGAGGCAGTAAAAAAGATGAACATGAATAGTGTGACTAATTGAGCCGGGAGTTGTGTTTTATTGTGTGTGCTTTATGTCGACATGGCTCATAAGTCGCAGCACAAAGGAGTCCAATAGGAGTAACTTAGACTGAACGTGTAAAGCAAAAGAAGGAAAAAAAAAGGAAACTTCTTTCCATAAGCTCACATTTTTGTGAGGGAACAACCTTCGTATAAAGTCCAACCCCTGAAAGCCACCTTTAATCAGCAGATTTCATGGTCACACTGCACATGTTTAAGAGATTGCTAGGCTGTGCTAATCCCACTGGATGATCCTGTCTGCTTGTTAGACTCAAACCGACTGAAATCACAACACAATGACCTTCTCCTTACCTGTCACTGCAACTAGCTCAATCCAACACTGTCTCTCCCTAATGAGGAATTAGCAGTTCTCATGTGTGTAACTCTCTACAGTCACTCCTGAAACAGATTTATATTTAACAAGTAAAAGTCCTTGTGCATTAATGGTGATCTTCTCCTTTTCGTGCAAGATGGATTTGAAAAGAGAAATATTTTTATTTTACAAGGATTTTTATTGCATTTATTAATTCTGGTTTATGTTATCTCTTTATTTGTTTGTCTAGGTGGCAGCGTATGAGATGTTGACACATAGATATACGAACCAGTGTGTTCATTTGTCTGTTTTTTTGTTTGTTTGTTTTGTTTTTCTTGGTATTTGCAAGGCATGAGAGAAGTTTTATTCTGCCTACAATTAAACCCAAAAATGATACACAATTTTTTAAAAAGTTTTGGTGACAAAACCTACAACTTTAAAGCAAAAAACAATTAGATCTTTTATTGCAAATGATTGTTTTAATAATTTGAAATGAAAAACTTTATGATTTAAATGAATAATTTGTTTATTTTTTCTAGTCATGTCGTACACTCAAAGCTCTTTACACTACATGTAACAGACACCCACTCACACTCACACTCTGACAAGCACATTGGGAGGCAGTGCAGGGTTCAGTGTCCTGCCCAAGGACACTTAGGCATGTACTGATAGGAAGCCTGGAATCGATCCACCAACCTCACGGCTGGAAGATAACTGCTGTTCCACAGTTACAGACTGTGGAAAAAATGAAAGGCAATTAATAATGTAAGGAGGGAAATGTGAGCTAAATGTTGCAGACTTATGTCTGATGTAGGAAAAAGTGCATTTGCAATTTAAAATAAAATATTTTAAACAAAATGCAAAAAAACAACTTAAAGTGTTTTAGTTTATTAGTAGCAGAGGGACATTCATTCTCTCATATCCATCGTCTTTACTCTTTTTAAGTAAGTTCGATGAGAATTTTGAAGTGTTAATTATAAGTTATGTATTAACCTGTTCAAGGGCAAAGAACAGTCAGAGCGAGTTATGGTGGAATGAACATATGGCTATCATAAGTTGCGAGCCAGCGGCCTCCCAGCTAGCTCCACAGTAATGCTTACTCTCCTGGACTGGAGGAGAAATGCTGCCTGCATGTCAATGAGACTGATTCCCTGTTAAGCAAGTGAGCACACGGGGTCTCTTGTCTCACACACACTGGCTGCCATCTGCACCCTGAATGGGTTGCTCTGAGGGTGTGTGTGTGTGTACTAAATGGAGGTGAGGTGGTGGTGGTGGTGTGGGGAGTGAGAACGCTAACGCTCTTGAGAGCATGGGCTGTATTTAACCCAGTGCACATGCCTGTCTTGCAGCCTCTTGCTCTGAGAAGCAGAGAAAGATCATTGAGAAAAATATCTATTTTTAGACATGAAACAGGGAGGGGAGAAGCGTGAGTGCCATGCACTTGTATGTGTGTGTGTTTGTTTGTATGCATGTATGTATGTATGTAGTATGCGTGTTGAGTGTTTGATTCTATGGGTGAGAGTGATGTGTAGTGATAGTTTTTTCCAAGACAACATTGCAGAGAAGGCACAAGCTATCTCACACTTCACACACAATTACATAAGCTGCACAAGTACTGGCAAGAAACACAAGCACAGAGAGTCACACAGAAATCTGGATATTGTCCTGTTGTGCCTGGAGCTGAGCCTGACAGTAGTGTTGGATGTAAATCACATACACACATATTCACACTCACATCCTCCCTAGCAACGGAACACGTGATTCTGGTATTGTATGCCCAACCTTTTCACATTCTCTCTCTTTCTGTCTCTAATCCATGTCTTTCATCCTGACAGGTGCCAGCGGCTGGTGAACCAGGCTGCAGATTGATGATTAGAGTGGGCAGAATGGACACATGGACTGGTATCAATCCGAGGTCATGTGGAAGCTTGTTTTTTTCTCTGTGTTAAAGAGTAAGAATATGGTAAATGCACCCAAGTTAAAACTTAATGATTCAGTAAATTACCAGGTAGGCACTGGGGTACATAGTTTTTCTTCTTTCTTATTTCTTTACATAACTCCTGCTTAATGTTAATCTCTCAGCTGGTGATTAGATGTGATAATGGCCTGAGCTGTAATGTTATTTAAATTGTCAAAAAGTTGATAATCTGTCGCAGTAATACCTTTTGACTGTGACCAAAAGATGCAATTTTATTCAGTCTTCTCTGCTTGCTTTTGCCTTTGAGGCTGAATTAGGGTCCTTACAGCTTTATCCAATTTGCACATTATTTGGCAGAGTATCTCTAAAGCCTTGACTAACATAGGCTGCATAAAATAGCATGCAAATTAAAAATTGAATATGAATGCAAGGAAACATGATCCACTGACAAGCACCAAAAACCAAAAATAATGTTGGAATTAATTATTGTTGGTGTAAAACTAATTAAAACATCAGTCGACAAGTCTTTAAACAATCCCAATCAAAGATAAAAATTGCTGTCACACTTCTATTAGATAAAACGTCTAATAAAAAGTCTATGTTAGATGCATTGCTTGTCCGTGTGTGTGTGAGTGTGTGTGTAAGCGCATTTGAGATTAATAGTTAGAATAATTACAAGACATTGAAAAGAAAAAACAGGGCATTTTACACTTTAGTTGTAGCTACTTTTATTAAAAGTAGCATATTGTTGTCTCAGGTTATTTTATATATAATATATTTAACAAAGTAACTAATAATTTATTTATTTTATTTGAAAACTAACAAGCTATGTCACCAGTTGCCACAAAAAATTCTAAAGTATTATAAATAATGTTACCTGTAACATTGTTGGCATGATCACTTAATCTTCTGTCAGAAAGCACTAATGCAACACGGTAAACTGAGATTTTACAACAACATATTCTAACTTTTATCTTCCCATGGACAAACATGCATTATTCAGCAACACATGCAAAAGCACATTGTAAAAACACCACAAAAAGCCTGGCAGTAAAGTAACTCTGGTCCTCAAGAGTTAAGAAACAGAGTTGAGAAACAGTGCTTTAGCAAAGCCTGCTTTAGAAGAGCCTAAGCTGCTGGTCCTCAAGTACCCCTGACCCGCATGGCTTAGAGGCAACCCTACTTTAACACACCTGATTCAAATTAATGAACTTTCTCATCAAGTGCTTTGCAGCCTGTTAATGAGCATTTATTCCTTTCAGGTGTGTTAAAGTAGGGTTGCCTCTAAGACATGCAGAGCAGGGGTACTCGAGAAACAGGGTAGAAAAACACTGAGCTAAAGGGTATTACACTGCTGCACAGTATTAACATGCCTATACACTATAGACATGTTATACACTATAATATGTCTATAGGTTTGTAGTTGTACACCTTTATACAGGTTTTACATAAATATTGGAACTAAATTACACCTTAATAATAATAATACCCACAGTTCTGCATTACTCGGCACCCTTACCAGAAGTCCTTAAGGTTTTACTGATCTGTGCTTATAATATATTAAAAATCCATACCTACCGTAAGTATACAAATCATTCTAGTGTAGGAGCAACACATAGTCTTCCAATGAAACATCGTTTTAATACTGAAAAGCCCAAGACTTCCACATGTACTCTCCAAAATGCACTGTGTGTATGTTAGTTTGTAACGTCACAGGCTGTTATATACACGGATGCATTTCCTCATGTACACACACACATCATGTTTGCACACACAGTTCCCCTTAATCTCAATCCTTTGAGTGTTTCTCTTGATAAAACACTGCATAAACATTCATGCAATAAAATGCACGTAGAATCTGTCTAATTGAAGTCACTCCAGCTCTGTTCCCTGAACATCTTGGTTTTAGTGTACATCAGGAATATAGAGATTCAGCAGAAAGCCCCACCTCTACCCACAGACACACACACATGCATACCCCACTCTGTCGTCCAATCCACACCACTCTTCATCTGTGTACCGCATCACAAGCTTGTTTTCATTTCCTGCCCTCTTCTAAACAGTGTTCACACTTTCGACCTTTGCCACTGATTGTGGACTGACCCTGCACAAAACCAAAGGCATTATTTCAGTTTTAATTATTCATGTGTGATGAGAGGCTTCGGCTTCTCTGCACTGTAAACCCAGAAAACAGTATCTTGTGTGCATGTGGTTAACACCTAACGATGTATCAGAAGTATGGTTTCATTTAAACATTTGGAAAATTTAAACGGATCTTGATTTGGCAAAATCATCAAATCATTATATGCATCTTTCAAATAAAGTCTTTGACAGATGTTTCATTAACAACAGAAAGAGGAAGAGCCAAAGCTGCAAAAAGCTTCCAGTCCAACAGTGATACTGGAACCTGCACTCCTTTACTGAATGCCATATATCTGTATAGAAATTCTAACTTATCCAAGTTTAATGTGATTACTTTTCAAACCCAGTTGCAAACTTGCTTCTTTTCCAACTGACAACTGCACATGACACCTCCAGGAGAAGCACAAATTTAAACTCCTTACAAATTCCACCATTAGGCTGACAAATGAAATGCAGGCTTTAAGTCAGCAAAGTGAGCCTGAAAAGCTGGTGCGGAGTGGATGGAAGGAGATTATGGCCTCATCTTGCCGATACAGGACAGAAATTGCTGACAGTCAAGGCAACACACACTGAGTGTCACGCTTCTGATGTATAAAGTCTGAAAGTTCATTACCCGGCATATCCTCTCTGAGCAGACTGAGAACCCCTGAGGTCTTTGCATTATTCTTGCTTCTGTACCCCTTTCATGCTTTCCTCACTGTCCCTCCTTCATTTTCTGTCTGTTGCTGAAGATATCGGGGAACATGTAGTAATCATTACTAGTCCTGTTACCATGGTGCGCTGCACAAACATGGAAAGATTCAAGGATTCAAGGTTCTTTATTATCATTTCAACGCATGTATATACAGTGCATGTAAGTACATGTGCTGGAACGAAATTAGTTACCCTGGTCTCAGGTGCA
>JBAMHV010000021.1:12074930-12095480 GCA_037177535.1 Pseudomugil gertrudae | reverse complement strand
TTTAGAGTCTCCAATCAGCCTATCCCCAAGGTGCATGTCTTTGGACTGTGGGAGGAAGCCGGAGAACCCGGAGAGAAACCACGCTAACACGGAGAGAACATGCAAACTCCACACAGAAATATTCCCTGTTTAACCCCCGCCCCAACCGAAGCTCAAACCAGCAACCTTCCTGCTGTGAGGCCACAGAGCAAAACAAACACAACAAAAAATATCTAAATACAGTTTACCATCTTTATGAGGTTCAGACTTCGTGTATATAATACTTTTGGGTTTTTGGTTGCTTGTAGATGATATTTTTCTCTTTTAAGATGAGGGGTGAGGTTAAAAAAACTTGCATTTCATTAAACACAAAGAAACAACCACTGAGTTTTATTTTGAGATTTATTTTAGTTTAGGAGACACGGTGGGCATGAAGAAGCAGAAGGCTTAAAGTAACAGGATTGTAGGTGTTTACCAACTGAGAAAGCGACAGCAAAGAAGATTACGATCTAAATGATTCAAGATCTTTTCACCAGTTGCAGTACCAGCCTCTGTCTCCATGATACAACTCGATGATCACGTTTTAGTGTTACACAACATGAAACACAAGCATGCATTTTAACTACTGCAAAGCAAATGATTTACCTCCTGGGTTTCAGTGTTGCATTATTCACATTATGTATACAACACAAGACAGTACATCAAATCTAATCATCCACAATATCTAGAGGACATACAGACGACATTGTGTGTCAAAACTCCGCTGATTGTGTGTCACTCAGTGGAACTAGAAATAGTTTTAATAGTTGCTTTGTTTTATTAAAAGAATTTTCATCACTTGTTGTCTGCAGCTAAACTGTCAACTTAAACTCATCAGCTAGCAGCATGCATTCACTTAAGTGTTCCTTCTGCAGCTCTGGATTAGCAAAACAGGGAGCAGAGATCTGCTTGACAGTGGCTGTCACTGTGGTGAGATAGAGAGCATAATTAGCACTTAGCGCCAGCATCTACTGACTGGTAAAAAGCCCACTGGGACGGAGGGGGACACACGCTTGCTAAAGGGCCAGAGGCTGACTGACAAGGAAAAGATGGGACAGGCAAGGAAAACAGAGGAAGGGTGAAATAGATGGAAACAATAATGAGCTGCAGCTTTGGGCTTCTGAGTTTTCCTGAATTTTCTTTTCCTTCTTCTTTCCTCCCCAGCATTGCACTGGGGGCCATAAGCCTCCAGTGCTGTGATGTAGCTTTGAGATTGTATAAGTGTCCATTTTGACTCTGTGGTGAAACAAAGGGGACTGCCACTGAGAAAGGCGCATGGCAATAATACCCTGCTTCTCATGTATTATGCATGTCCAGTCAGCATATTCATCCCAGATAATAGGAATGCAGCAGAACTCAGCTCACACAGAGGGCCATGTGCAGTCAGTGCTGTTTATGACATTATGATGAGCATGGAAGAAAGACTGCCAAGTTCAAATGATTTTTATTCAGCCATTTTTTTAAGTGATTTATACTGTCACAGTTTAATTAGACCCACAGAAAAATATGTGAAGAATTAAGGTTGATCATTTATTTAAAGTTTTTTTTTGCATTATTTAACGTTTTCTTTAAGTTAATTAGTGAGTTTCTTAATTTTTTTAAAAATTCTTGTCAATTTTGGACAAAAGGGAATATTGTAAATAGTTCAGTCCAGTGTTTCTCAACTCTGGTCCTCAAGTACCCCGACCTGGATGTCTTAGAGGCAACCATACCATAAAAAAACTGATTCAAATGAATGAACTTTCTCATCAAGTTCTTTGCAGCCTGTTAACGAGCATTTATTCCAATCAGGTGTGTTAAAATATGGTTGCCTCTAAGACATGCAGAGCAGGGGTACTCGAGGACCAGGGTTGAGAGACACTGGTTTAGTCAACAATAATTTAAAAAATGTGGTATAAAACAAAACACAAAGTGTTGAAAAATCTTGAGGACTGAGGTAGGTCATAAATCTTAAAGACAAATCAGTGAAATATTAACTTTAAATGTGGCTCACTGTGACTGTTGTTGATAACTGGAAAAATGATGGTGAAGGAAAAACACCAGAAAAGCATATAATTGTGCTATTGATTAAAACTCATGTGGTGGTGAAGGCTTTCACTCTTCCTCTTCCTTCCCAATTTGCACCCATCCATCAGGTGTGCAGGGTCTGGCGCTTTACACCTCAGCCTGCCTCCTTGATCCATTCTGTAGCAAGCCAGCAGGTTGGATCTGTCAGGTGACTGATTATCTAAAATAAGTGCCACCTCATACTTGGGAACAACTGGAGTTTTTTTGGTCTCTGGGTTACATTTGCTCCATTTCTCTGCAGCATGGTGGTCTGCCAGTTATGCCCAGTATTGAGTTGCTAGATTAAGTGAGCTGATCCCAGCAGCTTATTATCTGGTCCTCATCTCCATTTCTGGGGGACAGGCTGTGCTTTGCTCCCAGGCATGTCGAGCTGTGCCCCATGGTGGGCTTTTCCTCCAGTATCTGAAAACTCCCATTGAGACAATTCATTGCGGCTCTCTTCCAGCAGGGTACTGACATTTCACCAGTTAGCTCTGTGACCTTGTGCAGGGTTAGGCCCATGCCAAAGTTCCCACAGATGCAGCCTGCCATCTAACATTTATATGGTTTGCTTTTTCTTTATCATGCACCTGTCTGATTTGACTTTTCTATTTGCATGTTTAATTTAGTCTATTTGAGTTGGCAGGTTGTTTTCCTTTGACCTCCAGGCCCCCATGGACATCTTTTGGTCTGCAGAATAGTAAACTTTTACGGTGTGGGTTTTATTTAGTAGTTTTTTAAAAAGATTTTGCTCCAGATGTATTTTATAATGGGGCTGCACAGTGGTGCAGTGTGGTCTCACAGCAAGAAGGTTGCTGGTTCGAGCCTCGGCTGGGGCGGGGGTCCAACCAGCAATTTTTCTCTGTGGAGTTTGCATGTTCTCCCCGTGTTAGTGTGGGTTCTCTCCAGTAACTTCGGCTTCCTCGCACAGTCCAGACATGCACCTTGGGGATAGGCTGATTGGAGACTCTAAATTGTCCATAGGAGTGAGTGTGTGCATGGTTGTTTGTCTGTGTGTGTTGGCCCTGTGATGGACTGGAGACCTGTCCAGGGTGTACCCGGCCTCTCGCTCGACGTCAGGTCACCCGTTCAGGTGGAAAATGGATGTATTTTATAATTAATGCACATTTGTTGCCCTGGTGCATCAATCAAACCTGTTCCTCTTTCTAAATTTACTAGGGTGAAATACTGTAGTTGGCATTGCCTGTTAAATAGTTTAAACTCATGCAGTCACACTCCATCGCCACACTCGTTTCACCCTCGCTGCTTAGTGCAATAACACAGATAGACTGATAGCAGCTACCTAACTCTTCCACAGATGAAACATGAGAACAATTGTTTTTCACAAGTTTAATTTTACTTGCCATCAAAGCTGAAACAAGAATAAAACTACTTTGGCTACTCAACCACACACCTAAAAAGATGTCAAATTAAATTAACCTGAACCACAGACGTTATGTAACCAAATCAGTACCTGGTACTGGATTCAGATTAATTTCTTAAAAGTATCAACATGTGATGTGATCTAAAAAGGAGATAAAATAGATTCTTTTTACATCTTTGAGATTATATACAATAATATTTTATACAATATCAGCTCTATTACCACTTATACAGATCCTTGTGGGTGATCCATTAAAATATAGACATCTCCCTCAAGATGGGCATTTCCTTCTTCCTTATCTACATTAACCAAACAGCCATTATAGAAATAAAATATAATGAAGTGTGTCTTGTGTGTGTAAATGCACGCACTTGTGATTAAGGTGTTAAGAATGAGTACCAGAGATTTGGGGGTGGGAGGGTTGGGTGTGTTGCGGTTAGCGCTGGACTGCTTAAACAGCACTCTGTGATTTAACATACAGGTCAGGGTGGTGGTATTAAGGCCATCACTTCAATCCCCACATATCCATCACAGGCTTGGGGTCTGGATTTACAGCACTAGCCCAAGTCTGACAGGTCAAAGCTGGACTTCCACTCGGCAGGAGGTCCCTGTTTTGGCCGATAAAATATGGCATGTGCTATTTAGCATTAGATTTATGAATCTCCTCTTAGCAGTACTTCAATACTTAGGAGTGATGAAAATCTTGATTGATAAGCAAATTGTGACTGCCCTTTCAGTTCCTATCTTAATTCATTGGTTTGTGAGAATTGGACGAGGCGTAGTGTGAAGGGGCTTTGGTGTCTCATCAATCCTGTGGCTGCACACAAGCTGACCTGCTCTCACTTATCTGAAAGGCTGTGGAAGGTCTTTACTACTCAATCACTGCTTACCACATCTCACTTAGACCCTGTTTGACCATGCATCCCAATTACTGGGATGTAAATAGCTATTAATATTTAATACCAAGAGGAATTATTATTGATATTATCCACAATGTAAAATAAATAAAAGACACAAAGGTTCATTTGTAAGATTATTTAGCATTCAAGAATTAAGTTTTTAAAGTACAGGTAAGGCAAGGGACAAAAAGGCCTAAGAAAAACAAATATAAACCCTGAACATATTTTAGAGCCATTAACTGGGAAATGACAAGAATTCAAAGGGGGGATAAGATAAAGGCATCTTAATAGCTCCAAGAAAATCACGTTTTCTTAAACTTGCATAACCGAAACACTTGGATGAAGGGACTGACTGTACAGAGATGCCGAATACCAAACAGTTCAAAAATGCCTGTTTGTGTGCTCAGAGATGAATGATTAAATCAACAAATCACAGCTGTCAGAGGACTGCAGGAGCCATGGACATTAAATCAACCCCACCGAAGATTCATAACCAGCTAAGTTTAATCTCTCACAGTGGAAATCGCACACTGCTCTTCCAGAGACCTGTGTCAGAGCTGGTGGGGGATCAACATAAATAGCATATATGATAAGTTTATGGATTTTGTTATTTCTGCAAATGAACAGTGGGTGAAAACCCAATAAATACAGTTGTATAAACACACAAACTGTAGGATATGTCTTAAAATAAATCATCACTTTTGATTTATTCAAATAAAAAGTCATTCCAGAGGAGCGCCATATTAAATATTATCAGTTTATAACTTGTACATTTGTTATGTAGTTGGCATCCCATTTCTAAATGTTTAAAAATAAGTAAGAATTAAATCTGGGTGTTTGCATGTACTAATGAAACCCGCAAGTGTGAATAATTTTTATGAGTCAAATCTGCAATTGCAAATATTCTGCAAGTCTGAATGTATAAACCAATTTTGCACACAAAAATGCAAATCATTATCAGCAAGCCACCAGCAAGACAACTACAGTTCTACTTTTCACACCGTACAAAGTTTAGTTGCAGACACAGAGGCTTGCTTAAGTAATGAGTCAGTAATTAGGTACATCTGATTGGTAAATAAAGCTGAGTTTCTTTGCTTGTACAAAAGATTTAACATATTTAGAATATTAATTGGCCTGTACTCATAAGGACTTCATCCAAAACAACTTACATGTGATATGTGATCGATTAACCATAGTGATCAACCTCAATGTCTTGTGGGTGGGAGGAAGCAAGAGAACCAGGAGAAAACCCACTCATACATGAGGAGAACATGCAAAGTCCACACAGAAAGGCCGCTGTTCAGACCTTCCCAGCTGAGGCTTGACCCTGCGACCTTCTTGCTGTGAGGCTGCTGTGCTAACCACTACTCCACCATGCTACCATGTTAATAACTGATTATTTAATACAAGAAACTGAGTGTGGCTGTGTTATTTTGCACATTGTAGAGTAACAGGTGCTGTTTATAGAGGCTGTTTATAGAGACAAAACAGGTGGGGAGGGAACATAAAAAGTATTAGATGGAAGATTTTGATTTTGATAAACTTGTTAAATTTTAAATCTGTAATTAAATATGTATGTATGCTTTGATAAAAATAGAGAACTCCTGCCACTCCACCATATTTTATTTACCATTTTTCAGAAGAAAAAAACAATTACACCCAATGCTTACATTTTTTAGGTGATAAATTACAACACTTAAATGTTTTTACTGCAAATAAGATACTTCAATATGCAGTGTTTACTTTCCTATATCTGAGAAAAATCTCCATCTTGATAAACAGAACAGATTATTTTGATCAATTATGCAAACTATAGGTACTCAGTCATTTAGGTGTAAAGAAAAATCATTGAACAAGCATATTTTTTCCCTTTATGTGTGCAAATTGAAACATATTTATACAGTCTTATAAAAGCAAAGTCTAAATGTGGATTCGCTAGAACCAGGAGTTCCACTTAATTAAGTCTAAATATGCTAGGAAATTAATTACAGCTTAAACAAACAGTGACAAGATCAAATCCCCTGACACGTGACCGATGGCTACAAGGAGAACTTGTTCAGTCTCCATCTCTGCTTGTTATAGCTAAAATTAATTACCTGCTGCTTGAGATTGTCACGAATACAGTTAGTGAAATTAATCTTTTTTCCTTTTCATCTTTCCTTAAGGAAAAAGTGAATATCTCCCAGGTAATTCCCCTCTCTTGACTTCTTGTCTCAGCGCCATAGAAAAAGTTAATAGAAGTGAACTCAAGTTCATGTTGTCAGCCGTAGGACAATTTTTGCACCAGCTCTCAGTAACAATTTTGTTGCTATCTCTGGTTTTTGAAAGCTTAGGAATATCTATTTTAATGCAAGAAGAAAGGCCTAAGAATGATGTTAAGCTTGTTGCATAAAAGAAAGAAGAATTAATAGGTTTTCTGAGACCTTTTCTCTGGAAAGGGAGGAGAAGAGGCTGATAATGCTTGACAGGAGTGCACTGAAGACACAGAGATTGAGATATGAACCTAATAAAGTACAAAAGCACCCTCATGTACAGTGCAATCTCTCCTTCACGCTGCCTCATTCATTTTTGTTTCTCTTTTCACTGATTTCTTTCTCCCATGTGACACTCCTTCTGTCTTCTTTGAGATTGGATTTTATACCTCTTAGGAAACTGAAGAAACTTCCAAAATGAGTAATTTATCCTTAATTTATTTCAAACTCAGCTCATTTTTCAAGAACTGACACTGGCCTGTAGTGTGAGTAGAGGGAGAAGAGAAAGATAGATGGAGAATGGGAAGAAGGGAAAAGAAACAAAGGCTCACTAGGTGAACACGGGAAGGACGAGCAGGTGATAAATACAATAGGATGTCATTGAAATGCCCTGGAAAGCTTTTAAAAACATTTCCCCTAGTTTCTGCAGAGCTGGACATGCCAAAGAAACAATGGAGCAGCTCAGTGGAGCCGCTGCAAATGCAAACTCAAATCAAGCTAACACCTTACCTCATCATGCTCCATTCTGCAGTGTTGTAAATGTACTATAAGGGATGCATTTTGCTTGCACATTAATAGGTCCAGAGAGAATGAACAGATACTGCATTCAAGATATTCCTGCAGGCAGAAATTGCTGATCTACATTGTTTCTTCAGGAAGTTACAGTGTGGTGCCAGCACAAGCCTAACTGTAATTAGTCTGCAGCAAGTTTCTGGCATCAGTAAGAATAACTGATTGGTTGTCATTGGTTCAGTTGTGCAATGACCAGATATTAGTTGTAAAAGTACAAATCAAACCCTTCTGTTGTTCAGTCCATGGAGCCAGTGTGTGGAATTTAGCACGGCAAAAACATGGGTTTCAACTTTCACCTCATAATCTTTTGTGAAATGTAAATGGAAAGTGGAAAAAATGCTTGTTCTTATGTAATGAAAACACAAGTTTTCTTATTGTCATGACTACCATCAAAGTCTATTTTTTAACTTGATATACTTTTCTGTATTTGTGCAAAAGTGAATCCACTGAATATATAGTGTTTATGTAAATAATTGGCATGCATCTCACACAGATGAATGGTGAAGGTAATGAACTTCTGTTTTCTCAATAAGATCATCTTCAGCAAAACAAATTAAAAAAGTTATGTCACCTATGGCTGTAAAACTTATTTTAGAAAAAAAATCCATGTTTGAAATTTTTGTGATATTATTTTTGTGATTAATATTATAAAAACACTCTTTATAAGGTTGTTAATCTACTTTTTAAAATGTATTTCAATGAGTACCAAATAAAGGGTTAATGGCTGCCCATGTCACAGGCCAGATCACTGCTTACCTACTAGATTTTACCATGCTAATACCTACCTTTTCATGTTTTTTTTTAGCTTTAATTTAACTTTTTTCAGAGGTTAGAGCCTGACAAGTTTGGGCAGATTCTCTGCATCCGACAGTGACATGAAATATCTACCGTGACACTTTCTTGAGTGGGGGGACTTTCCATAGGAAATTCTGCTGATTCCTGCAGATGTCAACTTCTATCACAACACGGGCAGTGCATTTTCCCTGCAGTCTCAAAGTGTCCCCAGTTTTGTCTACTGCACCTGGTTTGACATTACCCTCTTGTCGTCATTTGCATTTGATTGAAGTGTGACAATCACTTGATGCCAAAGTCAAATATTTAACTAAAGATAAATATATTTTCCACACCAAAACTTTGTTCCATTGCTTTCATTTCTGTTTCCAGCACCATCTTTACAGATTTTTTCCCTGTATCCAACATCATACTTGTCGCTGGGTCATCATGGGTCACTGCTTTTTCAAGTACAACTTCTAAGACAGTGGCTCCACTGGGTTATAAAATTAGAAATGCAATGTGAACTATAAAGGCCCCTTTACTTAATGGTCTAGTCTAAAAATATCTTGTTTGCTCTTAGAGATAAGAGCTCTTATGCCCAAAAAGAATTCCCTTTAATTCTAAATGTAAAATAATTCTAGAAGTACATTAGTGAAGTCTTCCACTGAAGAACGAGATTGTTAAATAGATCAATATGATGGATGGGAAACTTTGCATAATTTTCTATAATCTTGGTAATTCTGATCTCAAACATCTTTAGATTTGCACATAGTGCTAAAAAAAGGTAAAGTAAACCAATCTCAACCAAAATGGAAATCGGAGAAGCCTATTCTGCTAGCAGTATTGTCCACCTGGACCTTACTCACAATTTCTGACTGATTTCTCAGATCTCTTGTCAGGCTTAGTGCTGAATAATAATGTCATTGCACTGGGTGACTTTAACATTCATGTTGATGATGAAAATGACTGTTTAAATATTGCTTTAATTCTAATTTACTTCACTTTTACTACTCAATGGCTGAGAAGTAAATATATTGTATACGATGTTTGTCAGATAGTCTTATTACTAAATTTAAGAATTCCATTTCGTCCGTGTTTCCTACAATATCATGTCTACTATGACAGAAAATACATCTGAACGCTACTCCAACACAGGTTGATGAATTTGTTGACAGAGTAACAGCTTTAATGTGTAAAACACTGACACTCCTCCATAAAAAAAAAAGAGCATAAGTCAGAAAAAGCTCCTTGGTTTAATTCCCAGCTTCACGCTTTAAAAAAGACATCAAGGTACTTGAAAGGAAATTATGTTTATCTGGTCTAGAAGAGTCTCACTTAGTCTGGAAAGAAAGTTTAATACTATATAAAAAGGCCTTGCACTGAGGCTAGAACACATTATTATCCATCATTGATCATGGAGAACTAGAACAATCCCAGGTTTCTCTTTGGCACTGTAGCCAGGTGGACTAAGAGCCATAGTGCATTTGAACCTTGTATTTCTTTAACTCTCAGCTGGGATGACTACATTGATGATATTTCATCTGCAGCAGCTTTAGAGGCATCTATAGAACCAGATTTTTTATGGATAGTTACTGTTCTGTACAGCTTAACCAAAATAAAAATGTCATTTAAGCTTTCAACTTGTATTTTAGACCCAATCCCAACAAGAATATTCAAAGAAGTATGTTTCTTAGTTAATACATCTGTACTGGATCAGATTAATATATCTTTATTAAAAGGATACAACAATCTTTTAAGACAGCTGCAATCAAACCTTTACTTAAAAAAACAACTCTTGATTGAGAAGTGTTAACCGATATCCAACCTTCCCTTCATGTCTAAAATTCTTGAGAACTCGTTTCCACTGCCCATCTGAACAGAAACAATCTGTTTGTGGAATTCAGTCAGCATTTAGAGCTCATCCTAGAGACAGCACTGGGTACAGAGTAAGTCATGGAGTTCCTCAGGGTTCCATAATTGGACCAATACTTTACATTATACATGCTTTTTTCACGTAATAGACAACATGGTGTAAACTTACATTGCAATGCGGATGATAGTAAAGTTTACTTACCTATGAAGCTTGATAAAACAAATCAGTTTGTTACATTTTAAAGATGTCCTAAAGACATAAGGACCTGGGGGAGTATGAATTTAATCCTTTGTAAAGTCATTGTCTTTGGGCCTTGAAAACTTTTCCATTTACACTAAAATGGTTTAATTTAGTTCTGATTTGTGCCTCATGAACATAAAGTAAAAGAAGTCATTAATCAAGATCATATTGGATTTAAAAAAAAACTTCTGTCATCTTTGTAGCTTAAACAATACGATAATTTGACTTTGATTGATTGAAATTTATAATCAATTTTGAAAATATTATTTACACCAATAGATTTTATTAACTGTTATCTCGCAGACTTGCATGATAACAGATTTTTGTCACTAGTTGGCATCATCTTGCTTGTCTCTGACTACTGCTGTCTAAGACAGAAGCTTTACAAGTCATTTCTAGCTCCTACTTCTTTGGTACATGGCTGCTCAGAGAAATCACACTCCAATAATAATAAACAGTAAGCCTAAAACTGCACAAAGTAAATATTTTTGCCTAAGGCATAGTTGGTTATTTCCATCATAACTGATTCAGTTTTTTTTTTTCACTTTTTCTCCAGTTTCACGACTTCTGGTTTATCTTTTTAGACTTTCCCTCTACACAGACACAAATGTTTGGAAGAGAATGTCTCATCCAGCTGCATGGCTGTCCCTGAAAAGTAAATCTCAGCTTCAGACCTTCCAAGTCATTCATAAAGATACAAAACTTCACACAGAAGTTGCATCTCAAAGAATTGTTATTCTTTTTTTCCTAGATCGTCTTTTTATGGCATATAATTATGGAATTTGCATGGTTTCTATTTTCTTTCTTTTAAAAATGTCTCGAATGAATATATTCTTAGAAAACATTTTTCACTCATGTCTACTTACACATGCACACATACACCCACAGACAATAGTTGAGATTTAGGGGTTATAAATACATTGCAAGGCCCACAATGGGATTTAAAAGGGTAGATCCCAGCAGTAGCAGCAGCAGGCTTTTGGCTTTGTCCACCTCAGCTTTCGTAGCTCGCATCATTAATAACCTCAGAAAAGAGGAAAGAAGAACAACAGTTAAGCTACACTTGATTTATGGCATCATCTGTGTCCCCAAGAGCGATTCTAGAGTACCACAACACAGGCCCAGGCCAGCGGTAAGTAAACCACAGTCCCTGATGTGCAAGGTCAAGGTTTGTTTTCAGAGAAGGCAGCCTATTCTGGATCAGGAGGCGATACACAGAGTAGAAGAAAGGGAGGGGAGTGCTAATGACATACAGTAACATTCTGCCATTTTTCATCCAGTTCTTGAAAGGATTTTGTCCCTTCAGTGACTCGCTAGCTGTCTTTTGGGGCTATTTCAAGAGCAGCATGCCTATGGCTAGATCAATACATACCTTAAGCAAACAGTCCATACTGAGCACGTAACCCCGCGTACTGCAGTGCAAAGAGGAGGCTGATGTGTGAATGCTGCAGCATTCTAGGACACAATGTTCAAAACTCTGCTCCCGATCACAGAGGTTTCCAAGTTCTGGGAATAATAGAGGGCTGAGTCAGGTAGAAACTTCACATTGAATAAACAGAATGACAGATTTTCTCTCGTTCCAAACTTTCTCTAAGAGGTAATAAGTAATGAGTTTTCTGCATGAAAAAATAAATAAAGATGAGGGATAAGTTTTTTTTGACAACATGAGCAGTCACAACAAGTTCTCAACAACAGCATCAGCTCAGACTCAGCCTTGATATGCATATGGAGTGGAGGGTAGACGATGTCTGTCATGCTTCTGCTGAGAACCACTCTTCTGTCAGCTATCTTCCCCATAGCAGCTTTGGAGACTTAAACCCAGAAAAAGGAGAGAGCATGAGACGGACAGAATGGGCAAGATAAAGGAAGATATAACTGAGATAAATGGGGAAAGACAGGGACTGAAGGGTATGAGCCGAGAGAAAGTAGAACAAAATAAAAAGAAAAAGTTTGGAGTCATGCTAGAGTGGGTAGATAAAGCCAGTAAATGTAGAAGCATCAGCAGAAGTACAAAGTTAAACATTTTTGATACAGCAGCAGTTAATAAGCGCTATCTCTTATAGGACTTGTGGAGGAGGAGAAGAGAGCTCCTGATCATGTTGAGGTTTTTGTAAAAGCTCAAGAGAGGATCAGATTTAGATCTATATCCTCACATTGTCATTTTCATTTTCAAGTTTTCATTTAAAACTTTGTTGCACAGTAAACTGTGAAAATGTTTAATGCCTCCAGAAATATTATACTTTGCTTCTTAATGTATACTGTGAAATTTAAACAGGTAGAACATATTTGTTTTCTTCTACTTATTCTTTTTCCCCTTATTGGACACACTAATAATTCACATGGTAGAATATTCATATATAATGATTTAAACATTTATAAGGCAATAATTTAGCTTTCTGAAAATAACATTTTAGTCTCTATAAAGATTTAGACCCATTATAAACACCTCTTAGAAAAAATAAAGGTATTTATCTTAGAGCCCTAGGATGGGGAAGGGGAAGGGGACTCTATAAACAAGGGTCTCAAAGGGTTAACTGAATATTTAACAAGATTAAATCAACTATTAACCCATTGTTTACATGGTGATTATCCAGTTACTAATTACATTTAAAAAAATATCTTTTGGTGAAACTTAATCTTTCTTTTGACTTATTACCAATCATACAGCAGATATAGACACTTAATCATGATTTGAGAAAAGAGTATTGAAAATAGGTTAATATACTCATATACAGGTCAAGGTGCAGGCATATTTTTATACATCAGTGTTTTTTTCTAATATCTCTTTCTTGAACAATCCAGTTAAAACCAAAGGATTTTATTTAAGTGAGTCATAAAACATCACACAAATCTGACAAAAACAGTGACCTTTAACTGGATCACCTAAAAGGTCAGGCTGCTAAATACTTCCTTATTTAAGGAAGGTCTCCCTACCAGAACACACAATTCTCATATTACCCTGCTGCAAACAGAATGATAGATACTCTGTCAGCACTTTTGTTGCATCATACTTTATTACAAGGTTAGCTGAAATGTCAGCTGTTCCCGCTGCCGTGGCATTTAGTTTTACAGCTAGATTTTACTTCATGCAGTGACTGTCTTTTACCAGGATATGGCCTTAACTCAGTACCGTTTTATTCACACGGACTCAAGGATGAAGGAATGTGTAGAGTAAATATAGATTAGCACGTAAATCTACAAAACCTGCTATTATTGTATCATTATTATTGTTAATATTAGTAGTAGTATTATCATTATTGTTATTATTAATAATTATCTTTATTTATAGATGTTACGACCCCTTTTTAAAAACTAGGGGTATGGGGTCTATAACAAAACTAACCAGAAAACAAACTTAAGATATAACAATGATTTATTTAACAAAATTCCCGGTTCCCAAAACTTCACACACTAAACAACAAAAAGTGTCCAAAGGTTGGTTATATCTTATCTGGTACTAAAGTTCCAACAAAACAAAAAAAAACCTCAACAAGGTTTTTTTTTTCTTAACGATTAACAACAATTACAATTACCTCTAATATTTACAATTATTTACAAGGAACCCAAAATCCCCTCATAAATCTACTAAATCAAAATTAAACAATCCAAAAAGCAGTTAACACAAATGAGAGTTTCTCTTCTCAATTAAACTTAAAAAGCACAATAATGCCACAAAGCCAAAAGGGAAATCTAAATTGATTATAAACCACTAAGTGTATTCTAAAGTTTTATCAGAAGTCCAAATCTCCAAAGTTTTCCAAATCTCCAAACCAGCACTCTTAATCCCAGCGGCAGACTGAACCCAGGAGGTCACAGCTGCCCTGGTTGCAGGAAGTTTCCTCCTTTTTAAAGTCCATGGGGTTGGCTGATTGGTCAGGAAGGAGGAAGTACAAAGTTGATGAGTCCAATTAGAGTGAAGGTGATAAGGTCTCATCAGGTGAGGTGGATGATGACTTGATGGGATGATTGATGAGATGTTGATCCAGATGTGCAGCTTAGGTGGAAAGTTGGTGTCTTGCAGAGTATTTGTAGAAGTCATCCTCAGGCCATCGGCTTGGGAATGTAGCAATAGAGCATTTATCAAAATAAATTTCACAAAGTGCTTTTTAGATAAAACTGAACACATAAAATGATTTAAAAAGTTCATATATAAAGTAAAAACCACTGTGAATTGCAAGTCGATGGAAGCTCTGGGGTATAAATTGTTCTGAAAAGATGATTTTGAATCAGTTGATCAGAGTTTGGCATGTAGGTTGCTTCTGGGTTTCAGGGGCAAGACTGAAAAGGCTTGTCATTTTTTGTTTTCTGCTGAGTGACCTGCACATATAAAAAGCCACTGCCCAAGGTTCTCAAGGTGTGCACAGTAAAGGAGTATAAGGAGTTGAAAGTTCAGATATATAAAAGAGACATAGACCATGAAGTGCTTTAAAAGTAATCAATAAAATCCTAATATCCATCCTAAAATGTACTGGTAACCAATGTAATGATGCTAAAATAGGTGTGATATGGCTGTATTTTCTTGTTATGGTTGAAAGTGTGTAACATCTCCTCTTTAACTTCACAGTTTTTTTTTTATTTCTGCTCAAATGGGGGAAACGAGATGGAAAATAGCTCCATGAGATATTATTAAATTTTTTTAAAACCAAAATCACTAAATAAAATAATATTAATATTTACCATACAATTGGTGGCTGAAATATAACAGGTTGGCAGGTTTTAAGCATCATTAAACCTCTATATAGATCCACAGATTATTTTATGGGTCTTGTTGGCAGAACGCTGTCTGTGAGGGTAATTTTTCAAGTGCCCTATCAATATCCAGTGGTAGCATAAGCTTTAAGGGCAGAAGAGTGAGTGATGAGCACAGCACTGTCATCATGCAGGTAAGCCTAATGCAAAAACAGTCCACCTTGTGCTCCTGCACCACATATACCATTACAGATTAATGGGGAAGTTTTGTTGATGACAAAAATATGAATTCTCAGACTTGAAAGTGTCTTACGGATACCATAAATCCTGTAATCTGCAGGGTGGAGTTCTGTTTCCCTGACGTCGCTTGCAGTGGATGGTTGGATGGTGTGTAGGCTGAGGAAGAGGAGTGCATATAAGGTTGAAGGAGTCAAGGTTCCCCAGAGGAAGGACTGGACTATAATGTGGAAACAGGCGTAATTAATCTCCAGATGGGTGAAGGGGTGTGGGGCAGCCGAGTGTCTGTCGTTTCCCTCTGTGCTGGGGTGTTTTGTGATGGCCCCCACATCTTCCTCACCCTGGGCCCTTGGGGCCATCGTTCATTCTTATTTATGAGCTTCCACATGGCCACTCAGCTCTGCTGTACCACCTCTGCATCGATCCCTCAAGGTCGACAAGGAATAAGTTAGCCGCTACCGGTGAGCCTGAGCATCTTCTGTGTAAGATGATGGGTTTGTGTGTGAAAAGCGACTGAAGTGGCTTCTGACTCTATTTCCATCAGGAGGGGATATACCGGTGAGCACCCATGCAGTAAAGAAAAGGTTTCCTTAATAGAAGGAAGCAGAAAGTATGCAGAGTAACCACAATAGTTTGAAAAGCTGGTTAAAAAAAAGTTGAGGGAATCAATGTGACCATAATGGATCTTTTTTTTTTAAAGACACATTGCTCGGATTTAAAGTTTATATTTGTGTGTGTGCACTTGATGCCAACTCAAAAGTCCATTGAATTAAAAATATTCAGTGTAGTACTCAACTTAGTAGGTGAATGTATGTCAAACCCCTGCTTTGTCAAACTTTATCTAAATCCAATTGTGATCCATTACAACTCAGTTGTGGGAGTTAAACTTTTTGTTCTTGCTTTTTTGCTTACTTGGAAAAGGTAATCTGTAGAGTGTTCATGTAAGTTATTGAACAAAATTAGATTAAAAATGATAAATATATATAAAAAAAATTTTTATGTGTCCAGTTGGAAGATAAAATTCCGCTTCTGTTTTTGATTGGATTACCAGCAGCTCTGTCATTACTTAAATAAACTAGTTTAAGTGAAATGATGTTTTTATGCAACTTAAATAAACACAAACTCACATGATTTGCAAGAAGATTGCCACTAAAATAGAGAATAATTCATATAACTGGTTTGCAGGAAATTAAAGTTGTATAATCAATATCCAGTCAAGTACGAGTTTGTTTTGCTCAATGTTTTCTGTGTTACTTTTTGGTCAGTTTTATTGCTTGTCACTTCCATGCTATGCTCAGTGGTCAGTGTGCTTTAGAGTGTGGTAACAGTCTCAAAGGAGGCAGACTCAGTGTTTATGCTGATGAAAAAATATTTTCTTTCAAAATCATACATTGAAAGGTGCACTTTACCAAATTATTCTGATATATTTGGATCAGAGAATGTGGAATGGTTATTGTCCTTCCCAGCTTATTTATGCATCTTATAACGCTTCTTTTCACGTGTCAGAACTGCTGCCTTGAGCCTGTTCTATTCTTCTCTAACTTCAGTGACTTGTACACCCAAACGTGAACCTTGTTAGTATTCATCACACATGCCTGCCTGGTATATAGTGACTGCAATGCTAGCAAAGTTTCCAGTCAAGCTGTAAGCAAATGTCTCCAGTCATCCCTCCTCTGGTAGAACTTTGAGGCCTTTGTGTATATGTGGTGTCAAAGGTTATTGAGAAGAACAGAGGGATTTAAGTTGGGGGACAATGTCAAAGCACAAAGATACAAGCTTTGGGTGTGGAACTTTCTGTTGTCCCCCAAGGGACTGACAGGCACTGGGTGGATGAATGACTCAGGCCTCGTAAAACCCCTATGGAATAAAGTGCTTCAGTTCAGGATCTTACTCATCCTGCTCTGGAGCATCTCCCACGACTGTCAATCTGTGAGTCATACCTGCTGTTTCCATTTGTCCCCATCTTTCACTTTCATAAGAAGAGATGACCATGTGTTCTTGCTTGTAAAGTCTTCATAAAATTGACTGGAATTATCACTGCAATAGATATATGTTAGAGTAAAACAGTGCAGGATGCTTGTGGGTTCTGCTGTCACAACAGATAAAATATTCAATTCCAAAGGAAATTTAGAGACAGTTATCATCTGCAAGATAAAAAGATTAGTAACCTATTCCACCATGTAAAAAAATATGTACTCATGTACTTTTTCATTACCCTGTAGAGCTGTGGTTCATTAGTTGCACGCAAATATCTGTGCTGAAGCAGTTTCCTGTATTTTCATTATGTTGATTATTCTTTTGATTTATGGTGCAACTCAGCTGGTATTGATACTCCAATAGAACACCACAAATTTGGTCATCACTCTTTCCAGCTTATATGAAAATGCATGTGAGAACTGAATCATTTTGAGTGTTGTAGTGAAGCTGCATGGTTTTTACTGCCTTCCTGTGCACATGCCTGCTGGTTTGAGCAACCATAAACCATCCATGTGTTTATGGTATATACAGACAGGTGACAAATTAAACAAAAAAATAGAACAACATTTAGTATCTTAACCCTGGGCAACTACAAGCCATCAGAACAGCTTCCACGTGACATTGGTTCTTAAAACCCTTCGTACCACACAGGGGTGCAGGCATAGTGCTAATAAGCTTTCCTTCATTTTGTGAGTTGATGGTTGTTTTGGACAGACATGTCCAACATTTCCTTTCAAAATATTGCATAGGTATGAGTTATAGAAGGTCATAGCCTAATTAATATCCTTTTTAATGCTTTTACACATTGATTGGGGTGGGAGAGTCGTAGGTTCAGTTCAGTCTTAGGTGCTGGGACTTCCCTTCCCCATGCAGGAAATGCAAACAATAATGCAAACAATAAATGACAATTTTAACACAAATAATATGCATGAAAAAGTACATTGACATATAATGAAAGACATATAATGATTTGTGATTTCCTAACATAATCTTTCTACGATCTGTGTCTGTCTATGAGAATTTTCCTTTGCAAAACCAATTAAAAGTCCCTTGACTACATAAATGTGTTGGAAAAAGTAAACATGTGCTGCTCTGATATGACTGTCATGCAGAACCTATTTCAGTGCAATCTAAATCATTCTTCATAATTATGTTTTTGTCCTGGTTCATGATATACTGCGTAAGCAGATGTATAATGAATAAGAAAACCACACGAGGAAAATCATCAACAGTGATATTTCCTCTGTTCCTCCTCGCATGCCACGGTAGCAATGGACCATTGCTGATGATGTTGTGATAACTTTTATTCCATCTGCATCATGAAAACTATTTAACAGGCACAGGCGTAAATATGTTTACAGTCCAATTCATACATCACAAAACAGCAAATGAAGGCTGCATGGATTCGGAAATTGATAAATGAGATTAAAAATATGGAGCTTTCTCATTTTTTAAAACTCATTTTCAGCTCAGTTCATTTGAAGATTGGAAACTAACATGTTGACATAAACAGTGGCAAAAAAAATACACACACACACACATATATTTGCACATATAAACATATGCAAAAAGGCCGTGTTCAATCCATCTATTTATCTCGATCTCTCTATACATGATATATAGCATACACAACTGTAGCTTGAATGATCTTTGCTGATGACTACAACCGTGTTTGGACTAAAATAAAATAATAAAAATGTGGGGATTATCTATTATACAAGTTGTATTTTCTATATATGTAAGTTCTATTTTACCAAATTACACATTGATTGCTTCAGATTTAATCGACCATTTCCTTCTCAATATTTTCTTTTTTTTATTCCCACTGAACTCACAGGAAATAGGGATCATGTCTAAACATAGTGATAGTCTCAGATGAAGAAACATGACCTAAGAAATAAAGACCTTCAGTGGACACTGTGATATACGTGGCTCCATCCTGTCCATTCATATATAATACTGTCCATGCTTGCAGGTATTCAGTTACATCAATATCTTCTCTCAGCAGTATTTGACTTGATCACAGTATACTACCACCCAAACTGGCTTATGGAACCAATATGGCTGGAACATTACGTAGGGAAAAAGGGTAGGCATGAAGCTTGAAAACAGCTTTGTGAGTGAAATTGAAGAATGCTGAGAATAAATGTTTGCTCTATAGGATGTGCCGGCTAAAGTGTGCTGTGTTAGTGAATAAATGATGCAGAGGAAGAAGGCCCCGTCCTGCTGAGCTTGTCAGCTTTGGGCAGCTTTGTGTGGGTGTGTGTGTGTGTGTGTATGCAAAGCCGACAGGATAGTGAGCCCTGGCCCAGTTGGATTTGTGTACAGGAACATTTCAGAGTCAACACTCTGTGAACACTTGAAAATAATTTTCACTATATCAGGAAAAAAAAGTATTTTAGCCCTCATCATTTGCTTCTTCCCATCTAATTAAGCCTCTCGGTGCACAAATATTACACTGCACTACTGCATGGATAGCATCCATATAGTTAGGTATATGATATGTGCATTGATGCACAAGTATACTGTAGCTAGCACATTAATTTTATCTTTTACAACTCTGGATTTGGTTGACGAGAGAATTTAAAGAGATTTTTTAATGTCCTTAAACACAAAATACTGAACAAACTGCAGATTTTTGTTGTTCCCAGGATACTAAGCAGCAACAATATGTGATGGACAAACCAATAGAGTATCATCATCTTTGATGTAGGATTGAAGAGAGAGGGAGGCCACTTAAAGAAATCAATTTATGTGCTAAGCCCTTGCCTCAACTGTGCAATCCATATAAAGGACAAGTATTCTGTTATGTAATGATGCATCACATACAAGGCAAGGCAAGGTAAGTTTATTTATATAGCACCTTTCATGTACAGGACAATTCAAAGTGCTTTACATTGAAACAGAGAAAGCACAAAAAACAGCAGAATTCACAATAAAATCCTAAATTAAATAAAAGCAGATTAGATAAAGCTACTGTGCAGATGTCATTTATAGGCTCATGAAAAAATAAATGTTTTCAACCTGGATTTGAACGTTTCTACAGTTGGTGAAAGTTTAATCTCTGCCGGCAGTTTGTTCCACATGTTTGCAGCATAACAGCTAAATGCTGCTTCTCCATGTTTAGTCGGGACTCTGGGCTGGACCAGCTGACCTGCATCTTTGAATCTCAGAGCTCTGCTTAAGCCACTCCTAAAGAAAAAGACTAGATGCTTCTATAATGAACAACTATAGACCTGTCTCTAACCTCTCTTTCATAACCAAGATCATTGAAAAAGTAGTATTTAACCAGCTTAATGACTTCTTAAATGAAAGTGGAAATCTAGATAAATTCCAGTCTGGCTTCCGACCTCATCACAGCACTGAAAC